>VWZW01007081.1:0-42583 GCA_013397115.1 Edolisoma coerulescens
AGTCAGCAGCTCCTCCCAGTTTTTTATTATCTGAGAACTTACTTAGTATCCCTTGCACTCCAGTGCCCAAGTGATTTATGAAGATGCTGAAGAGCACAGGGCAGAGGATGGAGCCCTGCCAAACCCCACTAGTGACAGGTCACCAGTCTGATGTCACCCCATTCACTGTAACCCTTTGTGCCTGACCCNGCCTGACCCATGAGCCACTTGCTCACCCATCACATGATGTGTTTATCCAGCTGTGGGCTGGACATCTTGTGCAGAAGGACACTGTGAGAGACAGCATTGAAAGCTCTACTGAAATCCAAAAAGATTACTTCAACTGTGTTCCCTCAATCAGCCAGGTAGGTTACCTTGTCGTAAAAGGAAAGCAGGTTTGGTAAGCAGGACTTTCTTCTCATGAAGCCGTGCTGGCTGTGGCCAATGACTGCATTGTCTTTCAGTTGTCTTCCAATACCTCCCAGAATAATTTTCTCCATAACATTACCAGGCCCTGACGTGGGATTGACAGGCCTGTAGTCTCTGGGGTTCCTCTTCTTGCCCTTCTTGAAAATCAGGATAACATTTGCCAGCTCCCAGTCAGCCCAGACCTCTCTGAATTCCCAGGACTACCCAAAAATCATGGAGAGAGTTTTTGCGATGACATCGGCAGCTACTGAAGATTCTTGGATAAATCCCATCAGGCCCCAGAGATTTGTAGGGATCCTGCTGGAGCAGCAGATCCTGCACAATTTCAGGATCAACTGGGAGCTGATACATTCTCACAGTCATGGTCCTCCAGCTCAGGGCTCTGAGACCCCCTTTGACCCTCATCTATGTTGAAGATGGAGGCAAAGAATGCATTAAACACAGCTGGATGTCCATAAGCAGCTCCTGGCTGTGGGCAGCCCCCACTTGCTTTCCTGCTGCTCCAAGAAGTTTGGGAGGTCAGGGCTCCTTGCCCCATTTCCTCCCATTCATTCATGAGTGCTGGATTCATGTGGGTCCTTCAATCTTCTTATTAATACTCTGGATGTGAGAATGTTCAACATCATGCCAACAGGAGCCAGAGGTTAAAAAGCACAAATATAATGTCATGAAAACTCTCCTGTGCAACCAGCTGGAATGGCAGGGGAGGAGGCGGCAGGGGAGGAGGCAGCTGGAGAGAACTTTGCTGTCAGCCTCCACTCTGACCTGGATTCCTCTGACCAGGACTTTTTCTTGACTTGGGGTAGTGCCTCCTCAGTACCAAGATGCCAAGCCACAGGGAAGGCTGAGGATTTCAGCTTACTAGTTTTGGAAGACACAGCTCTCATTTGATCCCCTGTGCCCATGCCAGCTCCTGTCTCCCCTCAATTGCTCACAGGTTCTTCAGGTGCAACAGAACTGGGTACTGGCTTTAAAGCATCCACTCCTGCATTTGCGGTGTGGTCTTCATACTATACATATTCATTTAATAATAGCCAAGGCCCAGTGTATTCCCAGCCAAGCTTGACCTAAATTCAACAGCAAGGTTTATTCTGCAGCTTGAATTGCAGTGGGTAGGAAAGTCTGCAGCGGCTGGAGGAAAAAAACAAACCTTGAAAGGGAGAAACTTGGATTGAATTAAATCTGAACCAAAACACAGCCATCTCTTCTGTGTTTCTTTAATTGGAAGTTCAAATTCAGTTTATTGTTCCCAGCTCCATCATTTTTAGTCTCCAATGTGCTGCATGATTTGCGATCTCAAATGGCTGTAATTGTTGTGCAGGGAAATTTTAACTGCCATGGCTGCTAGAAATTGAGCAAGGGCTGTGGTGTAGTTTGGATGATGGTTTACTAGGCTTCAGAGTTAGCCCTGGGCAGAAGGTTACTGCCTCTGTGAGGCACTACTGGTTCGTTCTTTCATCACCCGTGGAAGGTGTTCACTGGGCTGGTTTATTTTGTGTTACTGCCATAACATTCAGGCATAAAAGGCATAAAGAGGTAGCTTCAAGAAACTCTGTTCTCAGGGAACAAGAAAATAGTCAGGGCTTAATAAAGACAAGATAAACAGGTCTTACTCACGTGCCTTTAACCAGCGTAACCCCAGGAGGGTTAGAGCAATGATCTTAACTCTGTTAGTCAGCTCCCTGGAGAAGGAACAAAGCTGCTCACGTATGTACAGCTCTAAGCTATTGGCTGTGCTCCAGAAACGGTCCTCTCTGCTGCTGGAGAAGGATGCTCACCAAAGCTTTGCTTGTGCTTATTCAAACACAACCCCTGAAGAAATTAATGCTCAACAGATCCCACCTGAAATGTGCAGAGAAAGGAAAATGCCACTTTTCCCTGAAGAGTGGCATGGGCACACTGTTGGCTTCAAGTGTGGGCAGGAGCCAATGCTGGGAGCTTTCTGTTAATGCCTTGTGCTCCTAAAGAAGCTCAGGCTCTGGCACTCTCTTTAGCAAGGCCTTGGGTCCACCTCCACCATCTCAGCCAGCTCAGCGGTGCTGCAAGAGACTGGGAACAGAGCTGGATGGAGTAGGATGAGGAGGGTGATGCCTCAGCTGGGCCCCCCCAAAACCACATCAGAACAAACGAAGCACCTGAGGGAGCCAGGCAGGAGTTTTCAGAGCCCCTTTTGGGGCAGGCACTCTGCCCAAGTGGCCAGCAAAACAGATGCCACAACAGATCCACCTCTCACCTGAAAAGCCCATTTCAGCCCAGCTGCAAAGAACGAAGTCAGAGCAAAGCAAAAGCAGAGTCCCCCTTTGGTTTCTCCACCCGACCTAGCCTTAAAAACTCAATTTGAAGGTGGCATCAGGGAAGTAAGACATCGTTTATCAAGAGTGACAGATACAATCTATAAATTAGCATGCTCAGCCTGGGAGTCAGGAGGCAGAGATATCTATCACTTCCTCCC
The DNA here is from genome assembly GCA_013397115.1 of Edolisoma coerulescens. Lineage (NCBI taxonomy): Eukaryota > Metazoa > Chordata > Aves > Passeriformes > Campephagidae > Edolisoma > Edolisoma coerulescens. Next base: position 2,861 of record VWZW01007081.1, read on the forward strand.
CAGCAGGCTGATACAGGCACACAAATTTGGCCAGTTCCCCAGAGCATCATCCAGTCTCCAGCAGATCTGACAACCCAGAAGTACTGGGGAGTCAGGTGAGGAAATTACGTAGGAGAGACCTGGAGAAGAATGGAGCTCCTGAGTCCACCCCACCCTGTCCTCTGTCACCTGGGGACAAGAGGACCCCCAGCAAAGCGGGGCTCACATCTCAGTCCAAAGGCACAGTACATTTTTAAACACACTGTCAAGGCATCCAAAATAGGATGAGTTGCAAAATGGCTGCAGTCCATTAGGGAAAAGCTGGCTATTTTAAGATACTTCTACACAGTTTGCATCCAAAAGAAAGGATAATCTATGTAAATGATATTTCCTTTTTACGTATATAAACTACTGTCTCTTAGCCCAGCCCTGGGAGGTTCTGGGTGGTTTTTGGTGATGCCTGGCATGACTTTGCTGTAAAAGACACACAAACAAGGACATTCACAACATTGTCATGAGGTGCTTGTCTTGCTGAATCCCTTTTCTACGTAAAACCGGGGAAGCTGGCCCAAATGCTGGAAATGGGTTCATCAGGATGCCCCAGCACAGCCTCACTCCCACCCCAGGTAGCTGGGTCTCTAAATCAGCCAGTCCCTGTGGGGAGGAATGGCTCTGGGGGTGGCTGAAGGGACCACTCCCTCCAAGGCACATGGAAACTAAATGATTAGGGTGCTCCGATGGTGCAGCCAGGAAGACTGTTAAAGGCCTCATAAATAAGAGCCCATGTAGACAGCAGGTACTGTGGGGCTTTATAGGTCTATAAAACACCCTGAGCTGCCATGAGGGCTGGAAGGGTTGGGTAGGAAATCTAATTTCACAGGATTTAAAGCAGGGGAGAGAGATATAAATGTGTGTTTTTAATAGTAATTAATGCTGCCATTCAGAAGCACTTAAGCACTGGGTTCGGAGAGTTTCCAAGGGCTTGCCTCATAAATCACAGCCCACTGCCTGCCTGCCCTGCTCCTAAGGGGCTGGGCTACTGCTCCCTCACCGGACCCGGCCATGGCAGCGGGGGCATTTCCAGCTCCAGGCAGAGAGCTCAGCATCACTAAAGCCAGGCTGCTCCCCAGCCATGGCAAGCAGAGCCATCCCCAGCCATCCTTTCGAACTGGGGGTCACCCTGGGATGCAGACCACCTTCCCTCAAGGTTATCCCTCTTCTTCAGACCCAGAGGGACACAGCAGCAGCTTCTTCACGCTTTTTTGCTGTGGGCTGACGGTTTTCACCCTGCCTTGTGGAGTCATTTCTGCTGCGCAGGCAGTCGGGTCCCAGCCAGCTCCTGCCTGGCATGAGTGGAAAGCAGAGGCTGCTGCAGCCCAAGGGGATGAGGTGGATAGTGGGGGGTGTGCAGGAAACATATAGGAACTGGACAATGTATTTAATGCGTGATGTTTTGTGGCATGCTGTGATTTCTAATTTGTCACCTGGGCCTTTAAGGCCTGATTCCATACAGTTGAATCTGGGTGGTGACAGAGACCAGCATGGGCAGCTGGAGATGTGCCCCATGCCTTGTCATCCCCACGCACCCCAGAAAGCAGTCGCAGAGCTCTCCGCCCTTGCTGCATTGTGTGCACCCACTCCTGCCTCCCACGGCTGCAAGCGGGCAGCAAAGTAGGACAGCATGACCAGGGTCCCCCTCCAGCCCAGCCCCAGCGCTGCCCCAGCCTCGCCCCAGTCCCGCCCATCTGCACCCCAGCCCAGGCCCAGGCTTGTCCCGTCCCTGCCTGGGAAGGCTCCAACCGTGTGCCAGCCCTGCCCTCTAGTGTCCCTTCTGCCACAGCCACTCCTCGTAATCCAGATCATTCCCTCAGCACTGCCGGTACAGATGTTCAGTCGGGACTTAGGTGTGACTGTTTAAGGCAGAGCTTGGCTTTCACGCCAGGGAAGCAGGAGAGGGGAAGGACCCAGGCTCAGATACTTGCCAGATGATGATGTTGTAATTTGGGGTGGAAGGAACTTACTACCACCTGCACCTCCAGTCCCTGCCCATGGTCAAAGCAGGTACCCACCATTTCTGCAGTCCAGGCAAAATCCTGAGGAAGCCAGGGGGGAACAAGACAACCAGGAGAAACCTTCATTAACTATTTCTTATGCACTTCTATTTATGCACAGTGAGACTATCCCAGCTGGGGATCCAGCATGCCCCAGATGCAGAGAGTCTGAGATGAGGCTGATTTTATTAGCTGATGGACACCTGCACTGCTTCCAGAAATAGCTCAGGTTTGCAAAGGGCTGCTTTGATGTGGTAGAGGTCCTGTTGGACCCCACTGCCTCTCTACAGAGCTGAGTCAGCATGACTGCTCCAGGGACCTGGCACCAGACATCCAGAGATGGAAGAGCCCAGGCAGTGCTGGTTTTGATCCAGCTTCAAAGCTAGTTTGGATCCAGCTGGGAGTTAGCTACTTCTGGGCTGAGCTCCAGCAGATTCTGCATGAGTGCCCCATGTTCTAGGGTCCAGGAAAGTGTCTGAGCTGGGTGCAGCTCGATCCAAGGACTTTCCAGCTAGTGTTGCCAGGCTGCTGGAGGACAGCATGTGGGGGAGGCACCAAAGCATCTTTGCAGCAGTTGTCTGGGCCAACAAAGCTGGCACAAAACCACAGCTAAAAAATCCACCTAGACCAAAAGTGTTCCAATTCCGCAGTGACACCAGGCCTCCTCTGCACTGGACTCTGCTGGTGTCCTATGTTTTTCCACAATGAGACTGCAGCAACATCTATTATCCTGCACAATGGAGAGCTACAGCAGCACAACCCTGCCAAGGCCATTTCTCCTACGAAGCGCAGGAGTCTGGAAAGAAGCTGTATTGTAATGGGAAACTGGTGCTAGAAACAGGTGTTTTTTGAGGACAATACTAAGAGATTACTCAATTGTCTCCCCTGATTCATGTTTACTACCCTAGCAGAGAGAGACCTGATTCAGCTAATCTGATCTGATAAATCAATCTTAGATTTTGCATTTGCCTTCTTCTCCTGTATTGATTATCAGCAAATACTAAATAATGGTATGACAGCTGAGACCTATTGTTACCAGGCAAAATCTGCAGTTCAAACTTGCAACCTTGAAAGCTCAAGCTAATTTTGATGAGATACGCAGCAAACCAGAGGAATCACCAGTAGGTCCAGTGAAGTAATACCCCTGTCACAATAAAGTAATACTCCTGTCACAGATGAACCCTCCTGGGTCGTTGGTCCCTGCTTGGACACCACTGTGGCACCACACCACCTGTACATAGCCGGAGCATACTCACATACGCATATGTACAGATATAAATATATGCTTGTATATATGTGTGTGTTGATACATATATGAATCTAGATTGACACCTTGACTTGTAAGCTCCACACTTCATAAATGTCAGCATCAAGGATGTTTGTATTAACTGGAAATCAGATACCTATACTTGTAAGGAACAAAAAATTCTTAAATACATTGCAATGACCTCACCGCTGAGTGGATTTTTTTCCCATGTCCCCTTCTAGGTAGTGGAATGAGTCCTATTTCTAACCCCAAACCCAGAAACAAAACAGGCAATGTTTTCTGCTGCTTTGTTTGCTCTTCTACATGACTTACAGAGGGCCTGTTCCTACAATAACACACCGGTTGATATGCCCAGGTCTCCTGTGTGGCCAGGAAATGCAATCTGTGCTGTCTCACCACCAGGTTTGATGTACACCCCAAAGCCCATTGCTGTTTTATCAGCCAGGCTGCTGGCTATCAGCTGATTTGCATGCTTTCAAGTAGGTCACCTAATTTTAGTGGGAAGAGGAGAGCTCTCCCCTCGGAGGAGTAGCGCCTCTCATAGTTAAAGAGGTTTTCTGATCACATAGGAAAAAACTAAACAAGATGCAGGAGTGTACGTGTGTATGTATGTGTGCATGCCAGCAGCAGGCAGGGCATCGGGCGTGCCAGACACCAGCAGCAGTGCCGGCACCTCACAAGACATGGGAGCAAGGACACTACCAGCCAGATTTCCCTACATGAAGAACCTGCTAGAGCTGCTTATTTTCCAGCCTCAGACGTGCACTAGTGATAAGTGTTTATTCTGTAAGCACTCAGGCAACATGAAGCAGCACAATCCTAAGCCAGGAATAATCCTGCGCAGGCTCCTCACAATATGTGTTACCATGTTGATATACAACCAGGCAGCAAGGCAGGAAAATATTGAGGTCTCATCTGCATAAAGAAGTGAATCTCTGCTGCGGTAGCATAATAAACATGTTCTGTAAGGAAGTTAAAATTATTTATCATCTCCAAAAACAAGGCTAAAATGTAACTTCATCTGCCTGTAACTGCTTGCTTGTAAAAAAAAACCAGCAAAGCTGTAACAAGATCCAGAGGTTGAAATCTTGAACCAGGCAATGCCAAGCATGAAAAGGAGCGTGCATTATTTAGTGGGAAAGAACCAGCCATCAGAAGAACATTGCTAGTGCCCTACTGAATTCAGTCTATGGGAGTATTTTTAATCAAAATTGATTTTTTTTCTCGTAGAAGATCAGGTTTAATTCAAGTAAGATTTAATTCAGGGAAGCCTAAGACTGATGTTGTGCAGGAGGCCAGGCTACATTGTCTAAACAGCTTATATTAGTATTATAACCTACTTATTCCTACCTTTACTCTGAAATTTCTAAATCACCTATGACTTTAACCCACCTTCCCTCCGAAGCAAAGCATCCTTGTGAGGCAGGTAGGCAGGCATGGCTATGGCAGAGTAATTCTGCTGGTCAGTTTTTGCACCTAGGAAAGCCTTTATTCAAAGCACTTGTCAAAACCATTGCCATGCTGTAGACAAGCTCTGCCTAGGGAGATTGACCAGCACCACTATCACAACTACCTGATTATTCGAGAACAAATCACTTTTATTTTGGAATACACTGTCAGCACCAGGGAGTTATATTGGCAGAGGTGAGAGAGTTATTCTGGTCGATTTTCCCATGCAGACGTGCCATACATGTGTGATAGGGCTGTAGAATAATCCCCCAGGAGAAGCAATGAGGATTTTATTGATTGGGATATTTCAGACTTCTGCAGGCCAAAACAATCTTCTGTGCACTGAGTGAGTGGACAAGATGCAACTGAAGGCTGGGTTTTTTGCCTTCTCCAGCTCCTGGGTTTAGTTTAGAGAAGGCACTTTGAACAACACGAGCAAGTGGCAGAGAGGGGAAAAATTATTTCTATCTGACTCTGATTCTGCCAGAGGCACTGTCATTCTTGCAACATTAGTGGCAGGAGAGGTCAAATTCCTTGAAATTCAAGCCAAATATGTGATGCTAAAGCCACAGGTATGTGTAAGAGGCCTTGAGGACCTATGGAACCAACCGAGTGCGCCACACCCAGACTGTTTGCTTTCTTTTTTTTTCCTGACTGACACCATTTATGGGAGGAGTGCCGGGCCAAGCACTGGAAGAAGGTGGACGGGAAGGAACACAGGATATGAAGTAATGGGTAAGTAAGTGATCCTGCACTTCTAGCAGCAGGATCAAAGCGTGGCTGGGCTACAGGGAACACTGGCTGGTCATTTCGATAGCAGCTTTCCCCGCCTTAATGCCAGCGCCTCTGCAGTGCCACAGTCTCTTCTGTTTCCATGGTGGGAGCGCCAGGCCTGCATCCACGGGACCTCACACCCCATGTGAGCTCAGGCAAGCTCCATGCATGGGGTGGCTCTCCCGGCTGTGCAGGCAGAGCGGGGAGGTGGGTGAGGTGAGCAGGCAAAACTCGCTTGGGGTTGCAAGGGCTCTACCAGGCACCTATCACAAGGTGTGGGGGTGAGAGATGGTGCTCAGAACACAATCCAGAACACTCCATCACCCTGCAGGGCACTTACATAGTCCAAAGCAAGCACACCAGCACCAACTTTCTCTGTACAGAGGGAACGTGATTCCCATCAGCGCCCAGATGCTGCTTAGAAGGCAAGGGTTGTGAGGAAAGGCAGCATCATTTACTAAACCAACTGATGCACCTGGGAGAAAAAACAACCAAGTGTGACTTCAGAGATTTCAGAAAAGCACGTTATGCCTGAAATATTTTGCAGCCGCACCAACTGGTCTAATTAAGTACATCACTTTTCTCCCCACGACCTTTACTATGCTTCTGTCCTTCCCAACTGTAAGAGCAGCAAAGACTGCTACGGGGGGCAATTAACGCTGCTGGCTTTGCCTCCAAAATCCTCTTAATTATGCCCTGTGCAAATTGCTGGGCCTCAGGACATTGCAGACCAGACACTTTGCAGCAGTCTCAGCTGAAATAAGAAGTGGGGATCACGCTGACCAATGTTTGACAGAGCTCACTGCTGCCTCCCCCGCCCCATGGAATCTGGCATTAATTTTAATTTATTTCATCCTGCCCAGCAGTTTGAATTCACAACATGCTAGAGTTTGGTATTGAAAGGCTTCTTTGTTATAAAGCACCATTAAGAGAACACGGGATGTTTTGGCACGTGAGTATGGGCAGATGGGTGTTTTATACCTGGAATGATGATGTGGGACTGTGGGATAACTGCTTTAGCATGAGAATGCGTGCAGCTTATCCTAACACCCAGGCTACTTTGAAAGCAGTTAGCCCCTGTATTGCTTGCAATGTAGCGGGGTAGTGCACAGGTCAGCACAGGCTGCACCTCAGTGCTGGAGAGACATTGTCCTGGTTAGATATCAAAGTTATTGATGCAGGAATGGGAACTAGGCAGCCGACTCTCACCTGTGCTGTCCTTGCTTGCACATGTCACCATGCCTACTTCATTTAGGTTGTATTGGGAAGGTTTGATTTACCTCCACAAAAGTGCGAACCTGTTTTCTGTATAGAAGGCTTAGGCAGCAGAGCGCACTGTGCTTTCGATGGGGTGTGGGCAAAATCCATGCTAGCAAACCAGTGCATGTCCAACACCCAGATCCCACTGGCTCCAACCAGCATACGAAGGATGCTGACACAAACCAGCAGAGCAGTGTTGTTCCTGACACACAGACCGCTACCAGGCCTCTCCTGCCACCCACTGCCCAGCGATGCCAGGTGGATACGGTGCTGGCCACCATTAATGACCATGGTGAGCATGGCAGCCCCTCCCCAGCAGTCCGACAGCAAGACCTTCCCTCCTGGCTGTGGAGGGTGCCCAAGGACTGTCTTCAGGTGACTGTTCCTCGTTAAACTGCCCCAGTTGCTGTCTGCTCCTGTTGTCCCAAAATAGGTTCTTTCACCCAGTGTGCAAGACGCCAATCCACAGAGAGTTGAGGTAGTTGATTTATTTACAGTTCTGCACAGAAAGGGGTGCTGGGTAGCAAATCCACAAGGCCAGCATGACAGCTACCAAAACTTTTCACTATTCACACTTTTTAGCACAAAGGCATTGTTTGCTATAGAACAAAGGTAATTCATTGGCTACAAGTTACCTAGTTTTTTTTATTAATTAGTATTCTATCTTCTATCGATTGATGATTTTCTCGTTTCTCATGGTAATTAGTCTGCATGNCGCCAATCCACAGAGAGTTGAGGTAGTTGATTTATTTACAGTTCTGCACAGAAAGGGGTGCTGGGTAGCAAATCCACAAGGCCAGCATGACAGCTACCAAAACTTTTCACTATTCACACTTTTTAGCACAAAGGCATTGTTTGCTATAGAACAAAGGTAATTCATTGGCTACAAGTTACCTAGTTTTTTTTATTAATTAGTATTCTATCTTCTATCGATTGATGATTTTCTCGTTTCTCATGGTAATTAGTCTGCATGTTCAGCCTTTCTCTTCTTTTGGGTCGGTGGGTTTCCTGAGTTGGTGGTCAATGAGTCGGTGGTTGTAATCTCCACCTGTTGGAATTACCTTTTACCCAGTTGGAGCTGATCTCAGCAGAGTTGCTGAATTGTCTTTATTAGTTTCTTCCTTATCTTAGGGGTCCTGCCAAATGTCCGTGGGGCCTGTAAATTCTACTTTCTTTGTGTCCCTTGTCAGCTTGTCCCCCAAGCTTTGCTAACCTCCACCTGGGTCTGAGATCGTTGAAACCTGTCGAGACCTAAACCTTAATAAGGCTATTCTGCCGGCAAGTAATTTCTTTTTGACGCCCGGGCATCACTTGGAGCTTGCTCGCTCGCTGCAATCTGTTCCACGGATAAAATCTCCTTTCTTGTTGATTCGGCATGAAAGTACACAAAGTTCATATCAAATATCAACGAACATCCTTTCCTAATTCTAAATTCCGCGTTTTGCAACAGCCGCGCTGCTCCGGGGCGGAGCGGGCAGCGGGCGGCGGGGGCTGGGCCGGGCCCTCCCCCGACATGGCGGCGCGGCCGGGGCGGTGCCGAGCGGCGCCCGCGGGGCGTGAATAAAGGGCGGCGGGCGNCACCTCCATCGCCATGGTCTTCCTCAACAAGTACCTGCTGGACAGCCCCTCGCTGCGCCTCGACGCCCCTCTCTTCGTCACCTTCTTCCAGTGCGCCCTGACGGCCGCCCTCTGCCTGGGCCTCAGCCTGGGGGCGGCCTGCGGGCCCCCCTGCGCCGGCCTGCCCACCCTCCGCCTCGACCCCAAGGTGTCCCGCAGCGTCCTGCCCCTCTCCGCCGTCTTCATCGGCATGGTCACCTCCAACAACCTCTGCCTCAAGCATGTCGGCGTGGCCTTCTACAACGTGGGGCGCTCCCTCACCACCGTATTCAACGTGCTGCTCTCCTACCTCCTTCTCAAGCAGACCACCTCCCTCTATGCCCTCCTGGCCTGCGGAGTCATCATAGGTGAGGGGGAGCAGGAAGGGCTGCACCCATCCTACAGCCAGCCCCGGAGAGACGGTGGTGAGGTGTCTTTCCCTTGGGAAGTCATCCCGATCTGCATGGCAGCTCCCTCTTAGGTGGGGTAGCTCAGGGCTCGTGCCTTGCTCTGTCTCTGGCAACCAAATGTGTATGTCTGGAAGATGTAGGTAACTCGTTAAGAGAAAAAATTGCTCTCATTTGACATAGCTCCCTTTTTCTTTTGAGCACTAAAACGTATCTACCCTCTAATGAAGTTTAGCTAGGCTTACCTTTTTTCTTCTTCTTCCCCCTGTACAGGCCATAAAATAGCAGGTGGCTTTCTCCCTGTTCCCAAGTCCTTGTTGATTATTAACTTTGGTAACAATAACATTTATGTCAGCACCACTGGGATCATACAATAGAGCCAGCCAATTGGTTTTTACAATAGGCTGAATGCATGCGATAGAGGGTTAGCTGATCAAGCCAAGCGTAAAACACCACCAGAAGATCTGGTTGTGTGGTTAGGATGTAGGGCAAGGTATTGGCTGGCTTAACAGGAATGCTTATAAGTCTTCCAAGGACAAAGTAATCCCAAAAGCTGCCTTCCACTGGAGGGTCATTTAAATGCCAGGAATGGTGAAATGTTGATTTCAGTCTGGTTCCAGGTGTGCATGTGTTCACTTTAGTGTTAGACAAGTGGATGGAATCAGATGAAAATAAGAGAATCTCATCTCCGCGGAAGAGGTGAACAGGAACAGAGCTACTGTATTTTCTACCCAAGTGATGCAAGCAATTGCCTTCAGCTAATCTTTTGTTCAGGCATTGCCCAGGAGTGTGGTGCCTGGCAGGGTTTCTCTAAGACTGAGACTCTGTCCTCCTGGCTCCATCTCCTTTTGCCGTGAGAGCATTGCCTGTGTGCCTACAGCAGTGTAGCTGAGCATCCTCTGTGGCCTGACACAAAGCCCTTCCCGTCTATGCGCAGAACCCATTTGTACCTGGGCTTAGTGTCAAGTGTGTTAGGTGCTTTGCAGGCAACTTCCCAGACAACCTCCAACAAGAAGCAGCTAATGAAAATGTGGTGCGGTGGTCCTTCAGTAGCTCATCTCCCTTTTATGTTTTGTTTATGAGCTGGATGGGGGGAGGTCTCCCTCTCCGCCCTGGAAATGCAAAGCCTGTAGCTCCTGTTTTGGGGGTGGTTAGAGAGTGCTTTGCCCGTCAAAGTTTAATGTAAAGATACTGCACACAGTTTCTGCCTTGTGATTTTTTTTTGATCAGGCTTAATATTATATCCATGTTTTTACTGTCTTTCCACCTTCTTCTCTGATGTATCTTTTCCTTCCTTTTAACAGCAGAGAAAAGTCTATAAAGCTGGGGTTTTTTTCAAACTTTTAAGGATATTTTTTCTACCTGTGTGTCAGTTTTCAGCCTTTTCAATTTAAAAAAAAAGTCTCCTAAAAGTTACCTATATGCAAAGACTAGCTGGAATAGTGGTTTCTGAACTAGTGCTGCCTGCTCAGTGTGGGAATTAGTCCTCTGAGATTTAATTACCCGCACAGTAAATTTCCTGCACTCCCAAAATAAGTCTTCCTAGGACACTAGTCATGATATTCTGTGGGTTCACTTAATAGAAAAGGGAAGCCCTTAAGCCTGTCTCTTCTTCTTCTTGTTCACTGTAAAGTAAATGATGAATTTTTGCCTGTGAGTTTTGAGCCTTTCAGCAGTTGTTCAGATGATGCCTGATTTGTTTGGTTACAGGTGGCTTCTGGCTGGGTGTTGACCAGGAAGGAGCAGAGGGCACTCTGTCATGGACAGGTATATTCTTTGGGATCTTAGCCAGCCTTTGTGTCTCTCTCAATGCCATCTACACCAAGAAGGTGCTGCCTGTGGTGGACGGTAGCATCTGGCGCCTGACCTTCTACAACAACGTCAATGCTTGCGTCCTGTTCTTTCCCCTCATGATGCTGCTGGGCGAGTTCCGCACCCTCTACCACTTCGACAAGCTGGGGAGCCCCAGTTTTTGGGGCATGATGACCCTGGGGGGAGCGTTTGGCTTTGCCATTGGGTATGTGACTGGACTTCAGATTAAGTTCACTAGCCCGCTCACCCACAATGTGTCTGGGACAGCCAAGGCCTGTGCCCAAACAGTGCTGGCTGTTATCTACTTTGAGGAGACAAAGAGCTTCTTGTGGTGGACGAGTAACTTGATGGTTCTGGGGGGCTCTTTTGCCTACACATGGGTGAAAGGACTGGAGATGAGAAAGGTGCAAGAGGATCCTAATGTCAAAAGCGGTGAAAGAAATGAGACTGGTGTGTAGGCAGCTCCTGCACCTCTGTTTTTGTGCCTGGGGGGGATAACCTTTGGTGCTCCTTTCCTCCTGGAGAGAAGAAAAGCAAGGAGCGTGAAAAAATGCACCTGCAAAGTGTATGGGGAACTGTGTCAGGAACCAGAGCCAAAGACCTGACTGGATCACGTTTTATCTCACCCCGTGCCAGAGCTGGGGAGAGCATGTGTTGTAGACATCTATTGGGGGTTTTTTGTGATTGTTTTTTAAAATGGATGTTGTTATTTACCTGATCTGGGAAATTTGCATCCCTGGGGGGGGGGTGGGCTCATATCAGACAAAGACTGGAATGGGAGCTTTGTGTAGTTGGGGATCTAGAATTAAGTGAATGAATGCAATCTGAAGTTATCAAATCCTGAACCTCCAGGTAAGGAAGAGGCAAGTAGCCAGACTGTTCAGGTTAGACTTCAGTAAACTGTTCTGCTATATAAGGTTTTTGCAACAGCTATTCTTCCTGTTGCCCCATTCGGTGCAGAGGATGGAAATTCTCTCCCTTCTGGCTATGTACAAGTCTAAGCAACAGCAGTGCCTCCAAAACACCTTTCCAAAGAGTCAGTATCACACCCTTCTGAGGTTTTTTTCCTGTGTTGCTCTACACCTGGTTACTCAGTTTGAGGAAGCATGCTAAGACTCGGGAATTAAACTTCTCATTCTCTTTGCACTGTGTCCAGTGAGGGAGAGCACACTCACTCCAGTGGCCTTTCTCTTGGGGGAGTAAGCTTGGCCTCTGCGTCTCTCTGTGACAGGCAGGAGCGGAAAAGTTACTCTGAAACACTCGCTGCTGCAGGGTGGGTATCCCAGTTCAGGGGGTTCACAACACTTCTTTTTACCCTCTTTGTAAGGGGTAGGTTTGTATTGAAAATGGGGTTGTTACCCGATCCCTTGTTTCAGGGGTCTTGTTCGGTGTTTACTTTGTAGCTCCTCTAGAGTTTGCAGTTTGCCTTTTGACTTGTTCCTTTTAAACGCCCCCATGGGCAGCTCAGTGAATTCTTCAGTGCAGTGAGTTTTGCTCAACTGCATCAGTCCTTTGCTTGGAACTTGCTGCTGAACAGTTTGGCAGAAATCTCTGCCCACTCCCCCCATCTGGTTCTATGCAATAGTCTGTGCTGCGATTTCTGATCCCTGGGGTCAGCAGGAACATCCTGTAGCGAGCTGCGATGTTGCACCAGCTTTATAAATCCTTGGCCCTTTTAAACATAAAGTTACTCTGATAGCGATCCTGGGCGGTCCATGCCATTGCTTCATACCCTGCCCCATGGAGCCTACGTGATGTACCATGCGCCTTGAGTGATGTCTGGCCACACCTACCGAAGAACGCTCCCATTTCTGCCCAGAATACGTTCCTATTGAATTTGGGGTTGTGGAAGGTGCTCCTGCTCCAGGTTTCATGACCACAGCTACCTTTTCGATGCAGGCAGCCATTTGGGGTCCTTGAACATTTTTTTGTTGTTTTGGTTTTGTTTTTTTTAACGGAGAGGGAGGTTTTTAACGCTGGCCTGTAACGGCCAGCCCTGCTGCCTCAATTCGGGGGTCGCTCTCTGGCTCCCGTGGGGGTGGCAGCGACATTTCCGGGGCGGTTTCAGGCGACGGGACTCCGCAGGCGGCAGCCGCGGCCGCTGGGGGGCAGCACAGCGCCCCCGGCTCTCCGCGCGCCGTCCGCCCCGCCCNAGGAAGCGCTGCGAGACGCCACGTCCCTCCGCTGCATCTATATCCTGGACCCCTGGTTCGCCGCCTCCTCCGCTGTGGGCATCAACCGCTGGCGGTGAGTGGCACCGGGCCTGTGGGACGCGGGTGGGACCGTGCGGGATCAGGAAGCGGCACCGGAGCGTTCTGGGCGCGGCGTGGGCCGTGTCAGTCAGGCCGCAGCAGCACACGCTTCCGTGTCGGGCCCACTCACTGCTCCCCCCGGCCCTCTCCGCGGGAGAGCGGCCGTGCCTTGTCCGCTTGGCCTCGCCGCGGTTTTCTCAGCTGTGCTGCCTGACTGTGTGGGAGGCTGCCTACAACTTTATGTAATGTCATTAGACTTTCTCCTTATCAGTAGGGCGAGTGTATGAGAGCAGCAACCGATGGACGTTTAGCTTTGGGAAACCATTTTCCCTGAATTTAGAGACAAGGGCAAAGAATCCTCAGCTTCGTGGTCACACCACGCCTTCCTCCTGCGCTTTGGCTGCCGGGCGCGCGTAGGCACGTGCGCACGCAGCTCCTTTCCTCCCATCCTTCAGATTTTTTAGGGAAATACACATCGGCTGCTGCTAAGAAAGTAGAGATGAAGCTGTGTGGGCTTTTCATTATCTCTGCAAATGGAAAAATGTGTAGCATGAGTCATGTCTATGCAAAGATCAGGACCTCATGTACCTGTAGCCAGTGACATTACATAATGCTGTTGTGTCAGGTCTCAGCAGCCTAAACATTTGGAACTCCCAGGCAGGGATTCTCCTGGGCAAGGCTCCCCTGCATACCAGTGAAGCCGATCTCCCACTACCCCCTCAGGGGAAGTCGACGGACAACCACCTGGCTAAAGACCCTTTGAGAGCTTTTGGAAGTGTCACGTGGCTGTGCACTAGGGAATATGTAGTTGTAACTGATTGTCTCTGCTGTGGACCTTAGTTTCATCTCAAGGTATGGGACTGTATGCACCATATCTGCGTGTTTCTAGAACCCCACAGTACAGGATGGCTTAAAAATTGTAAATGTGCACAAATTATCTCAATGTAGACATTCAAATTACAGAAAATTGTGAATTCTGTTATAGGAGTCTGAAGTGATCTTTCCATACACCAGACTTCATACAGGCAGCAGCAGACAGAAATGCCTTTCACGTGCTGATGTTGTTGGTGACTGTCCTCATTTGGAAGAACCAAAGTGGTGCCACAACAGATTAATTCCTGATCTTTTTAAACCTAGTTTGTTTCCACCAACGTTGTGAAGGGAGGGAAGCAGTTAGTAGTCTCCTTCATGTTGTAATCATGGAATATATGAGCAAGGAAAGTTTTTTAAAATAATGTTTTCCTGGAGGTGTGGAATTACTGCAGATGTCAGAAACTAGCACCACTGGCTGTTAGGCAAAAAATGTATTAGCAAGTTACTTATGTTGGCCAAAGTTCCATTCATTCCCATTGGGAGCCTTGGCTTTGTTTTGCTAATTTTTTTAATCCAAATGCTTGTATTCAGAATTGTGTTCTCCAAAGGCAAATGCTTGTGTTTTACCTAGCTGTCACAAATTTATCATGTTGAAAATCCCTTGTTATTTAACTGTACAGCATGTGTGAGCCATATGGGACTAATGCTTGTTAAAATTTTTAGAACACGTGAGAGAGTTGATGCTCGTATTTAATAAATGGAAAGTGGGCTGGGGCTCAGGGAGGGATTTGTTTAGGTTACCTGGACCTGGTTCTGGATGTTCTCCTTTGTGATAGAGTGCCCTTCTTTCTGTGAACTCCGTGCCCTTTTCTCCCCAGGGAAGTGCAGAGCAAACTTGTTCTGTCTGGAAGCTCACAGTTCACCTAATGGGCGGGGCAGCTGAGGAGAGAGAAGTCGCCACTTTGCAGTGGAATTGTAGCTTAGATTTCCTTAGCTGTGGGTGGTCTTTAGGGAGCTGAGGTGGATACTTGCTTCTCCACTACAGAGTGGGCATGAAGGACTGAGGGAAAGGTAAGGATTGGCAGGCTCACTTGCAAAGGGTTGTGTTTGCCAGCACTGCCAGGTGTTGAGGAGAGACTAAAGCTTTAAAGCTGGTGTCTTTTGCAGAGTTAAACAAAATGAAGTGAAGTTACTATGTAGATGGGGTGATGTGTGACTGGGAAAGCAAATTTGGTGTTTTATAGCTTAGTGGGGGATCAGTAAGACATACCATTAAATGCAGAAAGCACTTAGGTGGGTTTTTAGAGTTTTGGGGTGAGATGAATGTCTTTGTATGCTCTCATCTCTGCCTTCATGGTGCAAGGTGAATTGCAGTTCTGTTTGCAGTTGTTGAAAGTACAGATGATTCTTGCCTTGGGAGATCTTGGTGCTCAGTCTTGTGCTACTGATGAGCTAGGAGAGTACATTTCTCTGCTGTGACATGGTGTATTTGTAGCTAGAACTGTAAAACCTGCACAGTTCTTGCAGTATTTTATTGCTTTCCTCGGAGTAATGCATCAAAATTTTTCTATTTCATATGCAAAATCCGTTCTTGCACCAAAACCTGTGAAAAAATGTACAATAGGGAATTACATAGTTTATGCTTTTCTCCATGTAATGTGGCGAGAGCAGTTGACAGGGGTGTTCTCCCACCTCTGAGGGAGAACGTGGGAAGTGGGTTGCAGTAAGAAGAAAATCCTGGAAGCCTCTTGGATCTGGACAAGCACAAATTGCATATGAGTAAATGGGAGCTGGCTGGTGCTGCGATCTCACAGAAGTTGTTAGACAGACCCAGGGATAAACATGAATTCTTGTTTTCTGGTTCTTCTCCAAACTTCCAGTTTGATTTGGTGATGCAGGTTTGCTGGAGTTCCATGCAAATTCTCATTTGCCTTTTAGCCGTAACCCATCTGACGCTAACTGCTGTTGTTTCTTCTCTGCAGATTTCTTCTCCAGTCCCTGGAAGATCTCGACAACAGTTTAAGGAAACTGAACTCTCGCTTGTTTGTCGTGCGAGGGCAGCCAACAGATGTCTTCCCAAGACTCTTTAAAGTAAGAGAATAATTTTTTGGAGTGTAGTGAAGAAAAACTGATGACCTGGTGCTAAACTTGCTTTCACTCCCTAATGATTGGTGATTCCCTCAGCATCTCTTTAACTATAACTAGTTCTTCACTATAACAAACTTTCCTCCTTAACTACAACTAACTACTGTATATAAGGGCCAGCTTTGGGAGCCAGATCCACACCTGAACTCAGACTTGCAAAGAAATGTAGTAGTAGGGTGTAACCTAGTATCAGGGTGCTCAAGCTTCTCTTTTTGCATGGTGGTCTTGAACTTTGTTTCTCTAAGTCACCTCTCACTGGGCTGCTCTGTGACACACAGACCCTTCTCTGTTGACAGTTTCTTCCCTACTAGCCATTTGCTTACTGCAGTTTTGACTTAGGAAGATCACTGTGTCCATAGACCTCTACAGACAACAGAAGAAAGTACACTGGTCTATATGTGAATTGAAAATAGGATTTTGTGTTAAAATTTCGAAATTCAGGAGCTTTTCTGTTAGTTTACCTTCCTTTTCTTCTTCTGTTCAAGACTGTGGTTTAGTCATCTCAGCAGCAGAATATAGCTTGGGTCCAAGCTTCCTGCTGACGTACTGTTTAGGATATGGAATACGCAGTTACCTTGGTGGTCAATGATGGATTAGTAGGGTACATTTCTAAAGTGATATGTCAGTGCTGCAGATGTCAGGGCTAACAAGAGCACCTCCTTGAATATCAGGGCTTCTCATACAATATCATTCTTCTCCATCCTGCTCTAAAATTGTATTTCCCAAAGTCTTTGAAGCTTTTTGACAATGTCTTTGGTAGTGTTACAAAACTAAATTATATAAAACATATAGTCCTATGAGTTGGGGTTGTCATGTGGGCTGTGCCTTACATATGGTTGACAGAACTAGTGTCCCCAAATCCTACTACTGACCAGCTGCCAAGAAGGAGATCTGTACCCTCCTTCTGTAAATGGTTCTGATGTGTATTTGCTGGAGGAGGGCAGGTAGTTCTGGGGAGAGGAACTGGACTGTGCAGATGAGAAGGGGCACTGATACTTATTTTGGCTTCTGCATCTTAACACGTGACACAAACTATGTGCTGCCTTTAGCCTTTTCAGAGTCTGGATTATTTTTATCTTTTGATCTGCAAATAAGTTCTGGCTAGTAGTTCATGCCCTCTTTAGTTCAGGGTATTCACAGGATAATTAAAACTTTATTGGAGAAAAATGCTCACTTTGGTTAAAGAACAAAAACTAGTTGGCAGAGTCTGAAGTTTGGAGAGACCGATTGTGTCATCAGCCAGAACCGCTTTTTGCTGCAGTCTGTTTTGTCTGGGCAGGTGAGTTGGTGACTATCTCAGATGTGCTGTAACAGAGCTGAAAAACGTAAAGGGAAGTTGATGCTATTACGTGGTAAATGTATGGCTTTCGTGGGGATTGAGGCCTCTCCAGAGCTGCTGCACTGAACAGTGCATTAGCAGCAGCTCGTGCCTTGTTGTCAGCTTTTGTGGAGAGGAGAGTTATGTCACATTTGCTACTGCAGTACTTAGAGCTAATGTAGTTTCTGTTCTTGCTGCCAGTAGCTGAGCTATGTTGTCACTGACAGTCACTGCAGAGGCACTACTGTGCATGGATACTATGACAGGTGTACTTGTTAGCAACGTGTTAATCTTTGCAGAATTTTTTTGTCTCACTCTTTCTGAGTAAACGTCTGCAGTTTTACCTCTTCTATCAAAGTGCACTGTTTGTTCACTGAAGTGTTTTCACAATCCCTTTGGTGGTTTTTTTTCCCCTACAGTTTTTCTTTGCTCTAGGTTAGATACTAAGAAGCAAGTCGTCAGTCATTACTTTTCTTTTATATATCTGCAGCAATTTACTGCCATACAGGTAACAGGTTTTCTGGTTGGTTGTGCTCTGCTTCCTGTGTACTACTGCATCACACAGAGCAGTGACCTTCTCAAAACTGTAGGAAGTACATGAATTTAAAGTGTTGGATGCTTACCTAAAATCTCTGTAAGCCTTAATGGGTTTTTATTCCATTCCATTCTTTCAAGGTAGTAATGTGTATTTCTTTGAGACCAAATCCATCTTTTCCAAGCCTTCTAGTTGATACTGGCTTTCTTATAGAAGAAAGAAAGAAAAGTTTAAAATGAAGCTGTTAAATCACATAGGAGCAGGGCAGGGCCTGGACTGGGTCCGTCTGACCCATGCTCTGAGTTATGGGTGCTGTCATGTTCTTACTTCAAAAAATGAGTGGAGGATCTCTTTGAGATATACATTCATTGGTACATAACTGGTTAATTTCTCTGTCCTTCCTAAAAATAATTTTAGGACTGAATCTGCAAGTTTAGAAATGTAGGTAGCATGTACAGTTGTTTTCTGCTTCTAAATTCCCTTCCCCATATTTGGCATTATTTTTAATCGTCTTCAGGGATCTAACTACATTTGTTCTTTGTGCTTTGTTTCTGTTTTGCAGGTAGAAAAGTCTCCTGTATATACAGGGGTGATTTAGACTGTCTCACTTGGAGAATGTGGTTCTTAGTTGTGTGAGGGTTTTTTTTAAGTGTCTATAGATTTCTGGTTGTGTTTGCTAAACAAGTCTGTGGGCTGCTGCTCTGCTTGATGGCTGTCTTGGGAGGGTCGCTGTGGAAACCATTAAACCTCTCCTCACAGGATTCATTTTCTGAGGAAAACTAGGCCACAGACTTTGAGAACAATCTGTGCTCTAGAAAAGCCTGGAAGAGGCTGATTGCTCTTTCATAAGGCCTATACCATGTAATTAGTGAGGGATCTATTAAAGGTATGAAGATCAGAATAAGTGCATGGCTTGACTAGGGGGGGTGGAGCTAGGTAATCTTCAAGGTTCCTTCCAGCCCCAATCGTTCTATAATTCTGGGATTCTAAAATAACTCCAAAAGGGCAGGACTTTAGATCTGAATTGCAGTATCATATTCTACTGTGCAGACCAGAAAGGTTCATTCAATTGCCATCCTATGTCCTGCATTTCTCTGTTTCTTGCTGTTTGGGTTGGACATTGGTTTCCTACTGTGTGATGTCTTTAAAGAGACACCAGGAAAAATTTTGAATGTATTGGTTTTACCTAATGTCTCCTCATAAAAAGACATGGGGTTGAGCAGAACTTCTGTTGAAAGAGTTTTCTGCAATGCTGTTTCTGCAAATGCTGGAAGAGGATGGTAAGGTTACTTTGGGACAGCATGTGCAACAAAACATGGCGTTGGTAGACTTGGGGACTGAGCTGAAACCTAAGAATAGTAATAGACAAGAACTGAACCTCCTCTGATGTGTTTTAAACCTGACATCTACAAATTTGCATAGTAGATGTGATGTTTGCTAGAGCTGATAAAATTGTTGGTTCTTTGGTTATCTGAAATCCAGATTGCTGTTCCTCACAGGAACACTCTCAGAGCTTCCAGGACTTTAAACTGCTCAGGAATTCTGAAATCTTCATTTGTAATTGTGCTGGTTAGAAAGAGTCTTCTGTTTGACAGCTGGGTGTATTGTTTTTCTTGCAGGAATGGGGAGTCACTCGTCTCACCTTTGAATACGACTCGGAGCCGTTTGGAAAGGAGAGGGATGCAGCTATTGTCAAACTGGCCAAGGAGGCTGGTGTGGAGGTGGTGATAGAGAACTCCCACACCCTCTATGACCTGGACAGGTATGGGGAGAGAAAGGGCAGAGGTGCTGCCTGGGCTAGGCTGGGATTGTCTGCAAAGACTTCAGTCTCCTCCCTTACGCTGATCACTGTCATCCTGAGTGAGCCTGCAAGGATTACTCTGCACACTCGCACTTTTGATTAGAACACGTCAAAGTGCTGACAGTGACGTGAATGTACAGAAAGGTGTTGCCTCAGGCTTATTAAACTCTGTACTTGACTGTCATTTAATTTGCTCAGCTGTGTCCTATTGATTGCTCTCCTTGAGCATGTCCTCAATGTATGGACTGCTTTTTTTTGCTTCATTGTAATAAAGGTAGTTGAGCTGTTGTCTCAAAACAGGTTATGAAAGCAGGGCTTTTAACTGATGGGTGTGCAAGGACAGCTGGAAGAAGTAAAACAAGGTAGATTGGGACAAACTTTCCTTATTGTAAAACCTGAATGTCTTGTCTTTGTGGTGTGTTTGCTGTGGGGGAGGTCTGTTTTGATGTTGAGTTTTATATATTTACTTATTTTATGTATAATCTCTCTCTATACATGTGATTTTAAGCAGTGGTGACAGTCTTTCAGCTAAGACTCTAGGGTATGCTTGACTTCAATGTCAGTACAGTGTTTCAGTACTATTCTTACAGGTTGCTTGCTTTTTTTTTTTCTTTCTCCCTTTTTTTTCCCTTTTCTTTCTGATATGACTTGTGCCAGTAATGCTGAATGTATATTTTCTCCTGTAAACCTCTAACATCCATAATTTCCTATGGGAAGGAGCTCTGCAGTTAGCACATACTGTGTGGTAATGTTTGTCTCTGGAGTGAGGAGGATTCTTTAACCTGTCTCGTGAGCAGGTGCTGCTTTCTAATTCTGCATTAGAAGACCATATTTATTCCCAATGTTTATTGCATCCTCACCTCTCCGATGTCAATGGCCATCACGTTCTTCTTCATGTCACCTATGTCTTTTCCAAGGTGGAGAGTCCTAGTTCATTTAAGTTTTCAGGTGGAATCTGTTTTATTTCTCTTGTAAGTTTTGTCACCTTTCTTTATGCTTCCAGGTATTTCTAGAGATGGAGAGCAGTGGTGAAAACTATGACTAGCATGCAAAATGTAGGAGCAACATGGATTTTTAGAGTGCTGTAATGTGTCCTGTCTTTTCCTAACAGTCTGTAGCATTATTTCTGCTTTTTCTGAGTGCTGCAAAACATTAAACTGATGTCTCAGGGCTTCCCTCCCAGAATGGTCATAGCTATTTGAGAGGCTGCTACTGTATAAATAAGTTTAAGATTGCATAGCTATGCGTATGGAGAAACAACATGACCAACACTGCAATTTCATCTGATATTTTTGTCAGCTGGTCGTGTGGTATATAGGGAGGTTTTTAAGTTGCCTTTTATCTTTAGCTATCCCAGATAGCTTATTGCATCAGTAAACTTTATCATCATGCTCTTTTTTGTCCCTTCCCAGATATTTTATAAAAAATATTGAGCCGCACAAGCCTTAGCTCAGCTCTGTTAGGATTGCTCTTCCTGTTGGAAGAATAGATACCTTCTCTAATTCTGTATCTCAAAGAATTTTCTGTCTGCATGGACCTTTTCCTTTATTGCAAATTATTGTGGTTTCTTTAAATTTTTTCAGTGAGGGATCTAATCAGATGGCTTCTCAAAATTCACATAGGATATATCAACTGAATCTCCCTTGCCCCAGGCTCAAATGTCTCTGATAGATTTTCAGGCACAACTTCCCTTTATCAAGGCCAAATTAACCCTCCAGCATATTGTATATATCCATGCATTCACTGTTTCCATTAGTAATTTCTACCCATCTGCCTAATGCTCATATCAGTCTATTCATTTGTCCCTCTGATGCCCCTGAAATGCTTTTAAAATCCGGAGTTGTATTTGCTTTCTTTTTTCCCTCAGAGTATTTGGACAGTTTTATATTACAGGCAGCAGCCATTAGTTTGTGTATTTCATGATGTCCTTTACAATTTCTGGGTGAATATTTGGTGGCCCTGGCAAGCTTTTGCTTTTCAAGCATAGCATTGTTTTGTGGCACTTCTTCCTGATCTCCCAGTCTGTCACAGCATCTGATGCATTTTCTTAAAAAAAACCCCAAGAGTCATAACCTCCCTAGATACATCCATAGTGAATACACCTGCAAAAATATATGCAGGGGTTTTCTTGTGCTGTTATAGTCTCTCCTTTCTTTAATGACTTGATCACCTCTTCGCCCTATAAATATCCCCGAGTGTCTGTAAAGGGGATTGGTTTGGTTGGGGGTTTTTTGGGTGTTTTTTGGGTTTTTTTTTAACTACTTAACGCTTTTTTTAAAAAGGTTTCTCAAACTTTCATTTAGATTAGGAGGTGCAAGAAGGCTGTGGTTTTTAATTTAACCTACCAAAATTTGGTAGGTTTCTATCTTTGTCTTCATTTTTCTGAAGGATTCTGCCTTCTCTTATCTTTGCTGATCCTATTCTTTAATTGTTTTGACTCTTGTGATCTTTCTGAAATACTTTTTCACATCAGTATGGTATTGTTGCTCCTAGAAGGGTGTTAAATTGATGCATACTAAAGTCACAGAGTAGGCAAGTGATAACTAACATTTTCAGCTATACCTTAGCACTGTCTTAGACCAAATCATGAATTGACACTCCTTTTGGGTTCTTGATTTCTTGTTCCATGGAGCAGTCATTTATGGCAACTAGAAAACTGGGTTTTGGCAGGTGATGGGGTGTGATAGATACTTAGTCTGTGTGGATGTACGTGAAGTCTCCAGTTACTCTGACATTTCTTGGTTCTTGGCATGGCTGAGATTTCTCAGCAGGTGGTAATACAGTTTTGATACTGTATTTCTCCTGGAAGTCTCAGAGCATCTCTCCCTCCAGCTGTTACCCAGCCTTCTAACTCATGGTAGGTGTGTCCCTCTGCTCACCCTAATGTTTTTCCTGCATAATTAGCAGGTGGTAATAATAGCTGATGGTGGCATCCTATGTCTCATCTTTCTTTAATCAGGTTTCTGACAAGAATGTCAGCCTGGTTTCAAACAATTTAGACTAATCTTTCACTCCTACATGAATGAATCCAGCACTTCTCCTCTTGTCCCCTGCAGTGTATGCCTGTCACCACCTCCACCAGCTCCTTTTAAACATTTGCCAAGAGCCTGTTCAGTTAACTTGTGAATTTGTCCAGTTCTACCCAGTAGGAAGATTACAACGTGCCCCTTGTTGGCACTGCCAGCATAGCTGTGCGATTATCAGAGCATCTTTCCCCTCCTCTTCCCCAAAACAAGGAGACGGGTATAGCACATGAATATCAGTGCTGGAAAATACTCCTAAGAAAATCTGAGAATTCCCAGTCAAGATTAGCAATGTTCAGATTGTAGAAGTCAGACAGAAAAGATAATCTCTTGGGTATCAGCTTAGCCTGCTCAAAGCCTTTACTTGACAATTATTCTGCCTGACAACTTCCAGATGACAGGTTGTTTTGTCTCTTCCCTGAATCTGCCTGTTTTCTCCTCCTTAGGATCTAAATCCTTTGTAGTGTGTTTACTGATGGTCAGCACTGTGGTTTCTGTAATCCCAGGGCGGCTGGGTTGTTCAGCGGGAGTGGTTTAGATCAGAAAAGAGCACTATGATCTTGTGTGTTTGTAGCATGCATCAGGATCAGCTTTTCCTCATATACCCTAGCCTAAGGCAGAAATGACAGTAAAATATGTTCTCATAGGAGCATATACTAACTTAAAGGAACCAAAGCATGGGGAAGTGTGCGTACCTTGGTGGTTCTGCAGGTCAGTACACTGTGCCAAAAAGGTGGGTTATTTCTAAGGAGGTTTAGTCAAACTTCTGCCTGCCCCATCTTGTTATCCTCTCCTGTCTTGCATGGTGCTCTGATGTCAGGTGTTTCCCCCCACTGCCAATATCCAACCTGTCATCAAGTCACTTCTTCATCTCTCATCTGCTCAGTGTGTGTTTCTGCAGAAGTTGAATTGTTTGTTCTTTGTTCAGTATGTGTTGGATGGACAGATCAGTTGGTTATCTCTCCATCTCCTCTTTGAATCTGTAGAAATACCCCTTGTTCTACATACACAAAGCCCTCCGTGAGCTCTCTGGAGCAGGGATTTAGATCAGAGCAATTGCATAAGCTGGCGAGGCTAACGAAATAGTCCGCGTGAATTGGTACTGGGATGCGTTGGGCAGCCTGCGTGCTGAGTGCTGGCAGCCAGCTCTTCCTCTCGCAAGGAAGCGGGGGAGCACATCCAGTGCCTTGACAGAACCCAGCCTTGTCATTTGCAAGCGAGCTGAGGTGTCGGGTTTTTGAGGCCAGCAGCTCTCCTAAGCCCATTAGCCATCCTGCAGGGGCACTGCTGTGGAGATGTGAGTCAGAAGCTGACACCTGTGAGGGCGTGCATTTGAGTCTGCAGACACTGCTGTCACAGGTGACTGTAGGATGCCTTATAATAATCATAGCAGTGCTGGAACTATGTTTGGTCAGGTTTGGGTTGCCTGTTTTCCTGAGGTGAAGTGTGACTGTGTGCCTGATGGTCAAATAGACCCTCATAACTTCTGGCATCAAGGTCAGATAGTGCTGGGCAGCATATTGCTAGTTTGGCAGCACAGCCAGTTTTGGGTGTGCTCACTAAGGTCAGATTCTGTGTGACGAATACAGTGATTCTTTGTTCTGCTTCAAGAAAACTAGAGCAATTGCCACATGTAGCAAATTGGGCTGGGGGAGAGGGATGAAGTGGAGGTATTAAATCCTGGGGAGGGGCCTCCCTTTTTTTGTCATTGAAAGTCCTGTGAAAGTATATGGTCTGGATTAGAAGGTCAGTATGAGGACGGACAGGACTCCTTCTTGGGGAGCTTCCTGTACAAATTTTTGTACAGAAAGCTGAACAGTACTACAATACCCAGTATGTGTGGTATAATATCTAATATTGTGCAATACTAGATATTCAGTACTTCTTTTCATGGCAGTATTGTGAAAGGTCCAGATTTAGTGCATAATGCCCATGTCAGGTGCTTTGAAATGTGCAACGTGTCCTAGTCCTATCTTAAAATTATTTGTGTCCCAGATCCAGTAACTGTTTAGGAATTCAGGAGCTGTACTAGGTAACTTCACTCATATTCACATCCTTGAGGATTTCAAGTACAGACGCTGGCATCCATCTGCTAGTCACAGTGATTTGCTCCAAGTAGCTAGCTGTCCACAGAAGTTTTGCTGTGGATCCTGTATAATGGTGTGGATCTCGGACTGAACAGCAGCTTTAGCAGGCGTGTATAAGAGGACTGAAAAAAGAGGCAGGGTGGAAGAAGCAGCTTCCCTGCCCCCATCCCAAGCACCTCAGGGCAAACATGGTGCAGCTTTGTCACGTTTTCTCTTCCAAGCTCTAAATTCCTATGGAAACGAGTGAGCCTCTCTAGAGTGCTGTAACTGGAAATGCCTCACTTCTCCTCCAGTGGAAAGACTGATTTTCTGGGGATCTTTGGCTGGTCTTGTTTGGGGGCTCACAAAGCAGCCACAGAGAAGACTGTGGTGGGTAGTGTTCATGAGAGTCCTATCATTTCCTGCCATCTCTGGGGCGGAACGTGGAGACAGACAGAGAAAAAGTGTATGCAGGAAAGCATAGGAGATGCGTTCTCATATGGTGATGCAGGACAGAAAGTGTTGGCTGTAAGGCAAAGCAGACAAATACATCTGCCTCTGTGTGTGTCAGAGTGCTGTGCCCACACCGTGGCCATGCTTATAGCCTGGCACTAAAAATGTACAGTGCTTTGGACTTGTGTGCACATCCCTATGGCCCTCCCTCCCTCCCTGTCCTGTTCGTTAATGTCTTTATCTCCCAGTGTTTACAACTTAAAAGCAGAAAACCGGGAGGAAACTGCAGGAGGCTTCATTTTTAATCTGTTCAGCCGTGCTGCCCGTGGGGAAGGCTCCGCTTCCCTCGGCCGGGGGGTGTGGGAGGCCTGGCTGCCGGCCGGGGCCGCTCCCGGTGCGGCGGGGAAGCCGGGTCACCGCGGNCGCCCCGCCACACGTGCGGCCTCGGGGGAAGGGGCGGCACATGGCGCCGCCGGAACACTCGGCTTTAAGCCCGGCCCCTTGCATAAGCTGTTGATTGCAAGGGGTGGGGAAGGCTGCTGTGCTGCAGCTCCTGTGTGAGCTGTGGGGTTGCCTGCCTCCGCTTTATGTAATTCTGGCGATCCCTGTGCTGTCGGCTTTGCTGTTAACTCCTTCCTCTCCTGCAGGAGAGAGGTTAAAAATTGCATCTTTCAGCCTGGGGAAGTTTACCTTGCCATGGGGGCTCCTCAAAGCTCTCTGTCCCAGGAAAGATAAGACTGCATGGCCCCAGCAGGCTGTGGATGCTTGGTGAAGTACAGGAATGGGGAACCGTGACTGTCTTTTTCCATAATGTGATCTGACACAGGTCCATACCATGAGACAGGGCTGCTCGTGACCTTATGGCAAGGAGGAGGATGGTGATCTCTCTAATCACAGGGAGAGAGGAATGATGCAAACTGGGATTTATCTCATCCAAGATAGGTGGAGGAGGGGTCACTAACAGGCCGGGTCTTCTGTGTCAGACAAGAAGGAAGTAAGGTCAGAATCAGGTTAGGATATCACGAGGTGTCAGGCAAACAGATGCAGATCTAGGATTTGTTATCTTGGGGAGACAGAAAGGCAGTAATCAGATAGAGATTTCATACAGGGGTCTGATGAGGAGCTCTGGGAGAGAGATATGATGCTGGATGAGAGATGATTCAGTTGGAGCTGTTTTGGGGGGTGGGGTTTCCCTATGGAGATGAGGAAATATGTGGTGTTTTGTCTTCTGATGTATTTTAGGATTTTGTTTGGTTGATTTTAATATTCCCTTGAGGGATGCATCAAGTGAAACATAGGTCTATAAGGATTTCTGTATCCAGAGTGAAAGGCTATCCTGAGCAGAGATAGCAGGGTCCAGTTTGGGTGTCATTTCCTTGTGTCTTCTGTGGTAGTGAGGCTTTGTTGTTTCACCTTGTTTATTTTATCTCCAGAATAATTGAGCTGAATGGCCACAAGCCACCCCTCACCTACAAGCGCTTCCAGGCCATCATTAGCCGTATGGAGCTCCCAAAGAAGCCAGTGAGCACTGTAATAAGTCAGCAGATGGAAACATGTAAAGTGGACATCCAGGAGAACCATGACGATGTCTATGGGGTCCCATCCCTGGAAGAGCTGGGTATGTGTCAAGAGTGAAGGCAAGGATTACTGCCAGCTGAAATGGAATCTAGTGGAACTGTTTCCAGTGGCTGGCACATGTTCTTACCTGACATGGGCTGCCTGTAGCCATAGAACAGCCTAATTCTTTCAGCAAGTGCCAGATCTTGTGATAACACACTGGTGTCCCTTGCACTGCCGTTGATGCCCAGCATCCCCTTTAGCATTGCTCTGAAGTGCTCTGCATCTGTCCTTATGTTCTCTGCTGTACTGAGCATGTAACCACTGTATTAGGATCTCATGTCCTCACCAGCTGCTTTCCTCCTACCGCTGTCTCAGGCACGTTGTGTAACAGACCTGAAGAGGTAAACTAACTGTGTACCAGGTTTAGAAAATTTCATTCAGTTATTGCCAAGCAGCACCAATTTGGGAACTTAGCAAGGCAAAAGATATTACAAAAACTTCTTTCACTCATCCTGCTGTGCCTAACAGTCCTCTAAGACTTGAAGAAGGAGAATGAATAACTGAGGCGTGAAGAATGCAAGACCTACATCAGGGAAGTGAATCTAAATGCAAGGGAAGAAAGGACTAGTGCAGAACACTGTCTGTGTCTGTGACTGGAGGCTCCATACCAGCTTTATAGGAAGTATCTCCTGGTACCTTAAAGCACAGTTTCAACAGTTGTGTAAAAGCGTGGGGTTTCAAAACAGGAGTATCCTAAGGGCTGCAGTCCTTCGCAGATCTACTTTCTTTATTGTCTGGCCAAATGTGAGACTGCTTGTAACCTTACACTGCTCTGCTTGCTGCCAGGGGAGGCTCCTCTGTCAGCCCAGAGCAGTGCAGGGAGACTGCATTATTGCTTCCCCCTTTGCAGTGGTTCTTTTGCACTAATCCAGTGCCTTCCCCAGCACCAGCCTCAGCAGAATTAGGAGCTTCACCAGGAGCAGCTGGGCTATCTAGTGAGCTGCTGATGTCGATGGCAAGGTGTTTTGTAAGGCAGAGCTGTGGAGCAGATGTTTCACTGCCAGCTGCTCTGGCCTTTGGAGCAGAGCGCTGTGGGTAGTGCTGACACACCAGAGAGAATGCTGGCTGTGAGCAGTGGGGAAAGTCACCATAAGGCTGCCTGAAGCATTGCAGGGAGAGGCCCTTGAAGTGCAGTGTCATGAGCAGGCTCTCCCCCTATCCTACACGATTTGCCTGCTGTACAAGGATTAGAGCAGCAAGTAAGCCATGTTAGGCAACTGTAGTATGTACCGTCTTGCTGTTGTTAATGCTTAATCCCATATCTGTGCCCTTTGTCTAGGCATGGCTTCAAATCTTACAAAGTTCTTTCTCTCAGGTTTTCCTACAGATGGTCTTGCCCCTGCAGTTTGGCAAGGAGGGGAGACAGAAGCTCTGGCACGGCTGGATAAACACTTGGAAAGAAAGGTAACCCATTGTTTAAGCAGTGATTCCTGCAGACTGTGCCTCCAAATGAAAAAGTGTAGTGTTGCCCATTACCCTGTTCCCTGCTCTTCCTAGCAGTGGTCATAGCATTCATCTCTGGAAAGGAGTGATTGCTATTGCTGGAGTACTCCTGTGATCTTGGGTTTTGTGTGGAGCAGGGAGCTCATGGGCTTCCTCAGGTCCAAAAAATTAAGAGCAGTGTATTATTTATGCTGCTGTTTTGAAACACATAGGATTCTTTTCCTTGTTTCTGCTTCTCAGTTTCCTTTAGAAGAGTGCAAACTTAGAAATTCTCCCGTAAGTTGTTCAGTCCCTGCTGCACACCATCTCTTTTTATCTTTAGCTGAGGTATTAGTGTTAGTACATGCTTATAAAAGAATGCCTTCCTCTTGTCCATCAGCTTCTTAATAGGTTGTCTCACGCGCTGGCATTCCTTGAGCCCCTTGTTGAAATAATCAGATTTTTTTCAATAGGGCTTGTGTTCTTGATTATAGTGCACAAGCAAACAATTTCAAAGTAATGAAAGGTGGCCCAGCTGCAGAAGCATGACTCAATTTTAACCATTTTGTACTTCTTTAATGCTGGGTGGCTTGATGCCAGTTGTGGAAATCAAAGCATAAATACTTATGCTGAAGAGGGAATAAACGATCAACATAATGCTCCACAAAAGGGTCTGAATTTCCCCAATTTTCTTGTTCAGTGTGTGAAATGAGATTGACATACCTGGACATAAACAGTTGTGTTAGCTTGTATCCCTAGGACCTCTCAGGGTTGTTAGCTCCTGTGTGCAAAGGAAATTAATCCTCTTGGGCAAAATAACTGACTGGTTTAAGTCCTGGAGCAAAGGTTTTACATTTCTTGAATGGGGCATGGGGGTTGGGATTGCCTACTGGAGATCTCTCCCAGCAGTGGTTGGAAGTAAATGAAAGAGACTGTGCTGTCAGACCTGAATGGCCTCACCACCTGCACAGAGGCTTGCCATTAGTAGTGTCCCACAAATACAAGGGGTTTTTGGCTCATTTCTCCTGAATCTGTCTAGGCATGGGTTGCGAATTATGAAAGACCAAGGATGAACGCCAATTCATTGCTGGCCAGCCCTACAGGACTCAGTCCCTACCTGCGTTTCGGCTGCTTGTCCTGCCGCTTGTTTTACTATCGTCTCTGGGAGCTGTATAAGAAGGTAAGACAAGGTTCACCTGGAAGGCAGGCAGGGTTTGAGCATATACAGCATGATGCTGGTTGCCACACAGTGTGCCAGAATTGGTGCATAAGATACAGTTGCCTCCGTAGTGTTTGATTGTTGGGCTGAGCTTGTTGCTACTACAGAGGAGGCTTTTGGGTAGGAAAAAGTAATTCTCCTGTATATACTCACACAGGCCTTAAATCTGGTGGTACCTTGTTCTTCAGTCTGGACAGTGTGTTACGAACCCTGTAGAGCCTTTTATTGTTAGTTTTACATTGTTACAGTCACTTGTCATTGCACTGAGTGAACCTGTGTCAGTGCTCTGACTTTACCATCTGGGCTTTCTGATAAGGAGTGATCTGGCATTGAGCTCCTTTATTGCAATGGTCAGTAGCTGACTTGGGAAATTTGTGTAAATGCATGGGTGGCTCACAGCTCAGCTTCACGAAGCCAGTCCTTCTGTGCTTGTCAATATCCGTGTTCCCTCCGCACAGGTGAAGCGGAACAGCACCCCCCCCCTCTCTCTGTACGGACAGCTTCTGTGGCGGGAGTTCTTCTACACAGCAGCCACCAACAACCCGAAGTTCGATCGCATGGAGGGGAATCCCATCTGCATACAGATCCCTTGGGACAGGAACCCTGAAGCCTTGGCAAAGTGGGCAGAGGGCAAGACAGGCTTCCCTTGGATCGATGCAATCATGACTCAACTGAGACAAGAAGGGTGGATCCACCATCTGGCCAGGCACGCGGTGGCCTGCTTCCTGACCAGGGGTGACCTCTGGATCAGCTGGGAGTCAGGAGTCAGGGTGAGTCCTGGCATTTTCAGGTATTTGCAGGAGGCCGTAAGGAAACCAAAGTCTCCCTGGCACTTGCTGCAAGGATGGGCACACAGGTATGGCTTTTGCTTCGTGTGTAAAAGGTGCATGGAAGAGAGGATTTGCTAGCAGGCTGTTGGCCAGCCAACAGCCTGACTTCTCTATGCTTTCTACCACGAGGCTCTGACAGTATCACAAGCCTCAAGTAACCATAACGAAATGTGTGTGGGACCCACTGGTAAACATAGACTAGGGTTTTGGGG
Source organism: Edolisoma coerulescens (assembly GCA_013397115.1). Lineage (NCBI taxonomy): Eukaryota > Metazoa > Chordata > Aves > Passeriformes > Campephagidae > Edolisoma > Edolisoma coerulescens. Next base: position 33,165 of record VWZW01007081.1, read on the forward strand.
GCCTTTTCGTTTTGGGGGGTTTTTTGTAAAAATTCTCTCAGTCCATCTGTTTTCTTTGCAAGTTTAATGTCACTTCTTAACCAGACCTTTTTCCTCATTATAAAATCCATCACCGTGCCGGTCAGGGAACGCTCCATGACTGTGAAATCTGAGTCTAGAGTCTCTCAAGGAAAGAGGTAAAAGACCCTCCTCTTGGGCCATCTGAAGGGACAGACAGCTTGAACCCACCCAGTGTACATACTGTTCTACACAAAAAGTGGAGGCAGGGGCATCTAGTCACAAAGCTGACAAAGAGCATAATTACAAGTGCTGCCTAATGTGCAGCATCTGTGCATGGATGTGAGTGAGTTACTGCTAAAACCTTTCTGCCTCTCAGTGGTAGTGTGCTCTGGGACCTTCAGAGGGGTTCTTTCTTGCTGCTTTGGTGCACGTTCTTCTGTGCAGCATCCTCTCTTTCCCAAGGTTGGTGCTTTACTCTTGTTATGCCTGCAAGGCTAGGATCAATACCCAATGCTTGCTGCAACACTAGGTAGTGATTTAGTCCGTAGCTGCATGAGAGATAAGCCAGTGTGAGCAGGCCATGCCTCCATAAGTGAAAGTGTCAGGAAGTGAGATATACTGACCAGCCAACTGACTTGAGCCAGCAGATCACCTCTGTGCTGCTGCTCTGTTCTCATAGCTCAGTGCCTGCCATTTGAAATAGCATCTTGGGTCCTACTGCCACGAAGTCCTGCCCGGGGAAGGTCTCAGTGCCTTTTTCTCCAATTGCTGCAGGTGTTTGATGAACTGTTGCTGGATGCAGATTTCAGTGTGAATGCAGGCAGCTGGATGTGGCTCTCGTGCAGCGCGTTCTTCCAACAGTTCTTCCACTGTTACTGTCCTGTGGGCTTCGGACGTCGCACAGACCCCAGTGGTGACTATGTTAAGTGAGTGATGTTACTGGAGCTGATCTTTGTTTCTGGATCTGTAAGCCCAAGTCAATCAGTGGCTCACAGGTGCACGGCACTTCATGTGCATTGTGTGTGCTGCATTGCTTTTTACTTGTGTTGCAGGAGGTATCTGCCCAAACTAAAGGGTTTCCCCTCACGATATATCTACGAACCATGGAATGCCCCAGAGTCTGTGCAGAAGGCAGCCAAGTGTATCATTGGGGTGGACTACCCCAAACCCATGGTGAACCATGCAGAGACCAGCCGACTGAACATCGAGCGCATGAAGCAGATCTACCAGCAGCTGTCGCGCTATAGGGGCCTCTGTAAGTACCAGCAATTGCAAAAGTTTGTGTCTTTAATAGGAGATAAAATGCTGGGAGGAAAGGTCATGATTGTCTGTCTGGCCTGTCCTTGCAAGAGGAAGCAGTCCCTGCCAAACCTGCTCAGTTGGTTTCCAGGGAGAGCTCCATTATATTCTCAGACAGTTAAGAATGGAGTTTGTTTAGGTCTGAGAGCTACTGATAGCATGGCACCATCCATATACCACCAATGGTCCATTCTTCACTTCGGAAGAAAACCTAAGCAGTGTATTCTAAATAAATTCACTGCTGGATCACGGTGTGTGTTTGTGGTCAGCACCGGGTGAGTGCAGCTCTGAACTCCTGCTTTAGGGTATGGATGTGCTGGTTGGTGATCACTAAGGTATTGCTGTCTGAAAAGCTTCTCCCAGCCCAGGTGTGTTTTGTTCCTTAACTGAGATCCTCTTGCTGTTCTCTAGGTTTACTGGCATCTGTCCCTTCATGTGTGGAAGATCTCAGTGGCCCAGTCACAGACTCAGCTTCGGGGCAGGGCTGCAGCACTAGTACAGGTGAGTTGAAGCTATTTGTGTGCTTTTGAGTTTCATGTCAACTTAAAGGTTATAGGCAGGAGATGATCCTTTTCTAATAAGAAGAGAGTGTGTAGCTGGGAAAATACAGATTACATTCACATTCCTTTACGCTTTCTTCAGAAGTCTCCAGTGAGCCTTCATTTCTAAAAGGGCTGAAGAATAAGAGTTCATTAACGTGAATTTTTTATTGCCTGTATGGGATCATATGCAGTCACTTAAGGGAGAAGTGCAGATCACTGTAGGGCTAATCAGGTATAATTAAGCTGTCCTCTGTCAAAGGAGGATACTTTCGTGTTTGTTCTGGGTGACTTAATTCTGCTTTTAACAAAGACTTTTTGTGAAAGTTTTCAGGGAGGCTGTGACCAAATGTCTCTGTGCTTGTGCAGTCTTCTTTCTCCCAGCTCTGTGGCAGGGTAGGCCAGGGTGTACTTGTGAGGCCATTTAAATGCAGGGGAACCATTGCAGTGACTCTTCTTCCTTCTACAGCAGTGAGGCTGTCTCAAGCAGACCAGGCTTCTCCAAAACGCAAACACGAGGGAGCGGAAGAGCCGTGCACTGAAGAACTGTACAAACGAGCCAAAGTGACAGGTCTCCCCGCTTCAGAGATCCCTGGAAAGAGTTTGTGATTGTGAGTAGTTCCTAGTGTGATCTGGCTTAAACTACCTGGTTCTGGAAGCTAACAAGGCTCAGTCCTTACTCCCACCATTTTAATGAACAAAATGGACTTCTTGTGGAGGGATGTGGCTGCTAAGTGTAATTCCACAGCCCAGTAATATGGCAGTGGTCTGCCCGCCAGTTGTTTTGATTTTGCCTAACACCCTGTTAGCTCAGTTCTCCAGTGGAGAGTGGTGCCCTGCTGCTGGAGCTGTCCACAGCCAGGTTTGCCTGTCTGGTGAGGGTATGGGCTAGAGCAGAAGAGCAAGCAGGTCCAGTCACCTGCCTGCAATGCTCCAGATCCCAGCAGGGAAGGAGCTGGTCAATGTTCTGCCGACTTTTCAGTATGACAGGGGAGGTCAAGGCAAATTCACTCTTTTGCTTTCTCCTACAGCCAGTGACAAGCACCTTGCAAGTGAAGAGGGAGAGTGCTGAAGAGGCGACCAGAAAAGTAGGAACTGCTGTCACAGAGAGACTGGAACTTGTCATCCGCAGCAGAAAATCTGGGGTCTCATATAACCGTGTAATTCCAATAGCTGCCACAGAAGGGCACTGCATTACTTGTGCTTGGGAATATTTGGCTTTCTGGTCTCCAGAGATCCAAATACATCTCTTCTCAGCCATGCCCAAAATCTGCCCACATTAAAGAGGGCAAGAACCTTCTGTCAACTTGCTCACTCCCAGGTGTATCTTTCTTTTCTGACAATGGCTCAGTGCATGTGACTTGATGCATTGATGTAGGAATCAGCATCTGCACTTCTCAGAAACAGTGAACAACCTTTTTCATCAATAGTACTAGGTAGTGATGTATGCTGATTAATTCAAATTATAGTAGGAGTTAAGAAGGAAGTTGCTACAATGTCAAAAATAGAGTGCCCATCCTACGAGAGAACAGGGAAAACTCAGTATTTCTTTCATTAGGCTAGGCTGCCGAGGAAGGAAATGCTTTCTGAGTTAATCAAGGTAGTGGTTTTGTGGGATGGAAACAAAATGAAGGTCAGCTGTAGCACAAGAACAGATAACACTTGAACAGCACATAAAACTTTCCCTGCAAAAGAACCTTGCCACTGCAGGTGAGCCATAGTGCTATTGCCTGGAATGGGCCGCTTCAGAGCTGTTTGACATCAGGGAAGAGGAACTCTCTACAACTACCTGAAAGGAGGTTGTAGCCAGGTGGGGGTCAGTCTCTTTTCCCAGGCAGCCAGCGACAGGACAAGAAGACGCAGTCTTAAGCTGCACTGGGAGAAGTTAAGGCTGGACATTAAGAAAAAGTTCTTCACAGAAAGAATGGTTGAGCATTGGAACGGGCTGCCCAGGGAGGTGGTGGAGTCACCATCCCTGGAGGTGTTTAAGAAAAGACTGGATGTGGCACTCAGTGCCATGGTCTAGTTGACATATTGATGTTAGGTCATAGGTTGAACTCAATGATCTCAAAGGTCTTTTCCAGCCTAGTTGATTCTGTGACTCTGAGAAGGAGGAATTCTTCAGAGAATAAGATCATGCCTTGATATGAGCAAAGCAGTATCTCAGAATATATCTGATCCAAGTAATAAGGAAGTTACACCTGGGCCCAGCACTCTACAGCATTTCCTTCCCTGAATGAGAGCTCTCAAGTGAAGTGACCCGTGTCTGGTGTGTAGCCTGTGCAGTGCCTCATACTTACAGAGGATGTATTACACATCAGCTCCTTGAAGTGAGTCTTCCTTGAGCTCAGAGTCCAGTGTCCATTCTGTTTGCTCTTTTCTGTATTGGCATCTGTGTTTTGAGTTTCCACACAGTAAACTCCTGTACCTCATGCCCTGCCCACTGCTCCCCCTTGCCCCTTGCATTCACGCTGGTGCTTTCTAGCCTAGCAAGGCGATTATGTAGCTTTCCAGGCTCTTAACCATACGCTCCTTGCCGGGTTCTGTTACTTGTCAGGTCAGCACAGTGCTGGCAGAGCACCTCTGCCTGCCACCAAAGAGTGCAAGGGAGGGTAGGACTGCAGAAGATTCTGTCTCATGGCTGTTTCCAAGAGGGATTAGATTGAGTAGCTAGTCCCGAGCAATGGGCTGCTCTTGGCACTGTTTTCATTTGCTGTCCAAAACCTTTCATCGCTGCCTGGCACAGATAGTGTGGGGCTATATGTGAGCTTATGCAACTAACTGCTTGGGGAGTGCAGGAGTTGTCTCCCACTGGGATAATCAGATTCAGTTTTGGAGCCTGTGTTTAAACCCAGAGCAACAAGGCTGCAAAAATAAACTGAGTCAAATGTACCTGAGAAACCTGAAGTGGTTGAATTGAGGCTGTGAATAAATGAACAGCTGAATAACCTTTCCTTCCCATTCCCTGGGGCATCGATCTTATGTTCTTTTTCCAGAGCGAATCCACTGGGCAGACTGAACAAGTAAACAAAGAGTCACTTTTCCTTACCTTACTTTCTTCTAAACTACTATTCATAGTCTGCCTGTGGATGACCCAGTCATCAACAGGTTTTGTCCCCTTCAGTCTGACCCAGCTGTTACTCCCATTGTCTTGGGCGTAGAAAGGTGTAAAGAAAAAGAGATACTCCCTTACCCCCATCTTCTGCTGCAGAGAGAAGAAAGGGGAAAGACATGCACTTTGTACACATGGGTTACAGAAATTGTGACTTCTGTCGTTTGAGAGTTTCATGCTTACGCAGTGGTCTGTAAATACAACTTTTTATAAATGTCTTTAACCCTCTTTTTGCTGTCATCCAAATTATTTCACTTGGTAAATGGAATTTTTGGGGCTGGATCTGTGGGGGTAAAGAGTCAAAGGGAGGGGAGGCTACGTCTCCTGAGTGATCTAGAAGGCTTTGTGGGGGTGGGGGAGATCACATTTGCAGGGTTTCTGTCAGCACCTGGGATATGGATGGTGGTATTTGGAAGAACTGCAGCTCAGGTAGGAGCGCTAGGAATGACACAGACACATCAGGCCAGCCAAAGAAATATAAGGGAAAAGCTTCCTTCAAGAAACCTTTTAAGTAGGCTGGGATTCATCCACTCTGGCATCTTTTCCCAACTGAAATGATAAAGGTGGGTAAAACTGTGTGACAAGTAGGGGATGACTGTTCATTGTTTTTGTTAATGTTTAGAATTGAGTATGTTTGGTTAAAGTATAAGATGGCAGATTGAACAAGTCTACACCTTGCTTAGCCTTGTGGCAAGTTCTTCTTCTGTTGTGGGTGCTAACAGTTTGACTGAGTTCAAAAGGACTTGGCCAGCTCATGGGGAAAGAAAAAGCCATCAGTAACCATTAGTAAAGGATACCATCTTTGTTTCAGAAGCAGCAGAGGACTGCTGGAGGCTGATGTAAAGAAAGTAGCATGAAATGGATGCGAATTTGGGGGTTTCTGTTTCCTGGGATAACGCCTGTTTTCTGTGTCTCAGGGCAAGGGGGCAATATCTGACCTGCCGTAGGCACCCCCGACACGGGCATAGTGTGAGCTCTTTGCTCAGGCAGAGGGAGAAGTCGGCTTTTGATGCTCTGGGAGCAGTGGCTTTGGGATGCTCCCCACGGTGGTATGAAGGCTCCTTTCAACTGAGGGTGGATACTGGGGCAGACAGGTCCTGCAGAGCTGTGAACAATTGTTCAGCTTGGGTCTCCTGTCAAGTGATTGAGCCTTGGCTCTTGCAATTCTTCAGCTAAGTCATGAACTGATATTAAATACACTAGACTTAGGAGTCTAGCAAGTCGTAGCAATAACTAGCAAGGACACAGTTGGAGTCAAGTTCTTGTGCATCCTGCTATCCTCCTCGGTGTTCCTGTGTAGACACACTTACTGGAACCTCTATCTTAGGAGAATTACATGAGGTACATCACTTTTCCTAGTAACCAGCAAGACTTAAAAAGTGCATGTAGCCATGCAGTTCCTTGTCGAGTTCAGCAGTCGGGCTGATCTGGCACAGAAGTGCCTCAGCCTTTGCCTCAGTTGGGCATGTTCAGATAACACCAGCTGATTCTTGCAAACAAGCCAACAAAACCAAGACAATTTCTATTTTGTGTAAATAAGTATTTAAAACTTGGCATCTAATCTGTTCAAATTTGAAACAAGGCAGTTTTTGAAGATGCAGATTTGTGTGTTTCAAAGAATGCTAATGGAGAGCATTTTCACCCCATTCAAGAAATCACACAGATACCACCTGAGACTTCTAACTGCTGGGACCAGAGGCCCTTTGTGGGGAGCAGCTCCAGTGAGCCGACGGGTGCCCTTTTTGACCCCTTGCTCACACACTCTCAGGCTGATTCCTCCTTTGGGGTTGACCCCAGGTTTCCTGTAGCAGAGTCTCAGGTGTCAGATTTATAAAACTAAATAACTTAATGGTGCAGCAGCAGGTCAGCTCAAGCTGGGTGCCTGTGGAGAGGGAACCTGAACAAACAATGGAGAGGAAACCCCTGGGCAATTATACCCTTACGACTCATGCACCCTCCCCTCCTAAGCTAAACAACTAATACCTCTTGACAGGAGGTGCTGGAGCATGTCTGGCCTACAAGGTGGACAATGTGTTCGGTACTTTAGTTGACTGAGGGGGCATGTGGTCAAGGCTCATGGTATTGCTGAATTGTTCTCTTGTCTCTGGCAAGGACCTTCTGGTCTTGAAAATGTAAAACTTCAGTGCTTGGGGTGGCTCACACATGGCAAAAACCTTTTGAAAAGAGCAGCCTGTGCCTTAGAAGAAGAGGAGCCAGGATGACAGCAAACTCAGTCCAGCTTTCTCTACCCAGAGTGTAATAATGTAAATTAGAGCTGGTGAGATTGGGTTTGAGGCTCTTTCTCTGTGCTGGCCAGGATATCTGTTTTACCTGTCAAAGGAATGATGGTGATGTGGCTCAGGATTGGAAATGGCTAACTTTGGATTTCTAGCCAAGACTCGACTGCCTCCTCTGTGTGCTGGTGCTTGAGAAAATTCCCTTCCCCCATGTCTCTTTTGTCTGCACAAGGAAGGAACTGGAGTGGCTTCAGGAGGGGCTGGCTGAAAGGTCTGAAAGTAGAAAACACCTGGATATGACGAGATGGGAGCCAGAACTGTGGCCATTAGGGCAGAGGGGGAAAGAGCAGTGAGAAGGATGGCTGATGGAAAGAGAGCAGAGTGCTGCTCTGGTATCACAGCTGCATCTAGGTGGAGATCAGGTGGTTCAGCTGGGGGAGAGGAGCAGGAAAACGTCTCTCAGCACATAACCTTCCCTCAGGTTTCCTTTAAGACTCACAACAGTTGGTCTGAAGTAAACCTGATGGTCAGCTGGACAATTTGAAAGAGAGAGAAAAATCAGCAGATGCCTTGTGAGCAGAGACGCTGGCTAGGACGGAAGTGTAGTCTCTTAATTTGCAGCAGATGTGCGTGCACTCTCCCAGGGGCCCTGTGCTCTGTTGTGCATCTGAGGAATAGACCTGACTGACACTAGTGCAGCTAGAAAGGTCAAATTTGGTCTCCTGCCAGGCCAGCCTGAGCCAGGGATGGTGACCTGAGTAAAGGTCAGGTCACTAAGGGGTGAGCTTTCAGTGCTTGGCATCCAAGCAGAAGGTGAGCTGCAGTCGTGGTGATGTGGCTGTGGGATGAGGCAGCATCCCTACCTTCTGCCCCAAGTCAGAGGCCAAATGACAGCCATGCTGCAGAGAAATCATATTTTGGTAGGTGGGGTTTGTGCTTTGAGATGGAGCTACATCAAAGCTCCCCCAAAGCTCCCTGAATGAATGCCAGCGAGTCTCTTGGGTCCTGCAGGTAATACAATTCAGTCTGTGCATCCAAACAGCCAAGGGGACACTTAGATCGCCCTCAGAAGGCTGCCCCAGGGTTACCTGTGCATGGTGACCCTGGGAGCGTGTGCTTGTCTCCACACTAGCCCAGGAGTAACATCTCTTTCCAGTTTGTTTGGCAGGAGACCAAGACTCCTGAGAGAGAGCAGGACTGTATGCCTTGGAGGGCTCTGCTTGCTCTTCTCTGGAGGAGCAGCTGACGTCCTGGGTCTTGGCCAAGAACTAATACCATCGCCTCAATGGCAGTCAGCTCTGTGGTTTGAGAAACGCTGATGGGACCGGATGTATCTTTAACGTTTGAACTGCTAAAGAAGTGCCACTCGTGCCATCCAGGATGGACAGGGACAGGGAGCACAGTGGGCATGCAGCAAATAGGGAAAGTTCTCCTGTTCAGGTACAGAAGTAGCCTTGGGACCTAAAAATACTGATGCTGTCCACTTCTGTGCACAACACAGCCTGCACAGTTTTCTGAGATAGCCTGCAAAGCTTGGGGAGGAGAGGCAGGGGAGAGAAACCTGCTCAGGTCGGTAAGGAAGGGTAGCAGCAATGAGTACCCACCCAAGATAAAACGCTTCTTGGGACATAGCTGGATGCAAAAGTGGGTCTGCCCTTTCTGGGGAGATACCTGAAACCTTGAGATGCATTTTCCCCCTCCTTTGTGCATGTGGAAGGCGTGTGTATGCTGCTTTTTTAACCCCCTTTGCGGTGCTTGCAGCCCTGGTAAGCTTCGACAGGGACAGGGTTTGTACTGGGGCTGCCAGACCTGTTGCCAGGTGCTGCAAACCCGCCATGGGTGCCAAAGCGCAGCGTGGCTCTTCCTGCTGCTCCTGCTCCCTGCTGCCGAGGAGACCCCTGCAAGTGGCCCTCTGTGTCCAGCCCCTCGCCCCGGGCTGCTGCCTGCCCGCTCGGCCAGCCGGCCCCGCTCCTGGGGTTGCTCCTCCCGGCCTTGGGAGACCCCGGCTGTCCCCTGCACCTGCCCTTGGGGGTGCAGCCTCCAGCTGCGGGCACAGCTGGGGGCCGGTCCAGCTGCGGACACATCTGCCCCGCCGGGGCCGGCGTTCCCCGAGGCCCGGGGGAGCGGATGGGCTCGGGGTGCGAGGTGACGCTTCCATCTGTGCCTGTCCTGCAGCTGCCGCCGGGAGCCGCGGGATGGAGCCTCCGGGCCGCGCCCCCGCTCCCCCCGCCC
>VWZW01007081.1:42837-59279 GCA_013397115.1 Edolisoma coerulescens
CCTTACCTGTCTTATCTCCTCTTCAAATACCTCGTCCTCATGAAAGAAAAAAGCTTCATCTATCCCCTCCCCAAGGAAAGCCTTTTTCTAGCCCTTTCCTAGAAATCCCAGGTGCTTCTGCTTCCTTCCTGCCCCTGTGAAACAGGAACCCCAAGTGAGAAGGTGGGAGAGTGCCAGAATTGATCCTCTTAGCAATACCAAGTGCTCCCATCGATTTGGGACGCAGGGGGCTATGTCTCCTCCGAAACCCAATGAGGCTTGTCACACGGACTTCCGATGGCATGGGCCAGGCCAGGGATACCTGGGGGTTTTGGAGCCTCTGGTGCCTGCTGAGGGTAGCTCTGGGACAGGGATGTGCCGGGTGGGTGAGGGAGGAGCCCTGCCCCTGCCTGCAGGTGTTCACTTGCCGTGGGGGAGGCTCGCTGCTCCTGGCAGCCGTGCCCTCGTCAGCCATTGCTCTCTGCTTGCCTCTGCCACCCAGGGGTGCTGGGGGGGAGCTGCCTGAGAAGGGGGGAATGGTACCAGCTGCTTTGCATGCTGAGATTTTGGGAGGAAAGGAGGGGCTGGTCCACACTTGAGACCACAGCTAAGATCATGCTCTCCTCCATCAGGCCCAGCCCCTGAGGCTGGGGAACCCGTGGGTCCCTGTGAGGAAACAGACGGGTGCAGTGGAGCAAAGGTGGTGTTCAGGCAATTTATATTTGAAGGGCTCTGTTTCTGGACCCCCTTTGCTGGTGGCTCCGGGTCTTTGGCAGCTGCCGCCTATTGCAGCGCTGCCTGCGAGAGCTGCTGGGAGCTGTTGCAACATGGCTGGTGTACCCTGCAAAGCCAGCGCTTAAACGCTGCCTCTGGAATCATCCACCACGGAGAAGGGGCTTGGCCACCGAGCCGGGGGCCGGAGGCTGAGCTGCCGAACGGCTCTGGGCCTACCACCTGGCACTGTCCTGGATGCAGCGGCTGTCCCCTGGGCACGCTCCTGCTCCCCAGCAAACAGCGATGCCCTGGGAGGGAAAACGAGCTGCTGCTTCTTGCCGTGCCTCAGACCTTTGGAAAAGGAGCCCTGTATGCTGCCAGCCTGCTCCAGGGAAGAACTGACCTCATGAAGGAGGCTGTGCAGCTGGGTGGAAAACTGGGGAATCAAGGCAGGAGTGCAAAATCTTCCCCAGGCACCGAGCTCAGGGTGTAGGACTTGAAGTGGAAGAAGATGCGGTGATGTGTCTGAGCCTGGGGCAGGGTCTGACAGATCAGAGGCGATGTTGTGGCGGGGAGTGTCGTGCGAGAAGGGAGCCATGCTAGTGAAACACTTACGAGCTGGGTTGCATGTCACAGCTTGGTTTGGGCATGTCCCAGGTGCTGCATCCCTGCTGCGGGGCTCAGCGAGGGGCTGTCCCCCGCAGATGAGCTGGACCCAGCAGCGATGAGTGTGGTTCAGGGTGAAGGCTCAGACCACGGCTGGCAGCGAGTGAGCCCTGCCCTCTGCCCCTGCTTGCTGCCTGCTGGATGAGGTGCTTCAGATTTCTGCCCTCTGGTACACACACCTGCTCTCCCAGCTCCAAGTGGCGACACAGCAGCACAGGCATTAGGTGATCGGTTGGCTTGAATTGAGAGAGGGCTTGGTCCTGGCCAGCAAGCAGACTGAAACTCTGAGGAGACCAGGCATAGTGGCCTGGCAGTGATGGTTTGGTGTTGTCTGAGAAGTAGTGGGAGGAAAAGGATGGTGAGGTGATCCCTCCTTTAGTCAGGAGGTCCTCCAGAGGTGACTGTTCATCACGACAAGAATAACAGCATTTTAGGAGACAGCAGTAAAAAAGTTATTCTCATCCAGTTGTCCCTGTTATCCTTAAGCTTCCCAAAGCCTCGCAGTGGGGTCTGTGTTCACTGGAGCTCCTTAACATCTTTCTCTGGGACACTGTTGCAGCTCCTTGCCCTGCTAAGAAGCTTTGCCAGTGCTCTGTGGCAGGCTTTCCTGTGAGGGGCTCTCTGGGACCTCTCTGGGTTGGGGGTCCCTCTACCCAGCATTAGAGGGCAGGGAGGGCTGGCACAACTGGGGTGCAGCTGGATGCAGGGCCCTGCAGAGCTCACAGTGTTGCCTGCCCCACTGTCCCCAGACTGTGGCTCTAATGTAGCTGGAACTTGGGAGGGGGTCACTGCTATCTCCTTCAGCTTTCCCTGATAAAAGCAAAGGGCATCCACCTGGCTACTGGACAGGAAGGCTGCCAGGGAAAGAAACCTTTAGGGAGTTATTTGCATAGGTCAGGAGAGAGAGGAAGCTACTGCACTACTCGGGGAGCTGTGTCAGAAATCACAGCTCTTTGGGAAGGGAGGGAGTCTCTGGGGGAAGAAGTTCTCTGCATCTTGTCGGGAAGTTCAAAGATGCACCTTCAGGCTGAGGTAAAAATCAGTTCTAGCACTGTGGTTTGTTTCATGTGTCTGTAGTGCTCATCTGAAGCTGTCAGGAAAGCCTGTTTGGAGGCAATGAATGAGCTGGGCGTCGGAATGGGGCTACCTGTCTTCTTGTGAGGGGAGACGAAAGGGCTGCCTTCCTCTGATAGAGTGACAGAGGCGCCTTCTCCTCGGTTCGAATAAAACAGTCTCTGTGGCCATTGAGATGGAAGAAAAAGACAGGGGCCAGCCTAATGTAGGTTAGTATTATTTTTTCCACTGGTGCTGGTTACAGGACTTGCACACAGCACCCGACAGCAGACTATCAGAGTATGGCTCAGGCCGCTGGGCTTGTTGGAGCCCCCAGCTTCAGCACGGCATGTTGCCCTGGCCAAACCCCTGTGTGGAAAATCCCCTGCGGTGGCAGTGGGCTGGCAGGGGATGGGGTCAAGAGAGGCACGGCAGCCAGGAGTGAGGATAAGGCTGCTCTCAGGACTGTGATCAAGCTGCGCCTGCCATGGGCAGGTAACGTCTGCCTCCGTTCATGCACCCACGTGCGTACTCTTGCTCACAGTTCCTGAGAATCCCAGGTTTATCAGTTCTCATGCGTACAGCAGGGCTGCCAGCTTTCGGGTGCCTCTTGGCACATCCTTCAGGAAAGCACCCATAACCTGCAAGGGTAGGGTTCTCCCACCCTCACAGATGGGGACAGGCTCCCACATACCTGTGGATGCCATGGCCACTGGAGAGGGAAGTTGGCCAAAATACACATGTAGGTCCTGCTCAGGCTTTTACTGCCAATGATGGAGCTGAGAGCAGTCAGAGCTGTTTCATTTTGCTGGTATTTTTAGCCTCTTTGAGAAGCAAGAGGAAAAGGCAGGAGTGGGTAATGGAGAGCCTTCCTTGTATCTCCTAGGAAGTCCTGGAGCATCCATGTGAGAGGAGCAAAGGGCGCAAGTAATACAGAGGTAGAGATTTCTTTATTCATTGTATTAATTGAGGTTTCAAGCAGATGAGGTGCCTCCAGGCATAGCTGATAGGGAAGATGGAGTCCTGGATACTGTTCTTGTGGGGCTGAGTGACAATGACCACAGTATCACGAGTGACATTCACCAGTGGCATGGCACTGGTGGGGAGAGAGCTTGCAACAGGTTGGCTCAGCAGGGCACTCCAGGCCCTGAGCTGGGCTCCTGTGGACATCACCCACTTTAATCTGTCCAGGAGCAAACCAAGCAGGTGGTGGGAGATGCACCCATTACTTGAAGCTCCTGGAGTGGGTGTCAGTGAGGGGCAGGGGAGCAGTGCTGTGATGGGTGGCAGTGGGGGTGCAGCTGGTGGGGAGGGGGATGCCCTGTCCCCATCTCAGAGTCATGGTGGGTGCCTCTTCTAGAGCCACTTCGGCTTCATCCTGATGGGGCAAGGAGTGAGTGGGCCTGAGGGGCATGGGGGTGGTGAAGGATATTCTGAGGCCGCTGTGCCAACAGTTTGTCACCAACACCTGATTGCCCCTCCTGGGAAAGACCCCTCTTTCCTTCAGCAGCAGAAGAGGGGTGGGAGCTGGCAGAGCAGCTCACCAGGTATTTTTCTGGTCCTTAACGTGGGTTAGGGGTTGGGGAAGCCCAGGGATGGTCCTGCCTGAGGTGGGAGTGGGTCTGGGGGCTAGGTGGGGACAGACAGGGAAGGGGCAGTGCTGGCAGCACTGCTCTGCACTGGCTGGGCTTGCCCCTTGGCGAAGGTGCTCCCCTGGGCTCGGAAGGGCAGCTGGCCATGACGCCGGTCCTGCTGTGCTGGAAACACTCTGGCTTTTGCACCAGTGAGCGGCCTCGCTCTACCTGGTGGGAAGCCAGACAGATGCTCCTGTCTGTGTCCCCCTGCTGTGGGGGACAGCAGAGCTGCAAGGGCAGGAGGAGGCCAGGTGGTGCGGGTTTCCGTGACGGGGTTAGCAGATCCCCTGTGCCCACTGTGGGTGCTGAGGAGCCGAGTGCTGGAGCAAGACCAGGAGCCAGGCTGGCTGGCTGGCAGGCAGAGGCAGTCAGCATCCCCAGCAGAGTGCAGGGACTTGGCGCTGGCTCAGCTGGGGAGGTTATTTTTTTTATTTTTTTTCCCCTCCAGGACAGCTGATTCCATCTATTTTTAATGAGCTTCCCCAGGTTGCGCAGTGAGGATAAAGAGCAGCACCGGCAGCCACAGACTGCGACGGGGCAGGCGGAGAGGCAGTGGGCACCCAGGGCTCAGCTGTCATCTCCCTCACTACTCCTCACAGCGGGCCTGGGGGGTTTTTTTGTGTGGGAGTGTGTCCCCCAGTGAAGGAGGGTCCTCCTCAATGCAGCTGCCCTTGAAAATGGAGTCGAGCACCGAGGAGGAGAGCTGGCTGGAAGACCAGTGGGAGAAATGGTAGGGGACCGGCTGGGCCCAGGGGAGGGGGGACTGTCCCGCGGGCATGCAGGGGAGCGAGGGGCAGCCCCTTGCTCCTGGGCACATCACCTTTCTCTGTGAGTGATGGCCACAGGACGGGAGCAAACTTGGCACCCAGTTGAGCCCAAAGTTTTCCTGGCTGCGCAGGGAGCTGCGTGACAGCCTGGCAGCAGAGTGGCAGAAGGCGTCTGGACACATCCTGCTGTGCCCTGGCAGGCAGGGCCAGCGCTGGGGAGCCGCTCAGCATCTCCCCATCCCTGCGAGCACGGACAGGGCTGCCTGTCCCCACCCCGGAGTGAGGGGCGCTGCCACCGTGTCAGGCTGCTCCTGCAGAGCCAGGGGGCCCCTGGCAGCCCCTCGGCAATGTTGTGTCTCTCAGCAGGACCCCGCAATGCCCGCTGCGCTCCCACGGCAGGGCGGGTGGAGGCCCTGAGCATTAGCAATGGATGATGTCCCACCCTGGCGACCCGTGTAACCGGAGAAGAAATCAATCTGTGCTTTGAAGGCTCATCGTGAGCCTCCTGCTCCTCGTTGCCTCCCTCCCATGGGCAGCAGGAGGAGATGGGTGAAGGGGGGTCCAGGCATCCCACCCTGTGCTGAAGGTTGTGTCCTTGCATTCCTGATGTGTCTTGCAGGGGCTGCCTCCATGGGTATGGTTGTTCCCAGCTGTCTTCACCCCAGGAGACCACTACTGGTGGGTTCCTCAGAAATACAGAGGGAAGATGCTGCTTCGCCCATGGGCTTCTCCTGCTCTTTTCCCTTTCCAGGACCTGGGATAGGGGAGATGTTACCCCTCTGTGGCACTGGGTTGGTGCCACTGCAGGGGGGAGCCCCAAGATGTGCAAGCAATGCTTAAAGTGAGAGTGGGAGCTCTGCAGGTCACAAAACACCATTCTCATTCCTTTCTCACTGCACTGCTGGGGGCCAAGCCAGAGAGGGCTGATGGGCTTGGCATAGCCCTTTCACCCAAGTATCTCCCAGCTGGAGGAGCTGGGAGCAAAGGGAAATGGTAGCAAGCAAAGCAGTGCCCATGGCCACTCCAGACAAAACTCAGGGGTCTGAGTAGGTTGGCCAAGGACTTTGAGTTGGGCTCTTTTATTTGCCCCTGTGGTAATGAATAAGTGAGAAGAGCACTGCGGTACCACCATGTTGAAATGTTTCAATGCTCAGAAGCCAGGAGCACCTCACTGCTCCCCTGGGGCTCATCAGCACATTTTCAGCTGCTAAAAGGATATCTCTTGTTTTGAAGGGGTGCAGTGAGTCTGTGTGGCTGGGGCTGACAGCCCTAAGGGACCCCTGAGGCCATGCAGGCTGGCCCAGCAGCACGGATGTTCACAGGGATGCCCATAGTCACCCTGGGGGGTGATTTTGGTGCAGAGGGAAATTGCTGCTCTCTCTTACTGCAGGCACCTGTGCTGGGACATCCCCCCAGCTGCAGCTCAGGGTCTGGTCATGCCATGGCTCAGGGGTTTGCTGTACTTGCAAGTTTTGTGGGTCTTGATGTGGTCACCTGTCCCAGCAGGTCCATCCTCCAGCTGTGCCCTGTCAGGACCCCAGCCTTTCCCCTTCCTGTAACCCCGGCCTTTGCCCTGTTGGGTGTCTGTGCCCAGCTGGGACAATCCCAGAGGCTCCCTGGGATGGTGTGAGGAGAACAAACCTCCTGTGATAGGGCTGGCTGTACTGTCCATGTTCTCCCAACCTGCATGTCCCCGCTGTCTTTGGTCAGGCAAGGACTGCTTTGGGACACACTCCTCCTGCCTCCCAAGAGCCATGGACCATGCCAAGCCCAGCCATTCGATGGAGACAGACCTATCCCCTCTGGGAAGGAGCTGCCTTCCCAGTCTTTCTTCCCAGTCGAGACTGGGAGAGCCTCGCCCAGGGTGTCAGTGCTGCTCCCAGCCCATGGCACCCTGCACCCTCCTGCCCACCACTGGGGCAGTGTGTGACCATGCCATCTCCACTCCCTCCAGGCTCACCCATGACATCAGCCTTGAGGAATTTGAGGATGAAGACCTCTCTGAGATCACTGATGAGTGTGGAATCAGCCTGCACTGCAAGGAGAGCCTGGCCACCCGGGTAAGTGTGATGGGGATGGGGAGAGGGATAGGGATGGGCAGAATGTGCCAGTGGGGCTGGCAGGACCATCAGCCCCCATGCAGGACCACCAGATCCCCAGACGAGTGATGCTTCCTCAAGGAGCCCACTGCCACGGCCCCAATCCCCTCTGCTTGGCAATGCCCTCTCCTCGCTCCAGCAGAGTGCAGGTCCTTTCTGAGCCAGCCAAATTCAAGGGACAAAAAAAGCATCTCAAAGCTGGTGTATTTTGGTTCCCACTGTGCTGTAGGGGTTTGAGTTTGTTCCTCAGGGATGAGCCTAAGGATTTGGGTGCAAATGGGGGCATGTCCCCATTTGAGCAGCATGGCCAGCGAGCATTTGGCACCTGACAAGCATACTCAGGAATCAAGGACATTTGCAAGGTGGCACCAAAGGTCCCACATGGGCTGTGCCTCCTGTCCCCACGTGCATCCCTGGACCTGGGGATGCAGCTGGGCTGGCATGGGGAGAGCTGTCCTCTGCTCACCCAAGGTGTTCCTTCTGGCTTGCTAGCTAGCTTCAGCTAGAGCTGTTCACAGATCTTTGGGAGGCTGGAGACCTGGAGGCTCCCAAAACAGGGATGAAGGAGGTAGCTCTGACCCCAGCAGGCAGCAGGTGGAATAAAGATGGGAGCTGGGAAGCCTGTGCAGGTGTTGCAGCTGGGTCTCCCATCCATCTCAGAGCACTCTGCCAAGAACCTGATGGGGTTCACACCACTCTTTGAACTTCCCTAGAAGGCCATGGGGGCAGAAATGTGAAGATAAATTGATATTTACATTGGATTTGGAAATAATGCAGGCAATTTTAAAGTGTTAAAGGAAAAACCACAGCCTGAGCATTCTCACACCACTCAGGTAATCACACACACGCCACCTGAGACTTTTAACTGCTGGGACCAGCGTCTCTTCGCAGCAGGCAGCTCCAGTAAGCTGACAGATGCCCTTTTTGACCCCTCATCCAAACACACACTCACCCTAAGGCTGACTCCTCCTCCAGGCTCAACCCTAGGTTTCCTGTAGCAAAGTCCCAGGCTCAGATTTTATAAAAACAAATAGTTTATTGGTACAGCAGCAGGTCAGCTCAAGCTGGGTTCCTGTGGAGAGGGACCCTGAACAAAGAAATCCCTGGCCAGTTGTACCCTCACAACTCATGCACCCACTCCTCAGACGTTCTCCATGCACCTCTTGGTCCAATGGTGATTTTTGGTCTGGGGTCTTCTAACATCTTACTGGGTTCTTTCTCTGTGTCTGTGCAGGCAGGCCATACACTGTTCTTATCTTGTGGAGTTACAGCTTCTGCTGACAGCTGGAGTCTCCTTGTCTTCTGGTTTGTACCTCTGGTGCACCTGCTCGCTGGCAGAGCCCGAGGAAATAAAAAAGCCTTAGGCTTGGGATAAACACTACTCAGCAACAACCACAGCAGCATCAGTGTGTTATCAATGCTCCTCTCATAAGAAAGACAAAACACAGCACTGTACCAGCTACTAGGAAAATTACTAGGAGAATCAACTCAATTCCAGCCCAAAACATGTCTAGGTGTAAACTCACAGCTTGTGGCCCAAGGCTTCAGCAGATCCAGCTACCGATGCTAGGCAAGTAAAGCTGGGCAAACAACATACTAGATCACAAAGTTTTATAGCTCTGTGAACCCATTCTAACTCATTCTACTTAAAACTTACTTGTTTAAACTAAGAACTAATACCTCTCAACACAGAGTTTCTGCATTTTGTCAATGTGTTTCATGCTAAAGGATGCAAATGCTGGAGGAGCAGCCAAGTGGTTTGAGAGTCATTCTGTCCCTCAGAGGAAATACTTCCTCTGCAAAACTGATAAAGACCTAGCGAGGACAGGAAAGGCACAAGAATTTGTCGCAGGTTTAAAATTAGAAAGTGAATTTGTGTCGTTTGGAATCCCTCACTGCAGGCAGGACAGTACAGGCAGACCTCATCCCTGGGAGGTGAAGGTGTCTTGCTGTGCTCCTTGGTCTAATTCGTGACCTTCCCAGCAAAAATTTGTCCGTTCCCAGATATGGGGCTGCTGCTCAGTATCTCTGTTCCAACTGCAGCCTTCTCCTGCTCTAGGATGTTATGGCCAGACTTCCCTGGGACAGTCTGGGCTCATGGGCTGTGTATGCTGAAGGAAGGAGGGATAAGGCTGCAGGCAAACCAAGGGCAAACCCAGTGCTGGGCATCCACAAGGGCACAGCCGCAGCGAGGGCCCGGCATTGGGAAGATCCTCCTGCCTGCAGTAGGTGAGGCAGACAGAGACTGTGGGTATGTTGCTGGGTTCTTCCCATTACCCATCCCAGTTCCCCACTGCTGGTAGCACCACTGGGCTCAGAGCAGGATTTTTTTTTCTCTACAGACTGCCAGCCCTTGGCTGAATTTTGGCAGGAAGGGGAAGGGGCAGGGGGGACTTGCAGCTCAGCTGCTGCAGCCCTTCCTTGAGGCGGGGGGAAAACAGCCTCTTTTGCCCATTTAAAACAGTTAACTCAGGGGTTCCTGCATCCCCGTGCTGCGATACAGAGACCTGACCCTCAGCAGAGGGTTTGCTCAGGCTCTGGGAGCGAGCCCCATGCCTTCCCTGGGGACAGCTCAGAGCTGCTTTACACAAATGTCTGGGTGCACTGAGAGTCTGCTGGGGCGGGAGGGGGATGCGAGGCTGCCGTAGGGGAAGCAATGAGTTATTCATAAACACAGCAAAGGAGGAAGCTTATCACACTCAGGAAAAATGCCTGCTAAAAATATGTCCAAATGGTTTATATGGGACACGGAGGATTGCCCGAGGAGC
The DNA here is from genome assembly GCA_013397115.1 of Edolisoma coerulescens. Taxonomy (NCBI): domain Eukaryota; kingdom Metazoa; phylum Chordata; class Aves; order Passeriformes; family Campephagidae; genus Edolisoma; species Edolisoma coerulescens. Next base: position 52,518 of record VWZW01007081.1, read on the forward strand.
AGAACCGAAAGTGGTGACAACAATGGCTGTGAGAGAGGCTTTTCAATCCCAAATGTTGAAGGCGAGAGCCAGGGAGCTTTCCAAGCTGATTGCCATCCGGAGCGAGCTCGGGGCGACAAGGTTGCAGGATCTGCGTGGTGGAAGCAGTCAGGCCCAGAGGGAGCAGCCTGGCCGGGTCTGCGTGCGGCGCAGGGTCCAGTGAATCAGAAATGACCAGCGGTCAGCATCAGCCGGCTGATTGCACCGTGTGGGGCTGGCTGGGGGTGGCGAGCCAGGGGCGCTGGCACCAGGGCGTGAGGGGGCCATGCTGATGCCCTGCCCATGGCAAGCGCCTGGTGATGGTGCCACAGAGCAGCCATGGTACGAAGGATGGAGGGCTGGCCCTGCTCACCCCTGCAGTGCCAGGCAGCTGGTGAAAGCCTGGCCATGGAGCAGTGTGAGGTGAAAGCAAGCTGCTGGCTCACTGGATCACACCAGAGCAGAGAGCGACGGGCAAGGGGGAAACAGGATCTGGGGAGCACCGTGAGACATGGGGCTGGAGTCATCCAGCTGCCCAGCAGTGAGCCTCTGGAGAGATGGGCAGGCACAGTAACCCAACAGCGAGCAGGAAAGCACTGACAAGGAACAAGGGGACAAACCCTGCCCAAGGGCTGCGAAGGTGACTGCTAGATAGGGACAATCAGTGGCCTTGGTGAGGTGGGGGGTCTGGGCAGAGCTGGTTGATGACAAAACCCTGTGGCAGGAACAGGCAGCTGGTGCAGAGGTCAACACCCAAACAGAGATGGGTGTTGGGGTTTTTTTGGTCCCAGAAAAACAAAGATGACCTCATTATGGGCTATTTTAGCAGCTCTTCAGAAATAGTGGCTTAGACACACAGAAGCTGCAAGGAGACGTAGACTGATGTTTGTGCAAGAGGGAACTATCCACTGACAAGGACCACACCTCATGGATAGGAGACTGTGTACTAAGAATGAGGAATAATCCCACGTGTGGCTGGAAAGAACCTTAATTTCAACAAGAAGTCCCCAGTGAATGAAAAGAGAAGTGAGGGATAGGCTGAGGAGAGGGCTCGGAGGAGGAGCAGAGGTGTCTTTGGGGCTGTTGAATGGCAAGGCAGGAGGCCAGCTGGGAAGGAGTGGGGGCCACCAGGGTGAGGGACATGACCTCCACCTCGCCAATGGCAGCAGTCAGGTGTGTTGAGAGGGATGGTTGCAACAAAAGCACCAGACTTGGCCTTGTTTTAGTGGCTTGGAAATCCAGAGTGACAAACCCTGGTTTCTGCAAGATGGATCCCAGCAAACAGCCAGGCAGGGGTTAATAAAAGTTTAGTGGAACTGTGGAAAATGGTTAATGCAGGAATGAAAAAAAATTTTAAAAAAGAAACACCTCTCTTGGAAATACCTAAGAGCATGAGAACAAGCACTCAAAGGGAAAAGAGCCAATGCAGGGCTGTGCTGAGTCTTCATGGGTGTGCATGAAAAGGTCTGAACCAGCCATGAAGATACAGATATGTGGAGGAAAAACCCAAACCACTCCATTTTTTCAGCATAATAATACTGCTGGAGATGCCAGGGGCTTTCTCTTGATGTTCAGCGCCACTGATCCAAGTGTGCCGCTGCTGGCAGCCACTCCTGGAAGGCCAGTGGGACCCACTGCGAAGAGGGAAGCATCTGCCATGAGCCTGCGATCCAGGGACTGGTGGGGAGCTGGATGCATGGGCTGGGAGCAAAGGATAGGGCAGCAAGGTGGCTCCTTACCCCGTGCAGCTTTTCACAGGCTGTTCCATGAAGCTGCCTCTGTGATCCATGGGCAGCTGTGGCTGCGCCAGGCCAGGGGCAGAGAGCTTCTCCTGGTGCTTTGAAGCCAGCTGGTGGTAGGGAGAGGGGCCACAGATGTGCCCTCTGCTTGGCAAGTCCCCCTTGATTCCCTGTGCTCGGGAAATGCTTTTCCCAACTGAGGGTTTGCCACTCCTCCTCTGACAGTGAAGGCTGTGAGAGTGGGGGAGCAGGGAAGAGCCTTTCATCACTCAAGCAACATCTTGCATATCACCCCACTCCTCTTGCAAGAGCCTTTCATTCCTAGGGAAGCAAGCAGCTTCCTCAGGTGGGAAGCAGCCCCCACGCAGGTGGTTCCCCAGGTTAGACCAGTGTTCCAGGGGTGATCCCAGCACCTCTCAATTGCAGCAGGGCTCGTTCTGCTCCGGCCCACTGGAACCATGGATCACAACATTGGCACTGTCAGAGAGAGACCCGTTGCTGGACACTGGGACTTTTTGCCATTGGGATGGCACCATGCAGGTGGGAGGTAGGATCAGCAGGAGCACACCAGCATCACATCTGTCCCAGGGATAGGTCTGTAAGGAAGCACGAGTGTCCCAGTGACTGCACTGGGGACCAGGTGTGCATCTTGTGTTCATCCTGCCTCAAGATTTGGGCGCTGGTACTGCTCTCCCACACACCCTAATCTCTCCCACAGGGTGAAGGGACTTTGAGAAGTCACCTCACCATTGCATCTGTGCTGAGACATGAGCACGCTCGAGCTGACCTTAGGTGACATGAACTTGTTCCTAGAGGGCTCCCAAGGCAGCCTGTTCTGGTGGGGCAGTGTCCTTCCAGTTAGAAAGGCTTCCTGATGTCTAGTCCCTGCCCTTGCTTTGCAGATCACTGCATGTCTCACTCACATGGTAAGGTGATTGATTTCTGTGTGGTTTCAAAATCACCTTGTTGAGCTACAGGCCATAAATCATACCTGCAGTGGCTGTAGTTTCCTCCCAGCTTTTGAACCTGGAATGCTGCACCCCTGCTAGGGTGCCCTTTCCTTCAGAATGACACTGATTTGTTTTTCTGCATCCTTCTGGGACTTTTCCCTCTGTGAGTTTTCCGAGTGATTGCTACAGCGACAGGATTATGGAAGCAGCATCATTAGCAGTCTAGGTTGAATGTCACCAGCTGACTCCAATACACCCACCTGGGCTAGGTATAATCTATTCAGTTGGCATTTCCCTCCAGTTCTTTTCCCGTGCCTCGGTTTCCTTGTTAAAATCCACGTGATTTGTCACAGAAGACTGGTGTCACAGAAATGCAGAACTTGTGGCATGAAGGCTAGTGCTCAAAACAAGGGATTTAAATGTTTGAAGCCTCAAGAGAACAAGTATCAGTAGCAGTGCTTCTCCAGTTGCTCACCCAGTACCTGCTGGACTTCAGCAGGGGCACGGGGGGGACATGGCTCCCATGAGAGGGTTGGTACTGTGCCTGCAGCAGGCAGAGCCCTGCCTGTGCTGGCCTTTGTCTGACAGCTCAGGAGCTGCTAGCAACAAGAGCTCTTGGAGCGGCTGCCAGAGCTGCTGGGGCTGTTTCTTCTCCTATGGCTCGAGGGGCATCCTCCACGCAGCTGGAGTCATGGATGGTGTTCAGCTGCAAAAACCCGCCCTTCCCCACCTCTGCCTGCTGACGAGCTTGCAGTCACCACAAACAGCTGATAACACAGGCAGTTCAACGTGCTGATGCCAAGTTGCCACCTTAATTGCTGGCTGCAGCAACTTGTGCATGGGCAAGCTCCAGTTAATGCCAGGAAGGGGCCTTGGGAAGGAAACCGCTGACCTTTAAACACACACAGGGGGGACGTTGGTGCCTCTTCACCCAGCAACACAGCCACAAAGAGTGTGGTGGCTCAGCACTTGGGCCCAGCTGCGGTGGTGGGATGGTGGTGTGACCTGCTCCTCACAGTCCCCACAGGCCACGGTGGCCACCCTGCTCCAAAAGGGTACAGGGGAAAGAGTGGAGCTGCCTCCAGCCAGAGCACAGCCACCAGCAGCAGGTGACTGGACAGCCAGTGCCAGGCATCCCTCCCGTACGGTCTCAGGTCCCGATATACGCAAATGCAGGGAGCTGGCAGAGAAGGCTTGTCCTAGATGAGTAAGACAAGGGGCGTGGAGCTGCTGGTCCAAGTGGGCATTACAGGGAAGAAGGAGCCTGACTCCTTTCAGAGGCATGCAGTGAAAATTTCAATCCCATAGAGAGGAAAAAGTAGCAGTAGTGCAGCACACGGTGCCACTACCCAACACAGTGGTGGGTTCTCCATCTGTGAGCATGTTCAGGTGTGATGGGCAAGACCCCAAGTGACCTGCTCCAGGCAGGGGGTGGGCCAAGGCTGATCAAATTGGTGACATGCTTGTATGAGTCCCAGCTGCCAGGACAGGAACCAAGAAAGGGCACAGTCTGCCTTGGAAGGAAGAATCGTAGGGCAGCCCAGGCTGGAAAGGACCTCAAAGGATCACCTGGCCAAACCTTGTGTGGGAAGGGGAGTCTGGGTGAGACGATCTGGCACACTCCTTAGTGGTGTCTTGAAAATCTCCAGCGATGANCGCCCCTGCGTGGGGGGGCGGGGGGGGGGCGCGGGGCTCCCGGCTCCGGGAATAACATCGCTGCCCCTTTAAAAGGCAGCGGCCGCGGGTGCCGATGCGGCGGCCCCGGCCCCCCTGCCCGGCCCCGGCGCGAGGCGCGGTGGCCTGATCNTCTCTCCCACAGGGTGAAGGGACTTTGAGAAGTCACCTCACCATTGCATCTGTGCTGAGACATGAGCACGCTCGAGCTGACCTTAGGTGACATGAACTTGTTCCTAGAGGGCTCCCAAGGCAGCCTGTTCTGGTGGGGCAGTGTCCTTCCAGTTAGAAAGGCTTCCTGATGTCTAGTCCCTGCCCTTGCTTTGCAGATCACTGCATGTCTCACTCACATGGTAAGGTGATTGATTTCTGTGTGGTTTCAAAATCACCTTGTTGAGCTACAGGCCATAAATCATACCTGCAGTGGCTGTAGTTTCCTCCCAGCTTTTGAACCTGGAATGCTGCACCCCTGCTAGGGTGCCCTTTCCTTCAGAATGACACTGATTTGTTTTTCTGCATCCTTCTGGGACTTTTCCCTCTGTGAGTTTTCCGAGTGATTGCTACAGCGACAGGATTATGGAAGCAGCATCATTAGCAGTCTAGGTTGAATGTCACCAGCTGACTCCAATACACCCACCTGGGCTAGGTATAATCTATTCAGTTGGCATTTCCCTCCAGTTCTTTTCCCGTGCCTCGGTTTCCTTGTTAAAATCCACGTGATTTGTCACAGAAGACTGGTGTCACAGAAATGCAGAACTTGTGGCATGAAGGCTAGTGCTCAAAACAAGGGATTTAAATGTTTGAAGCCTCAAGAGAACAAGTATCAGTAGCAGTGCTTCTCCAGTTGCTCACCCAGTACCTGCTGGACTTCAGCAGGGGCACGGGGGGGACATGGCTCCCATGAGAGGGTTGGTACTGTGCCTGCAGCAGGCAGAGCCCTGCCTGTGCTGGCCTTTGTCTGACAGCTCAGGAGCTGCTAGCAACAAGAGCTCTTGGAGCGGCTGCCAGAGCTGCTGGGGCTGTTTCTTCTCCTATGGCTCGAGGGGCATCCTCCACGCAGCTGGAGTCATGGATGGTGTTCAGCTGCAAAAACCCGCCCTTCCCCACCTCTGCCTGCTGACGAGCTTGCAGTCACCACAAACAGCTGATAACACAGGCAGTTCAACGTGCTGATGCCAAGTTGCCACCTTAATTGCTGGCTGCAGCAACTTGTGCATGGGCAAGCTCCAGTTAATGCCAGGAAGGGGCCTTGGGAAGGAAACCGCTGACCTTTAAACACACACAGGGGGGACGTTGGTGCCTCTTCACCCAGCAACACAGCCACAAAGAGTGTGGTGGCTCAGCACTTGGGCCCAGCTGCGGTGGTGGGATGGTGGTGTGACCTGCTCCTCACAGTCCCCACAGGCCACGGTGGCCACCCTGCTCCAAAAGGGTACAGGGGAAAGAGTGGAGCTGCCTCCAGCCAGAGCACAGCCACCAGCAGCAGGTGACTGGACAGCCAGTGCCAGGCATCCCTCCCGTACGGTCTCAGGTCCCGATATACGCAAATGCAGGGAGCTGGCAGAGAAGGCTTGTCCTAGATGAGTAAGACAAGGGGCGTGGAGCTGCTGGTCCAAGTGGGCATTACAGGGAAGAAGGAGCCTGACTCCTTTCAGAGGCATGCAGTGAAAATTTCAATCCCATAGAGAGGAAAAAGTAGCAGTAGTGCAGCACACGGTGCCACTACCCAACACAGTGGTGGGTTCTCCATCTGTGAGCATGTTCAGGTGTGATGGGCAAGACCCCAAGTGACCTGCTCCAGGCAGGGGGTGGGCCAAGGCTGATCAAATTGGTGACATGCTTGTATGAGTCCCAGCTGCCAGGACAGGAACCAAGAAAGGGCACAGTCTGCCTTGGAAGGAAGAATCGTAGGGCAGCCCAGGCTGGAAAGGACCTCAAAGGATCACCTGGCCAAACCTTGTGTGGGAAGGGGAGTCTGGGTGAGACGATCTGGCACACTCCTTAGTGGTGTCTTGAAAATCTCCAGCGATGAGGACTCTACCATTTCCCTGGGGAGGTTGTTCTGCAGAATGGTTGTTCTCACTGCAAAAAATGTCCCTGTTATGTCGAGATGATGTGTGCACGTTTGTGTGCTTCGTAGTGAATGTGACGGCTGCATGTCCCTACAGACAGGCACCTGCCGGGGATAAGGTGCCGGGGAGCCCCATCACCAAGGGAGGAAGGATGCTGCCCGCACCTGCCTGGGGAGGCGGGGAGGGGGCGCGGGGCTCCCGGCTCCGGGAATAACATCGCTGCCCCTTTAAAAGGCAGCGGCCGCGGGTGCCGATGCGGCGGCCCCGGCCCCCCTGCCCGGCCCCGGCGCGAGGCGCGGTGGCCTGATC
>VWZW01007081.1:59366-77683 GCA_013397115.1 Edolisoma coerulescens
GGGAATAGAAGGGGATGGCGGGGCTGGGCTCCGCTGCCCGTCCCCGCGATGCTCGGCGGGGCAGCCGCCCCCGCCATCGGGGGTCCCTTCTCACCGAGCGCAGCGGAGGCCGAGCCGGAGGGAGCGACTGCGGGCCCGGGGGTCCCCGGGGGCCGGGGACCTGAGCACGCCCTGCCGGGCCGCCCCCGCACCCCGGGCATCCCAGCACTGCGCTCGGCGGGGGCTCTTTGAGGGGGCTTAGGCGCCGGGTGGGTCCTTCTTTCATCCCTGCTGCCGAGGTGGAGAGGGAACACGCCAGAAATCGTGTCGGGACTAAGATGTGCCCCAGCAGGGTCCGGGTGGCCTGGCAGAGAGCCGTGGGGCAGGGGCAGGGTGGGAGCTGCGAAGGGCTCCCGTGGGATGGGGAGCAAACGAGGCGTGGATACCGAACGCGTGAATGAGCCATCGCGGGACGGGGCACCACGGGCAGGCGAGCCCAGGGCCGGCACCAACAGCTGGCTGGGCTCCAGCTGCCCCGGGCTGGGGCTGTACCGGTTCTGGGGCAGGTTGGTGACACCAGGTGCCCCATGCCCGGCGGTGGGGACCTCGTGGCCTCAGCTCCTGAGCAGTGGTGCTTGGCAAGAGAAGCATTAATGTCAGAAGCCCGTGCAAAATTTGAGAAACAGAAAAGCAACGCCCAAAATGGTGGCCAGGAGGACAAGGGGGTTCTGTTGTCTTGTTCGTGCTCAGATTTTGTACAAGATTTTGGGTGGTTTTACCCAAGACTGCCTGCCCCACACAGCCATGGTGTTCCTGTCACCCCTGGGGTGGATGGTGTTTTGGTGCCCTGCATGCTGACCCCCCAGGCAGCGGCTGGAGCCCCTTTGCCCTGTCGCTTCTGCAAACTTCACAAACCCACGCAAAGTGCGCGACGTGCAGGGCTATTTTTGCCACCCTCCTGCGTTCAGCTCTGCCTTCTGCCAAGTAGGAGGATTTTCGTTGCGGTGACGTTCAGCCGAGGAGCATGAAGTGAGAGGCAGGTGTCCCCGTGGGTGACAGATGGGGAGTAGTCGGAGCTGGGTGTCACCAGCCCAGCACCGGCAGCTGATGCCAGCTCTCTGCCTGAGGCCATGGGTGGGAGGAGGAGGAGGAAGGCACGGAGCCAAGGATAGGCGCCCGCAGGCAGCTGGCACCAGGGACAAAGGCAGCAGGGCTGGGGAGGCGGGGGGAGCCCCACTGAGTATAATGGACAAGGGGACAGCAGCAGCCTTGTCCCACCCTGTGCGGGGACCCCGAGGAGCAAGTGGTATGTGGCAGCCACAACCAGCTGGGGGAGGTGGGGAACAGCAGGGCCCTCCCCCAGACACTCAGNGGTTGATGGTCCCCTTGCAAGGGGATGGTGGAGGCTGTGGAGCTCACTGGGAGGCATGGACACAGCTGAGCTGAGGATGTGGGGAATGGGAGAAGGGGCTGGCAGTGGGAGCCTGGAGCCAGCAAGGATGGTGGCACAGGACATGGCTGGCCAGGCAGGATAGTGCTGTTGGTAGGATCTAGTGGGAGGCTGGCTGTAAGGTACTTGGGGTTCCTGTTCTGGATGCCTACCTCTAGCCAGAGGCACTTTCTGCCTGTCTACATGTGCTGCACTGAGGAGAGGACAGGGTGCAGGGCATCCCTTGGGGATCAGCCTGAAATCTGTCTCCAGTTGTGTGAGACACTGCATCCTCTTGGCCTGCCCAGCTCCCTCCTCCTGCCTGTAGTCAGAAGAGGGACCATGGCCATGCATCCTCTCTTGAATGCCCAGTCAGGGCACCAGGCACTCTGCCAGACAGGGTGTTCACAAAGCAAGGCATCATCCCACCCTCTGCTCTTGTGGGGCCAGGATCCAGCCTGGTGATGTCTCAGTTGCTGCTGGGCTCTGTGATCATCATCCCAGGCAGGTGGCCTGGAAATGGTGAGAGGAACACCCCCAACTTCCCAGAGGGCAAGAAACAGCTGTTGTTACTGGCTAGGTTCATCCTCTAAGACTTTGTGAAGGCTTCTCCGCCCTGGCTGGGCATTACAGACCTCTGAGTGCTCTGGCCCTGTGGGATGGGTGGGCTCCTGTCCCAGTCCAGGCAGCCAGGCTGGCTTGTGTGTGCTGGCCCCGTGGCACTCTGCACGCAGAGGCCGTCACTGTGACAGCTTGCCTGGCCCTCATCCCGGCCCATCATGTCCCTGGGAAAGGCTAGCGGGGACGTGCTGTTATTTGCCTTGGCAAAAACAGGAGGGACTCGTGGAGGCCATGGTGGGAGGTTGCCAAAGCCCTGTGAAGGGGGTCTCTCCCTCCCCACATGGAGGCAGGGATCTGGCAGGCGTGGTTCAGCAATGTGTGACATGATGGAATTTTGGGGCAAAGGCTTCCTTCATGTCGGTGGGGAAGCAAAGTAAGGACAGGGCAGCTCCTGTGCTGCTGGTAACAGCTGCCGGTTGGTGATAAGGCCGTGAGAAAATCCAGGGAATCCCAGCGGGGCTTTAGTCCTTAAGCAAAAACTAACAGTGTGGAAAATGCCACTGCTGCAGCTGGGGCAGAAACACTCAGTGCCCATAGGAGGGGCTGGGAGCATGCAGCCGGGGAGAACTTGGGGATGGAGGAGTAGGTGAGGGCTGGCACTGCACCAGGCAGGATGTCACACCCTGCGGAGGCAGGCAGGGAGGACTTGTCCCCCATCTGCAGGAGGGTCCTCATTAGAGGGGACTTGGTGCCCTTTGGTCCCTGGGTCTTGCAGCGAGGCTGAGCACGTGTTCCCTCATGCACATGCATGGCGAGCCACCCAGAGCTGGGCAGGCAGGGCACAGCACCCACAGAAACTCGCCCAGGCATGGGAGCGTGGATGGCCTGATCCTGCCTCTCTTCTCCAGCTGCTCAGGATTGACATCTGCTAGTGAACTGTATGTGTGTGTGCGTGCACGTATGGATTTGTATGCGTACGTACTATCTGTGTGTGCCCCTGAATACGCCCAACGCGGATGTCTCCAGGGGCAGGCATTAGTCTATCCAGTAGCTGGCTTCCAGCTGAGCAGCAGTGCAACACCTGGTCCTTGGGATTTCCCCCATTTCATTAAGTTGGGTGGTTTGAAGGTAGGCAGGGCTGGCAGGATGGGAGCCAAGCATGCAGGCAGACTCAGGTCTTGAATTTTTTGTCTTGGGACTGTCCAGCTATGGGCTCCTGCAGCCGAGTTCCCCTGGTGGATGAATGCAGCCCAGCTGGCTCCTTGCCCACCCTGCTTCAGCCATCAGGCCAGCTCTTTCAGCAGCAGCATGGTGAGATGTGGGGCTGGCGGGGGGTCTCCCAGAGCATCACGTGCCCCAGCATGCCCAGCTGAGAGGGGAGCTGAGCCGGGTGCTGTGGACCCAGGGAGGGATGGGTGCCACTGTGCCACATGCTGTTTACTGTTTGGGCTATAAGGCAGCTTTGTTCTTCTCCTCAGGACACTCTGAATAACAACTCTCTGGGGAAAAAGCACAGTTGGCAGGAGCGGGTGTCCCGGTCATCATCCCCTCTGAAAACGGGTGAGTTCTCAGGCTTTTAGCCAGGGTCAGCTCCTTGCACCCTTTCATGGTGCTCAGGAGTCTGAGGCAAGTGGTGCTGGAGCAGGAGGTTGGGGAAAACATACATGGATGCAGGGTGCATGTCCATCTTGCTCTCTACAGTTACTTGAAAGGAGGTTGTTAGTGAGCTGGGGGTTGCTCTCTTCTCCCAAAGAGCAAGCAGTAGGACAAGAGGAAATAGCCTCAAGTTGCACCAGGGGAGGTCTAGATTGGATATTAGAAAAAATTTCTTCACTGAAAGGTTGGTCAAGCATTGGAACAGGGAATTTCTGGAATCACCATCCCTAGAAGTGTTCAAAATTGTGTAATGTGGTGCTTAGAGACATGGTTTAGTGGTGGACTTGACAGTGTTAATGGTTGGACTTGAGAATCTTAGAGGTCTTTTCCAACTGAAATGCTTCTATGATTCCGTGAGTCTGGGTGGCATCCCTGGACACCTTCCCTGTCAGGGAGCATCCCCCTCTGCGTGGCTGTCAATGCTGCTCTCCTCTCCCTACAGGTGAGCAGACCCCTCCCCACGACCACGTTTGCCTGAGTGATGAGGTCAATCACCAAAACAGCACAACCTCCACCAAAGACCGGGGCACATCCACGGAGAGCCCATGCCGGCGCACAGCAGCCACACAGATGGCCCCAGCCTGCGTTGCCTCGTCCCGGCCGCCCGAGAAGCACCAGGCCACCAGCCGGGCCCCACCACATGGTGCCAGCGTCGTGGTGGTAACGAGGGGCCCCGAGGCCCACCGGGACCGCATCCGCTACCAGACGGATGTGAGGCTGGAGGCCACGGAGGAGATCTACCTGACGCCCGTGCAGAAGAACTCGGACCCCCTGGAGACTGACAAGCCGTTCCTGTCTCAATCCAGTGAGAACCGCATGTCCATCAGCTCTGACATTGACACCTCCGGCTATTCAGCCCTGGCAGGAAAAACCAACCCCTCCATCAGCGAGGAGGACGAGGTGCTGGACTACATGTCCTCCCCTGACAAGACAAACCTGCCCAGGGCCTCCTGTGGTGGTGGGAGTGGTGGCTCCCGGCCAGGGCACAACCTTCAGAGAGCCTCCGTGAGTTCGGACACCAGTGCCCTCTCCTATGACTCTGTCAAATACACACTGGTGGTGGATGAGAACGTGCAGCTGGAGCTGGTCAGCCTCAAGCAGTGCTACTCTGGCTACAGTGATGAGAGTGACTCGGCCACAGTCTACGACAATTGCATCTCCTCACCCTATGAGTCGGCCATTGGCGAGGAGTACGAGGAGGATGCGCTGAAGCGTGACTCAGTCTGCCTCTCCGAGGACTCCACCCCCGAGGCAGACATCCACTTCTCCAAGAAGTTCCTCAATGTCTTCATGAGTGGCCGGGCACGCTCCTCCAGTGAGTGCTGGGCACTGGGGGGAGGTCGGCTGGTGGCTGCCTGCCTGGGCAGCCCTGCCTGTCCCTGGTACACGCTCAGGAGATAGGAAGCCACCAGCAGACATGAGCCCCAGTTCTGCTTGCTGCAGCCTGTGGCTTTGTCCCTGCTGGTCCAGGAGGCGTGGTGGGGCTTGGGAAAACTTTGTGAGTGTCAGGTGGGGGTGGCAGTAAGTGTTTGAGGCTGCCCAGTGGCTCCAGCCATTCCTCTCCCTCTGTGGCAGTGCATAGCTTTGTCTCAGATGAGCCATCCTGCAGGAGCCTCAGCAGCCTGCCTGGCCCATGTCCTTCTCTTGGCTGTGATGATGATCCCTCAATGCTGACATGTCCTCCTCTGCCTTTGTCCCCAGGTGCCGAGTCCTTTGGGTTGTTCTCCTGCATGATCAACGGGGAGGAGCAGGAGCAGACTCACCGTGCTGTCTTTAGGTGAGCTTGCAGGCACAGGCAGTGTCCCCAGCCTCTCGCAGGGGAAAGCTGGTGCTGCACTCCCACCAAGGTGGGGCTAGCACAAGCTCCAGTGTTTCCGGTGTGGTAAGCCCTGGAGAACAAACCAGTGCCTGTAGCTCATGCCCTGCCCAGGAGCAACATTTGCCCAGGCTGCTGCATGGGCAAGACATCCGAGGGCATTTGCGGCCTCTGAGGAGCAGCTTGGGTGGTGCAGTAGGAGATACCCTTGCATTAGGTGCCAGGATGCTGCTGCCTGTTGAGCCCAAATCTCCTCCAGTGCTTTATTTAGTGTGTCAGGTCCCCATGGCTATCAGGGCACTGCCTGGGGTGGTGGTGGGTGCCCCAGCAGTGTGCCAGTGAGAGGGCCACCAGCACTGCTAGCCAGCCAGCTGCTAGTGCCTCTCTGCCCAGGTTTGTGCCTCGCCACGCGGATGAGCTGGAGCTGGAGGTGGATGATCCTTTGCTGGTGGAGGTGCAGGCAGAAGATTACTGGTATGAGGCCTACAACATGCGCACAGGAGATCGGGGCATCTTTCCTGCCTACTACGCTATTGAAGTCACCAAGGACCCAGACCATGTAACAGGTACCAAGCCTCTGCGTGCAGCCTGCTGATGTCCCCATCTTGTACCACATCCTCTCTGCTGAGCAGTCTGGTGCTGAGCAGGGGGCTAGGGGGGAGGACAAAACTGGGCATTCAGCAGGAAGCAATGAGCAGCTTCTGCTGTGATGCTGGGAGTTGGTACCTGGTGTTGAGGGAAGCTTTTCCTGGGCAGGGAAGAGTGCAGGGCTTGGGAAATGGAGAGGGAAGGTGGAGCTCAGCCCACATACCTGGTCACCGGAGATGATCCCTGCCACGTGTTCTCTCTTCCAGCTCTGGCCAAGAGCAGCGACTGGGTGGACCAGTTCCGGGTGAAGTTCCTTGGCTCTGTGCAGGTTCCCTATCACAAGGGCAATGATGTGCTCTGCGCGGCCATGCAGAAGGTAGTGTCTCACACCATCCCAGGGAGCAGGAGCACCCGCTCCTTCTGGCAGCAGGGCAGAGCCTCAGTGGGGATCATCCTCACTGCTCACGAGTCCCACAGCTTTGTCTCTCTCTTCCGCAGATTGCCACCACGCGCCGCCTCACTGTGCACTTTAACCCGCCCTCCAGCTGCGTCCTGGAGATCAGCGTGCGCGGGGTCAAGATTGCTGTGAAAGCTGACGACTCCAAGGAGCACAGCAAGGTAGTGCCCCGCTCCCTGCTCATCTCACCCCTTCCCTGATTGCTGCTCTGAGCTGGCTCGTGCCCTCTGTGCTACAGGCCATGTTTGCATATGAAAATTAAGGGTCTCCACCCCACGTCTGAGGGTGTGAGAAACACCATCATCAGCATTTCAGGCCCCCCATCAGGTCCCCCATGCCTCACAAGGCCCCGGCTCTGGGGAGTATTGCCAGCTGATGCTCTCACAGCTGCCAGGCACATCACTGCGCTGGGATGCTGCGAGCTGAGCCGTACCCGGTAATCTGTCAGCTGCTTCTAAACCTTTCTGCTACTATTTTGAGTGGTGTCCTCCAGATCTGCCCTGTAATCTCTTTATCTGGCAAGGGCAGGCTGCTGATTAGCATTCTACATAAGTAGCCTAGTAAAGCGCGTTGGGATGCTGAGCAGAGGCAAGTAAGGGCTTTGCAGCAAGCTGTTGGAAACCTCCCTTCCATCTGGGGGACAGGAGTAGCTCATGGCTCTGAGTGCTGTGACAGAGCTGGGCTGAGGTTCCTACAAATCTTGCCTGTATCTAGAGGATGCCATCAACTTAGTTGCGCTTTAGACTTGTATAAATAAGTTTTCATTTCTGGTGGGACCCTTTGACACCCAAGCTTGAATGACTTGTTTAGTTCCAAGTTATCCATTCACCTTCTATCTGCTGGTGTTTCTGAGAGCCTTTTTAGTGAAGAAGGAGGGCTATGTGTGCTGGTGAACAGCAGCAGTGAGTCTAGCCTGAGTACAGTCTGACTCAGGGCCTCCAGGGAAATCCTGCAGGAGCTACTGGCGGTAAAGGCAGCTGGAGTGAGAGCCAGCAGGGCTGCCTGGAAAAGCTCTCTTTGTTCAGGTGCTTGGAGCAATCCTGAAACTGCTGCCGATAGCAGCTCAGGATTAGGCTCCAATTAATTTCACTCCTCAGTCTCCAAGTGCGTATTTCCAGTGGCCAGAGACCAGCTGCCCTGCAGGGGGTGGGGAGAAAAGCTCTGACAGTTCCCCTCTCTCTCCCCCCCAGGTAAACAAGTGTAGCCATTTTTTCCAGCTGAAGAACATTTCCTTTTGTGGGTACCATCCAAAGAACAACAAGTGAGTAGCAGGGAAGTGTGGTGCCGCTCTCGACGCCAGTAGCTCAGCAGAGGGGCTTTGCTGCCTTCCTGCTCCCTGGGGGTAGCATGGCTGGGGCTAGGAAGGAAAGAGGAGGTTTCCCAGAGCCCCGGTTTGGAGGGCTCCCCTTCCCCTGTGAGCCCAGCGCTGCAGCCCTGGACATGGGCTGTGGCATGACCCTGGAGTGGCCACCAGGATTTATCGGGGCGGGGTTCAGGTCCCAAACCCCTATGCTTAAGGGTGGGTACACCTCAGAGAGGCTGGGGTACCTGTGCCTGCTGGTCTGCTGGTCCAGTCACACCACTCTCTTTGCCCTCAGATATTTTGGGTTCATCACCAAGCACCCTGCTGACCACAGATTTGCCTGTCATGTCTTCGTCTCAGAGGAGTCCACAAAGCCACTGGCAGAGTCTGTAGGGTGAGTCCTGGCTGGGCAGGGAAGGCTGGTTCATAAAGGGCAGGAGGAACAAGACAGCCAGGCTGAATCCTGCAATCTCCCCCTACATGGGGGGCTTGGACCTGGCCCCAGGCTGGCACCTCTTCCCTCAAGTGAGATGCTTGGCGTGAGAGCCAGGGCTGACAGGGCTATGGGCATCATATTCCTGACAGTACTGGAACAAGTCCCAGTGCAAGGCTTTGCAGGCAGATGGCTGAAAGTCATGCACTGTGCAGGGAATCAGAGCAAGGATGGAGACCCTGTGGCTCTGATGGCAGCTCTGGGGGCTAATGCAGGAGGAGCCAGGGGCTGGGGTGTCAAACAGGCCACAGGGTAGGGAGTGAGGGTCAGGATGGAAACAGGGATCTATAATTGCCTTGTGGGGAGGCTGCTGCTAAGCTTTGCCTGGTGCTGTGTTGCAGGAGGGCTTTTCAGCAATTCTACAAGGAGTATGTGGAGTACACGTGCCCCACAGAGGACATCTACCTGGAGTAGGGGCTGGCACAGGCACCTCCTGCACAGCCAGGGCTGCAGTCCCGCCCCTTCCCCGTGTCGTGCATGGACAAGAGCTGCTTTGAGCCTGGAGGAGGAGCGGGCCCGGGGCAGGGCTCCCCGGGGCATGGAGCACCGCCTCTTTTCGTGACTCCCCTTCCTCGGGCTGGGGGGACGGGAGGGGGGAGGGCTGGACAAATTGTGTTTATTGTACAAAATACTCTTAGTTTATTCTATTGGAGAAGCACCCGCTGGGTGCCCTGCTTGTGAGCGGTTGGGGGGGCAGTAGCGTGCTCGTGCCCTTTCCAGCTGCAGGCTGGGGTGACAGCATCTCCTCCTTGTGACCATGGCACAGCTTCCCGTCACATCCATCTGGGGTGACTTTTAATTGCAGTGGCAGAGTCAGTCTCTTGCAGTATGAGGAGACAGCAGCTACAGAAAACAAGACCCACATGCTGGCTCCTGCCTGGGAGATGGGATCACCTCCCTGCCAGGCCCTAGGGAGATGGCTGCTGGGTAGGGGTGGCAGAGGAAGCCCCAGTATCTCCTCTGCCAGAGCCAGAATGAGATGAGACAGCTTTCCCCTGCCTCTGTCCCCATCCCTACCCCTTCCATCTTGTATCCATGCCCTGGGGAGGGAGAAAAATTCCCCTCATACCTCCCCCTGCAGTAACTATACCCTCGAGAGGGAAGCCTTTCTCTGCCCCTTTCCCCTCTTCCCCGAGCTGCAGGTGGCAGAGGCAGGGCAGGGACACCCCAGGTCAGTGGGGCTCAGCCCCTGCACAAAGTTGGGTGTCTGCCCGAAGTGGGGCAGGGAAGGGCTAAAGCCTGCAGGGAGCCGTGCAAAGCACCGGGGAGGTAGAAGAGCTCTCCCAGTCCCTGCAGCCAGTGGTCTCTGTGCTTCAGCTGGATCTGCTGTGATGGCAACAACTATTAAATATGATGGTTCATGGAGCAAAGCTACTGTGCTGTTTGTTTCCCATTACAAGGGGTTTGGGCCTTGGCTCCTTCTTTCCCTTGGGACCCCCAAGAGGAGCTGGAGCTTCTCAGTATTGGCCCAAAAGCCCTGGCTGCAACCCTGGGAGGCCAGAGATCCTATGATGATCCAAAGGGATTTCTGGCAGCTGTTGCTCCAGCCCTCACCTGCTGGGCTGCGGTAGGCACAGGGGCACGCTGGCTCACAGGCGCACATCCTCGTAGTACTCCAGCAAGTCCAGCCCATCGCGCTTGCTCTTGCCAGCTCTGCGCAGCTCCGCCGGTCGCTCCAGGGCCGCCTGCGTTCTGAAGCGCGGCTGCTTGGGTTTGATGCCGTAATCTGCAGGCACAGCAGAGCCTGGGCTCAGCTGCTCCCGGGGTTAGGGACAACCGCCCACCCCGAGGGGTGAGTGCATGGAAGGGGGGTTCAGAGGGGAAGGAGAGCACTGTACCATCCACCAGGCCAAAGTGCTTCTGTGGAAGCTCCAGGGGAGCAGAGAAATCCTCAGGAACTGAGTAGCTGTCCCTACAGAGGAAAACCAGGGCCAGGAGTGAGCCAAGGTCCTACAGCCCTTACCCAGGCTGGCACAAGAGCTCCCACACGCTGCGTATTCCACCCAGGCTGGCCAGCTCTCGAGGCCTGGTGCCGCAAGTGCCAGCCCATGTCAGGGGCCCTGGGGTACCTGCAGGTACCGGGGCAGAGAGGAGTAGGAGGAGGGAAGTGCCATCACCTCTGGTGCACAGGCTGTGGGAGGGCAGCCCCCAGCAGCAGGGCGATCAGCAGCAGGCAGCACAGCATGGTGCACACTGACTGGTTCCACTGGTTCCACAGCAGTGAGGTCACAGAGGAGCCACCCTGGTTGCCCAGGACACCTGCTGGGTGGGGCAGGGGACATGGCCCCTCCCAGGTGCTGCTGCTGTCCCTTCCTACCTTGTCCCCCTCAGGTCCTGGGCTGCCTCTGCCTGGGCCCTGCCACCTGCTGAGCCTTCGCTGTGCTCGTGCATGTCCCTCTGGATAGCCACAGCTCCAGGGCTGTCCCTGTCCCTCACCACCTGCTTGTGCCTTCCTCTCAAACCCTCCAAAAGCAGACCCTTCCATCTCATATCAGTACCACCCTGCCCCAGGAGCCAACACTTCAGCATCTTCCTCTGCTAAAAGACTGAGCAAAGGGAGCGTAGTTCCTTGCTCATGGCTTCTCCATGCTGCTGTTACCATGTTGCAGGGCCTTGCCAGCTGAGGTGGGAACACAGACCCCTCACACTGGCACAGTCCTGTGGTCCCCACCTGTGGTGGCCCACGAGGGATGTGTGTGTCAGACTACCCTTCCAATGCTGGGTGCTGAGGCAAGAAGGCTTTGACCCCTGCAGCCTGAGAATCCCTCAGGGATGGTTCAGGTAGCAATGTTCCCGATACCCACTTGGGGCACACATTCTACCCAGAGAGCTGCCTGTGGGGCAATGCAGTGCCACCAGCTGACTAAGCCTTTGTCCTGGCCAAGGGAGCCTCCACAGAAGCTCACTGCAGACTGGTGCCTCAACTGTCCCCCAGTTAGGAGACACAGGCCTCTCCTGAGCCTTTTATTAAACGTGGCACAGCAGTATTTGCTGAATTAATCGCTTCTCCTCTGCCCTTGGCCAAGCCCCCAAGCACTGGCTGGCAGCCATTCTGCAAACCCTTTTAACACACATTAGGTGCTAGGAAAGCAGTCTGTACGCTGCAGCTCTGTGTATCCCCAGGGGAACCCCAGCACTCTGGGGATTGAGGCAGGCACTGGGAATTACAGAGGCTATAGTCATCAGCTGAGCAACATGTGGGGCACTGACTGACACAGGCCAGAGCAAAAGGCTTCCAAGGGTCAGCATAGCCCAGGGCAGACAACTGCAAAAGCTGCTCTTCCGGACAGAGAGAGACCTGCTGGCAACCAGATACAGGGGATCCTATGCAAAGAGGGAGAGGCCCTTCAGCCCAGTTCTCTCCATTCAGTCAGTTTATTTGACAGACAAGTCCGCTCCAAGCAGATGGGCCAGGCACGGCCAACACAAGCAGGTTGCAGGTCAACCTCAGCACCTTGACATGTGAGACAATGCTCTCCAAAACACCACTACGCTGCCTGGCTTTATTATAGCGCAGCTGTACAAAAGAAGAAAAATCAAGTGCTTCAAAAAAGAGCTTGCCCCATCACCATCACTGCAGCCACAGAACGGTCCAGAGAAACAGGCAGCCAGGGTCTCCCCACACATTTAGGGTCCATCATTCACACCTAGATCTGTTAAAAAAATCACATACAACCCCCTCCCCACTCTGCAGAACAGGAGCTTCTCATCTATGATTTAAGTGAAAATTAGACATTATCAAAATCCCTCCCCCAGCCTGCTTGTCCTCCTTAAAAATGTCCAGCCATGATTTTAGCAGAGAATAATCATCTTCTCATCAGCCCCAGTTATAGAAATAGATTTTCTGCCAAGCAGGCAAGTAATCCATCAGTGGCCCTGAAACAAGAGAACAGAAGGATCACACATGTAGAAAGGCAAGAATTTAAAGCTGTATGTCTATGGGATATATCCCCCACTTCTCTTTATGATCCAAACAACCCCAAATCTCCACTTACACAACTCAGATGAGTCCAAGAATAGAACAGTTACTTTTGCCAAGATGTGAGGCAACACTGCAATGTGGTGCCAGAGATCAGAGCAGGACCAAGAGGGGTGTGAAACATGGTCAGCATGGCCATGGTGTGGGACACCAACCACTCGCTCAGAGCTGATATATCCAAACTCCAGTGGGAAAGGGAGTCTACAATGTGCAAGGGGAAAACCCACATGCAGGGAGTCAGGAGGACACTGCTGTGACAGGGAAGAGGGAAGATAACTCAGCAATAGTGAGCAGGTGCAAACACAGAAGCATCTGCTGTAGAGCAAAATTGCTTATGTTGCACAGGGCTTAATGCAGGCTCAAAAGCCTCTCTGAAATCAGTAACTGGAGGAAGTGGCTCCTGAGCTAGCCAGCTTTGTGACCTCCCCAAAGAAAGGGCAATCCCATGATGCCGGGCTGATGTAATGTCACATCACTGCCATGAATCACTCCACAAAAGGATTCACATCATCAGGGGAAGAGTGGGGGGAAGTGAAATGCTGGCCTATAATAAAGGGATCCTCTGGTGAAGCACTAGAACACAGACCTGGTTTGGCCCATTGATTTACAGTCAGTTTCTGCCTCGTTCAGTACTTCCAGGCACCCTTTTACCCCTCCTGTCTGCACTGCAGACTAGGGATGAAGGAAGAGAGTCCAGAACAGGACCGCAAAGTGGGGCTGAGGTGCAGAACGGAAGCCCAGGAGAACAGGCCTAGGTGGCAAACACCGAGCTCTGCAGCCTCAGGGCACACAGGTTTACTACTGTCCTCAAGCCAGGAAGCAATTAATCTTTTCCTTCAGCATTTAAAAATTACTCAAGCATCAACACAGGGTGCTCTAGTGCTAACCTCTCTAGGGACTTCCCAGTTCCTTCCCTGGACTGGAAGCCAATTGACCGATGTTCCCAACAACCTTCATTTTTCTTCGCCAGACAGAAATGGGGATATTAACAGTGGGACCCACTTACGTGTGACGAAGCCAACTCCAGGCACATAATCAGCCAACAAGCGCAGAAGGAGGAGGATCCTGCCCCTAGGAAGGGAGAGAGTATGAACAAGTCCAGCTGGACATCTCCTGCCCCAGCTGTTGAACACACAAACAGCAATGGCAGCTGTTACACAAGGGCTCAGATTAACCCGGTCACAGGCACCCACACACCTTCAGATCTACTCACCCAGTCCCCTGATGCTATTTCAGTTAAAAGGGAAATTTTCAGCAAAAGCCCAGCACGGGCCCCTTACTCTGAGTATCGGTCATAGAAAGGAGATCTCAGCAGGTAGTACAGCAGTAGGATGGTTCGTCGCCTCAGCTCCGCCCGCTCTCGCCTGTTCAGGTCTTTCAGATCACTCAGCAAGCTCAGACTGGAAGGAGGAGGGCAGAGAGCTAAGTCACAGCAACAGCAGCCAGCAGGGAAAATAAAGTGGGTTTCTAAAGCCCTCCACTCTCAGCTCCACGAAGAGCAGGCCACACCAGCTCAGAACAGAGAGCACTGTAAGCGTTGCAGAAGATGTGTCAATCTCCAAGCTAAGGACCAGCCCCAGTGTGTATTTCTCTCAGTAGAGCCCGCCCAGGATTGGGGAATGGGGAAGTGCAATGCCCAGCCACCACCAACCAAGCACCAAGACTCTTCATCAAACTGACCTTGAGATGTCCAGGACTGCCGAAATGAGCCAGGGCTTCCATGATCTCTGGCCCCATACTCCTAAACTCAATACTAGGAACACACAGTCAAGGAATGAAAAGATGAGAGATTCCTAACAAGAGGCACGCAGAGAAGCAGTCCCCTGGGAACCCACAAAGTTCTGCCAAGTGCAGGCGAATACACCCTAAGGCAGGGCTGGGGGCCCCGGGGAAAAGGGCTGGAGGACCTGCACCCACAGCTCCAGCAGCTGAGTGCAGCCACCAAAGCGTAAGCAAGGGAAGAGTCCCGAGGCCCGTGCCCGAGCAGAGCCGCGCAGGGAGCGGAGCTGGCGCGGCACTGCCCTGCACCCGGGCCGAGCCCGCAGCACCCTCTGCCGGCAGCCGCGAGCGGCGGGAGCCCGCACGGAGAAGGGCAGGATACGGTGGAGCAGGGGGCGGGTAATGTAGAGGGATTCTGCGATGGTTTCTTGCAGACCCAGAGGAGTGGGAGGCTGGTTCATATCTTCCGCTCTTCGGCTCTGCGATTCCTCCCTCTGCTGGGGGGACCCCCAGTGCCGGGACTGCAGGGATGGGGCTGAAACAAGCAGGTCCGGTCACTAACACAAATAAAAGCTTTCTCCCAGCTGGAAACTACCTATCACACAACTGCTAGTTCACTCCACCCGGCCCTGGAGCCCCTCACCCCCCTCGGCCAGTGGGATGGGGAGAAGAATCAGAAAAAGGTAAAACTCCTGCATTGACACAGAACAGTTTAATAACTGAAATAAAATAAAATTACAAAAATAATAACAATAATGACAATAATGAAAAGGAATATAGGAAAACCCAAGAAACACAACTGATGCACAATACAACTGCTCACCACCCCTAGACTGATGCCCATCCCATTCCCAAACAGCGATTGGCCCCTCCCAGCCAACTCCCCCTGTTTATACACTGGGCAATGACATTCTGTGGTATGGAAGATCCCTTTGGCCAGTTCAGGTCATCCATCCTGACTATGCTCCCTCCCAGCTTTTTGTGCATCTCCTCACTAGAGCAGAACCCAGGAAACTGAAAAGTCCTTGACTTAGACCACTACTTCTCAACAACCTACAACATCAGTGTGTTATCAACATTATTCTCATACTAAACCCAAAACTTAGCACTGTACCAGTTACCAGGAAGAAAACTAACTCTATCCCAGACAAAACCAGACACCTTCCTATTGTGTTTCCCTGCTTTCTGCACTGTGAAGGTGTGAAACAGGAAAGCTTGAAGATGTACTTGTAAGATCCATGCTCCTCAAAGCATAACCATGAAGAGTTGTCTCTGTTGCACAGCTCACATGGGGACACAATTAAATGCTAGCCTTGGAGCACATCTCTGGTTGCTTTGATACCCCCACCCACCCACAGTAGGCCCAGTGAGTGGCAAGATATGTCCCAATACAAGGTTCTACCCTTTACTGCTCACACCCGTGTCATCCATGAAGGCACAGAGCAGGAACAGCTCAGGCTGAAAACAGGCTCGGTTACTTACTGCTCTGGAGAGAGCGCACAACACGGCTGGAACGCCTGCCAACATAGGTCTGATCCTTCCCTGAGGAGTTGTCTTCCATGCCTGCAGAAGAAAACAGCCACAGGGGTCAGGCTTCAAAGCAACATGCTTCACACCCCAGGGCTGGCAGCACCCTCGCCTACTCTGCCACCAAGAGCAGACTGAAAGGCTCATTTAGTGCAAACCGGACAATTCTGCAGGGGATAGCAGTAGGCAGAGGGTGAAAAGGGGAATCTGCCTGACGTTGCCCAGGTCTGAGGCCTCTTTCCTCATCATCAGACCAGGGCACATGCAGCCTGACTCATGGTTCAGACAGAAATTCCCGGCTTAGCCTTCTCCATCCCCTCCTTTCAGATAGTAGGACAACCCTGCCACTAAGCTAACTCGTCCTCTGCAAAGGGTGGAAAGTTCAACACAGCTCAGCCTTGAGTACTGACACCTTATGGTGCCATGTGCTGCCCAAGCCGCTGCTCTGATGAGTAACTCTAGCAGGACAAGACATGTGGCTCAGCAAGGCACTAAGCCAATGATGACAACACCATGGGCTCACCTTGAGGGTGGAGAGGCTGTTGCTTCTCCCTGTTCAGTGGCACAATGGGAGGAGACATCTGGATGCCAGCTTTGTACCACAGCAGGAGCAGAAGACGAAGGATGGCTCTGTGAACAGACATGTGGAAGTCTTCAATACCAGACTATGGAGCTGGGTTCCTGTTGCACTGGAGAGATGGCTTCCACAGAAGAGGGGAACACTCAGGTCTCCTCAGAGCAACTAGCAAGGTGAGAGGTGTAACTGCTCCCTTCTGTGGCACAGCATCAAGTATATCGTGGGGCTCCAAATTCCCCCAGCCTCAGGGACTGGCAGCTCAGTCCTGTGTGGGATTGTTTCTGGGGTACTATGGAGTGCCCTCCAGGTCCCCTTTCCGAGCGCACACTGCCCCTTCCCCTCTGCCCGTGGCACTTACTTAGCCAGCTGGATGAGGACAATGATGGTCCACCGGCCCATCTCCCCCCACACCCTGGCTGTCCCCATCTCTGCAAAGACCTCCACGCATTCTAGCACACTCAGCCAGGTCAGCAGCTTCTGCTGGGGCAGCGACTGCAAAACACAGAGGGGAGGAGGGGGACAGGATGCAGGTTCTGCTTGGGAGTTAAAGAGGGCAGAAGCACAGCCCAGTCTGGTGGGACCCTCAGAAATAAGCACCAGATGGCCTTGGAAGTCGCAGCTCCAGAAACAAAAAGCAGTGTCTTCACTGCGGCTGGAGCCTACACACAAGCCCACTTATCTACCTCCAAGCAGGGGCAGACTGAGACATCACGGTCTCACATGGGGTTACTACTCCAAAAACAGGGAGAACATCACATCTGTGTCTTATATTGCCTCTACCCCAGCTGACACAGCAGGATAGCCTCCTAGGTTGTGGCACTGTGCCTGAGCTCCACAGCAAAACTCTCCCCTCCTCCTTATGCTAGAGCTGAGACACAAGACAACCTCCTCTCTGGTTAGAGCTGATGAGGGAGTGTGCTTGGAGTGGAGGGAAGGGGACCCAGAGTCCACAGACACACCAGAGGGAATGCCTGCTGAACACAGCATCAGTCTAAATTTCAGGCATGAACCCCAACACAGCGGGTGCTCTTCCAGTCTAGGTCTCTGCTCTCCACACAGGAACTTACTACTGCTGCCAACCACAGGGTTTAACTCACTGAAAAGCATCAATAAAGACAACACAGCTAAAATTCTCTTCAACTTTAACCACCAGGGAAGCAAGTCTTCTGCATTTCTGTTTGTTACACGCCTGATGCTCCATTCAGGCAGCTGCCTATGCCTAACCCACACACTGTGCAGGTTTGTAACAGAAGAGCCTTGTCTGGAAAAAACTAACCTCTTCCCCATTCCCCAAAGGGTCTAACAACGCTGGGAGCTGGCCTGGGGCTCATGCAAGAGAGACATAGTAGCAAGGTGCTTACATTTGTTTTACTCAATAGAATATGCAAAGGAAGAGTCTGACAGATGGAATCAGAGCTTCAGTGCTTCAGAGCCACTGCTGTGTAAACAGCAATGGTTTATTTATCAACATCTCTACCTAGCTCAAGTTCTGAGCTTCTCAAAAAAGCCTGCGGAGCTTCTGGTGCAAGTCAGGGCCTGATTTCTGTGATCCAGGGAGTGCTCCGGCCACACCTCCGGCCAAGCCAAGAGCTACGGGGCAGAGCTGCTGTTTTACTTGCATTCGGAGGTTGCCTCCGGCTTCTCCATACCGGACCGCAAAGAGAGGCCACAGCAAAGACCTGTCAAGTTTCTACAGACACTCCCTGAAAGCTCCTGCAAGGAGGAAAGCATGTGTCCCAAATCCTCCTCCCACACACTCCAGCCTTACCACTGGCAGGCTTTGCTGCAGGTCCTTTCGGAGAATCCAGTCGTTTAACAGCACTAGGAGGTTGGACGCAGAGTACACTGGAAGAGAACACCGCAGAATGGATGCACAGAAAGCAAGCCAAACCGGCCCTGCTGCCTCTGTCCCCGGCAGGGGACGAGGGAAAGAGGGCAGCAAGACGTGCAGACTCCTCCCGGGAGCTGCCCGAGAATGCAGCCGGTCATGGACGAAAGTAGGGCTCGGCGAACGGACCCGCATGCACCCGGGCAAGGGCACAGCACTGGCCCCGGCCCCGGCCCCGCTGCCCACCTACCCAGCTCCGACAGCGCGTGCGAGTCCGAGAAGCGACCTGCGAAGGGAAGAGAGCGGCTACAGCGAGCGCCCGGCGCCGGGGGAGCCCCCGCTCCCCGCTGGGCCCCGGTGCCCGCACCCCCCCGGCCCAGACCCCGGCCGGAGGGACGAAGGTCC
>VWZW01007081.1:78206-236676 GCA_013397115.1 Edolisoma coerulescens
CTCCGCTCGGGGCTGAACGGCCTCTGTCCCCTCGTTGGGTGCGGAGCAGGGGAGGTGCTGCCCTGGGGGCTGGGAAAGGTCGGGGGGCCTCGGGGATGGGGGCTTTCATCCTCGCGTCCGTGCGTGACAGTGTTTGTCCCCGTCCGGGGCCGGGGGACCGGAGTGGGGAGCAGAGGGGCGGTGGTCGGGCCGTGCAGTGGGGGGGCTCTCCCGGAGCGCACGCCGGACCCGCACGGCCCCCGCTGCGCTCCGTGTTTGCCGCACTAGCACGGGTGTCCCCGTTCGCAGGCGGGAGGAGGCGCGGGGCCCGCCTGGCTGNGCTCTGCCTCCCGCTCAGCCGAGGCTGCCGGTCAGCGCCCCTGCCCGCTGCCCGGCTTGGCCCCGCACGCTGCCCGAGGCAAAGATCGGCGGTGCCCGTGGGCCAGGAGGCGCTTCGTGGCCTCTCGGGTACGCACAGAGCTGGGCCGAGCCGCCCCTCCTTCCTCCTGTCCGGTTACCTCCGCACAATGGGCACAGTGTGTGCCTGCGGCTTCCTCGGCGGGAATTACAGTTGCATGGGCAGGCACTTTATCCTTCCTGATCTCTCCTCTTCCCCCGAGGGTTTGTTTTCCAGCAGGCTGAGTTCAAAAAGGGCACGAGATACCGCTGGCAAGCAGTCTGGCGCTAAACAAACCTTCCTAGTCAGAATCACGTGGATTAGACCCAACTTTCCATTCACATGCAGTGCTACCTGCGAGCTTCTCTGAATTTCACGGTGGCCGGGCTGCTAGTGTAAGTGCGAAGGCGGGTGAGATAGCGCCCGAAGCCGTGACAGAGGTCTCCAGCACAGTTTACTGGGGTAGGTGTGTGCTGCTGGTGACTCTAGGGGCATATCCAGTGCAGACTGCCAGAGCTGCTCTCCTTCAAGGAGAAGCTCTAGCTCTGCCAGACAGCAATTTGAGAGCTGGCTGCCTAGGGGACTGCCAAAGACACCTTGTCTTCAGCCAGAGGTGAAGCTTGATGCACAAAGTCCTTGGGCTACTCTGAACAGCACAGCTAGATGCTGTCCCTCAGTAAGGAGCATTTTGGCAGATGCTTCCTCTTCACCCCTTGCCCCCAAACTCTGTCCCACCAACTGTCGTGTCGCCTTTTTTTTATCTCCTGCCTGCAGTAAGTGAGTTTGGAGGACAGTTTGAATAGCATCATGCTGCCTTTTTATGGTAAATATGCTGCAAGGGAGCACTGTAGGATGGGCGGCAAGCAGCAAGTCTGTGAGACTGGGCAAGACTTAAATTCCCTTGGCTTATGATGCCCATGGTGTGTGTGGCAGCAGGATAGGAGGTGAAAGGCTGGGTTGAGGGACTAGTTTCTCTCTTGACTGTGCCCAGAATGATCTTGGAGCAGCTCTTAGCACTTACTGTCAGTCTGGGTGCTGAGGGCTTGTGCTTACTGGAAATCCGCTGGCTGTAACCGAGGCCAAATAGTTCCAGTGCTCTGATGAGGGGTGCAGGCTCAGCACTAATGGTAGGAAAAGAAGCAAACCAAAAAAAAAGCAAACATTCTGCCAGCCCATCTGTGGGTACAGTGCTGAAGTCCAGCTTGCTTGGCTGCCAGTGTCTCCCTCTTTGCTCAGATCCATGAGGCCACGCCATTTCTGGGAAGCCTGACTCCAGGCGCAGCACTGCCACGGGTATAAGGCAGTTCATCCTCAGTAAGCCTCAAAACACATCTTTCAGAGTCCTGGGATAGGTGAGAATGTTTTCATACAGTACCTGCCAGGCTTGGAGCTGAGGAGCAGGATGTGGGAGAACAGACTCAGTATATTGATGCTTGGCTGTGTCTTGGGAGATGGGTAGTTGGGGTGGGAAGTGGATATTCTCCCCAACCTTGTCTTCCTGCTGACCTTCCACTGCCAGAAGGAAGTAGCCTGGCAGTATGAGGTCAGGGATATGGATCTTTTTGGCTGTGGTTGAAAGCGAGCCGTTGTGATGAAGAATGAGATGGCCTTTCTGACCCTGTCTCTTTAGGGCATCCCTTCCTGCCCTTCTCAGCTCTCACGCCATGGTCTGGCTGTGTATTTTCTTTGCTTCTGGGTGAGCTCAGCCAATACTTTAGGATAGCTAGGGATAAATTATGGCTTGCTCCAAATAACCTGTAGACAGAGGCATGTCCAGGGAGTATTTTAGTCCCTGTTACGTGAACCCTGCCTAGAATGGAAGGCCTCATTCACTCATGATATCCCCCTGGAGGCCAACACCTTTCAGGAGAGCTCCAAATCTCTGTCCAAATGAGGAGACAAGGGCAATGAAGCACACCATGCTCTGAGCATGGCAATGCTGCTGGTGGCAGCTTGTACTTCTGATCTTGGACAGCCCTCCTGGGGTCTGGAAAGGCAACAGCTGGCAGGGGAAGCTGGTGGTGTAGTACCTAAGTTCCTGAAGTGTTGCTGACAGGTCTGTTACTTGAAGCAGTAGTCTGAGGGGAAGGGAAACCCAGGTCAAACAAGCTTAAGGGACTTTCTAATGTGTGTTTTGACTTGGAGGCATTTTGTTGCCGTTCTCTGTCAGGGTGCCCCTGCCCTTCCCAGCTTAGCTCAGACTTGGCATCTCTGGAGAAAGACTCTTTTTGGCTTCCCAGGAGGAACAACATGTCTGGCAATGTGTGCAGAGCCCTGCTGCGAGATACTGACTGCCTCCTGCCTCCAGATGCCTTTTCCAGAAAGCCATTTAGAGCCACAGATTGTTACTTGGATAACTCCCTTCCCTGATTCATTAGCAATGTGCTGTCTCCCCTGTAATACTCAAATCTGCCTGTGCCAAAGGCTGAAAGGGAGAGGCCATGTCTTTTAATAACCATGTGATGCAGTTGGAAAAAAACTTTTGGACATGTAGTTCTCTGGTGGCCTGAGTTGATGGAAACACTCCAAGGGAGAGATACAGCTGGGCCCTGAGGGAGAGGGCACTGTAGCTGCTTTTGGGTGCGTGAAGAGTAACTGCTTGTGCTTTCTGACCTTCCTTTCCCCCAGCTGCACCCTAAGCTCCCCTGACCCCACCTGGAGAAGGCAGCAGACCTGGAGATCAGTCCCACCATGCTGCAGGACTTGCAGGTCCTGTGTGGTGCTGTGTAAACAGCTGCTGGTGGCTGGGTTGCGGCTTTGTGATGTGGCTCCTGCCATGTGCGAATGGGAACTCTGCTGTCCCAGTGCTGCTGTGGTGGATCCCAGTGGGCAGTGCTGCTGTGTATGCCAGGCATGTATCTGGGTCTCCCCACTCAGCTCTGCTGAAGGGGCCTTTGCTTTTCGAGCTCTTTGCTATTGAAGGTACTCAGTGTTGTTGCCTGCAGCTTCTGCTTCCTAGCCCAGGTGGAGGGACTTGGCTCTCACCTGCTGAACTGTTCCCTGGAAATGTAAAGCTCTGGTAGCACCAGGGCAAGGGTTGTGGGGTGTATGCCAGGAGGGTTTGGCATATCCTGTTCCTAGTGCTCCAGAAGTATCCATCTTTGAGTCTGAGGTGGGAGCTGATCAGGACGAGCAGAGTGGGGATGATGGAGGAGACATCTGTCTGTTTACTGACAGGTGCTGTAGGGTCCATACATGTCCTCCCTCACTGGCTGCCACCTTGTAGCCAGAATCTGAGGGAAACTCACAAAGCAGAAGTTTTGTTGGGCCTTGTTGCTGAAGGAGGGTTTTGCTGAGCAATGCAGTGCTGTACTTCACTCTTAGAATTGCTGGATTTCACTGTTCAGGTAGCAGCTGTTGTTACTATTTTTTATTTCCAGCCCTTGTTGGGATTGATGTTGCCTCCCTTCTGTCATATTGTGCTGTGCCAGGCTGGCCTGGGGTTTGCTGTGGCTAGAGGGTGCAGGAATACAGCACACTGCACGTTTATTTCTCTGTTTTGACTTTTAAAACAGGTGGGACAGACCAGACACATGCTTTTAGTAGGTTTTTACCTGCTTTTAAGGTCCTGCTCCTGCTGCATCTTAGAGCAATGATGTGTGGATAGAATTTTTGAAATGAAATTCCCAGTTCTTCTCCTTTGCCCCAGCATATTTGTGTGACTATGCTTCTGTTTTGGGCTCTCTCCTGATAAGGAGATAATAATCCTTCTAGCTTCCTGGGAGAAGGGCTTATCCATTTCATCCTGCAATTGTGGAATGTGTGTGCCCAACTCTGTGGGAGTTGGAGGAAAGGGGTGCACTGACAAGATCCCAGCAGAGGAAGAGGATTTCCTCTGAGGAGGAGTAACACGTGCAAGACTGCTGTGCTCTCTTCAGCACAAGTTGCATGTGTGGTGTTTTTTGCCTGCTTTCTCTCTCCTATGCCTTTACTCCTTCTCTCTCCCTGTATGCATCTATTTGGACAGGCTCTTAACTGCCATTATGGGGCTGCCCAGGGCATGTCACGAGGGCTCAGGTTACTGGACACGATAGTTAATCCCTTTATTGCCTCACAAGTTAGACACTTGCTGCTGCTATCATGTTTGGGAGGGGGCCAGAGAGCTTGCATCCCTCCGCCAGGTCCTGGTCCTGCTGAAGGATTGGTGTGAGGACTCACATGTGTTGCCATGGAACATGGTGGCTGTGGCTTTGCCAGCAATTCTGGGGACACGTGTACAGCCTTCCTTGCGTGGGTGGGGAACGTGCCAAGGACAGTGCAGTGCAGTGATCTGGGACTGGGAACATGCAGCATGCAGGCAGTCATTCTCCCCTGGGCTGTCTGGGTAGCCTTGGGTGACACCGAGCCATGCTTTGTGACAGGCTGGAGCACAGGGACAGGACCAAGGTGTTGGGTGCTCTTATCTGTGACTCTTGGATGTGCGGGGGCCTGTCCTCAGAGCTCTCTTATGCAGTAGCTCTTCACGTGACTGTCTTTTGGGTTTCAGGTGACAGCAAGCTCCAAAACTCTCAAGTACAGCTGAGATGTCTTATCTGCCCTTCAAGCTGAGAATCCTTGGTTAGAGGGGGTCCTCACAGGCACCACCAGGCCGTGCCAACTTCTCCAGCTGTTCCTAGCCACTCCTGCAACGTTGGCAGCAGTCAAAGGTTAGTTATCATGTGTGTTAAGTAGATGGTTTACATGTGGTTGCTCCCTTGCTGTTTTAGTGCTTCTAAATCAGCAAACAGGGGATAATTGCATGGCAGAAGGGCTTGGCTCTGTGGGTATTTGGGACCTGTGGGAGGTTCTGGAGACAGCACTGGCACTTGTAAGCCCCCATAGCCCAGTTCTCGGGAGGGAAGGACCAGATTCTCCACATGAATCCTTTGAATAAAGTGTGATCCCATCTCTGTGGCTGTTCACCTGAGTGTGCACGTCTGGGTCCTTCTCCCCAAACACTACTGTGGTCTCTTGCTTACTTCTTGTGTAGTGCACAGTAAGTCACTGGGACCTGGACTGAGGAGCTGGAACAAGCTCTCTGGGCCAGGGAAATTGGGAAGACCCCATTGTAAAGGCTGGGAGCTTGTGCTGCCATTGTTCTGTCCTAGCAGCGTCTTTTCCCTCTGTCCTTTACATCAAGTGTTTCTTTGGGGCCACTGTTCTCAGTGGCCACCTCTCTCTCCCTGCCCCTCATTAGTGTAGGGCTTGGCATGCCAGCAGGAGGGAGCCTCAGCATGTCTGCGCCTTGATCGGATTTGTCAAGGCTCCTTCCCTTTTCTTCCTGTTCATTGAGGTCTGAAACAAAGCAAACAGAGGAGAGGAATTCCAAAGAATAGGAGTGAGGGGAAAGAGGAACGCTGGAGTGACAGATGGCCCCTGCACACACGCACCCCCCGCCTTGGTCTGGTGGGGCAGAGCTGGTGACAGAGTATTTTGGGAGGTGAGGCCATTCCTTGGCACTCCTGTTCCTAGCTCTGGCACCAGCTGCCTTTCTCCCTGTGCTGTGGGGCTCCTATCCTCACTGCTCAGGTAGCTTCCAGAGCCTCGGGCTTGCTGCCTACTCTGCACAGGCACGTGCACCTGAGCACAGCTTGAGGGAAGCAGGGCATTATTTGAACTGCTTTCTTTGCCATGGGCTGTGGTAAAAGGTTTCCCTCTTTAGCTGTGTCAGGAATCTTCCCCTGCCAGGCAGATCCAAAGGAGCCCGGCATGGAGCTGAAGGTCCTGCCTGCGTGCCGGGGCAGCAAGGCACCGGCCCCTCCCCACCTTGGAGCCAGATAAGTGCTGGAACAAGGCCCTTTTGTGTAGACAGGTGTGTGAAGTGGAGACGAACGTGCTCTGGCGCTCATATTGTTTCCCAGGAGGCAGGAGACTTGGGAGGGGAGTCATGGCCAGCCAGGCGAAGCTGCCACAGGTAGAGCTTTGTCCAGTCTGATAGATCTCCTTGCTCCCTCCTTTGTCATCCTCAGGCCATCGCGCAGTTTGCCCTTCATCCTGCCCTCGACGCTCCCATACACTGGATCAGGGAAGGCAATAGGATGCTCAGCAGCCCCAGTATAAAGCACTTGAGGTGAAATACATCCCTGCTAGTGACACTCCCCTCCTTGCATTTAAGCCGCAAGGAACAGCCTTTCAGCCACAGCCTCTTCTTTCCCTTCCTTCTTCCTCCTTGTTCTCTACCTTCTGGCAATCTTTGCACTCCATGGTTTAATTAAAGAGCAGAGCAAAGTGCTTGGACTCCAAAATGTGCAGATTAAGGGGTTACTAATCCTCTTCCTCAATGGGTGCTCACATCCTGTCCAGCCTGTTATCAAGCTTCTGTTCCCTGAGTGGAAACTTGGCCAAACTTGAGACCTCTACCTCTCTTCCTGCTTGCTGTGCTGAGGAGGAAGGGCAAGGGGTGACAGGAGAGCCGTGGGGGAGAAGCAAAGTGAGCTGTGGGCTTACAGAATTCTTGAGCTGGGTTTGTAGTCGGCACTGGCTATCGTTGCTTTTTATGTCCTGTCTGGTTTTGGTGCTCCAGGAGCAATAAAGCAGGGGTTTGGTGTTTTTCTTTTGGTTTTTTTGAGCGCTGTCTCCCTATTCTGACAAAATAACCTTTCTGTCAGAGGAAGCAACTGCTTTCCTGTGTGGGTGTGCATGTGTGTTTATATGCTGGGTGATTTGGTTCAGGTCTGTGCCTTCCCTGTGCATATACCCCTCTCTTGATTTCTCAAGAGTCTCTTCTGTGCTCTCATTCCCAGTGTATGCCCAAGTGAGCCGTGCTGCAGCACTGCTGAAAGAGCAGGGCTCCCTCACAAGAGTGGGAGGCTGGTGCCTGGCAGTGCCACATGAGGCCGGTCGTATTCTCATCTGGGGAGGCTGAGATCCCTTTATAGGACATACAGTGTCAGCGAGAAGGGGAAGGTGGAGTATTTGTGGATCCAGATGGAGGCACCTGCAGGGAAGACGGAGTAGTGAGGATGAGAGTGGTGGAAAGCGTAAGACTCTTCCTGGAAGCATCCTGGAAGACCTGATCACAGGATGGTCTGAGCTCTTATGCCTCTGTCCCACCCCTGGTGGAGGCTGGGCATTGCACAGAGGTTGCTGTGGATTGCAGAAGATGTGAGCTTTTGTCCTCAGGCACTCATCTGCTGCTTGGTTGAGTTGAGCTATGCTGTTTCTTCCCTGCTTTTGTCCTTTGGTGTGCAAGTTCAAGGTTTAGCTCAGCAGTGTGAGAAGCCCCAGGGATGGGAACACAAGGAGCAGCAGGAGGGGAGGAGGGGGGTGAATGGTTAGTAACAGGTTTGGATGTTGGGAGTATTCTCCTTTCCACTGCCTGGATTTGGGAACTGCCTCCCCTCTGGGATCCACTTCCCCTCCTTTTTTTGCCCCCATCAGTCACTACCTCGTTTCCAGTTTGCAAGATGTCCTGTATGCTTTTTTTGCAGGTAAATTTTGTGTCTTAGCCTGGACAGCAGTTTTTCCTCCACAGTGTTGTCAGAGCCTCTTGGCAATGTGCATGCAAGCTTCTCTGTAGCTCAGAATCACTTCTGCTCTTACAAAATGCCCAGGGCACTCTGAGTGGATGGCACTATTGCTGCTTGGATTTTTAGAGCCTGCCCTGAGCCATTCTGGTTTGCTATTTATAGTGCAGTTGTTCCATTCCTGTGTGGACGAGCTCTGCTTTCAACTTCACTTGGGCACTGAGGGCACTGGTGCAAGGAATAGCTCTGGACAGGGAAGATATAGGAGTGGCTGCTTGAGCACAGCTCCCAGTTTGGGCTAGTCCCTTGTGGAAGAGGTACCAGGCTGCGTGCGTGAGCTCAGCTGCTTTTCACGCAGAGGAAGTGAAGGGATGGCCTTTCTTTGTCGGTCGGTGCCTTGTGTGTGCCTGGCTGCTGGACTAGAGTTTGGCATTGTGTGAGATGGAACTTGGAAGAGTTGCTCCAGTGACTGATACTGGCAGGACTAGTGAGGGACCACGGTGTCGTGAGCCGATGGCATGAAGCTGTATCAGCAGAGCGTTAGGTTGGTTACTAGGAAAAACCCAGAGAGTGGCTGGGCACTGGAACAGGCTCCCCAGGAAAGTTGTTACAGCACCAAGCCTGACAGAGCTCAAGAAGCTTACGGACAATGCTCTCAGGCACATGGTGTGATTTTTGAGGTTGTCCTGTACTGAGCTGGGAGTTGGACTTGATGATCCTTGTGGGTCCCTTCCAACTCAGGATAGTCTATGATTCTGTGCTGGGCAGTTGGCATGGGAAGCCCTACTCCTAGCATGTCCTCCAAGCAGTGACAGTGACCCTGTGTATCCTGAACTGCTGCCCACTGGGGCAGGTGGATCCCTTGTGGTGGGGTACCTGCCATTCCTCGCACAGGGCCCTGCTCTCCTTCCCCCAGGGAGTGTTTGCTAACCCTGAGGGAGCTTGAACTAAGGCCTGAAAGGAGCTTGCAGCACAAAAAAAAAAAAAATCAACACCCCCCTCAGCACTGCTGCTTGGGCAGAGCTGCTCCAGCCTTTTGGCTCATGATGCTCTCAGCTTGTCTGGAGACCAGAGCTGGACAAATAATTAATTGCTTGATTTAGTGCCCAAAATGAAAAGCTGGAGGGAAAAAAAACACAGACAAATTTGAGAGACCCTTTATCTTTTCTTTTAAATGTAATGCAGCTCAATTACAAACAAAAGAATGCAAAATGAGACTTTTTTCCTTGGAAAACAAAGCATTTTGTTCTTGTCCAAAACTTGTAGTGAAGAAGCAAATAGCTCTGAGCTGTCTGGAAACTGCAGTTTTCAATCAATAACTATTCAGCCAAAAACACTTACCCAGTTCTGCTGGTAACAGTGCACAGCAGGCACCTGACAGCCTGGCTCACAGCCATGCCCCTGGCACCTCCCCAGAGGTGGATGGTGTCGTACCTCTTGTGAGCTTTTCCAGGTAGAGTGCCAATCTGGGGTTGTTGGAGTCCCTTTCTCTCATTTTTTGCTGTAATTAACCTAATTAATTTTGCCTGAGGTGATGCAGACTCGACAAGCATGTGTAGGGGTAGGTTTGGCCTGTTGTGCTGGGATATGGTCTCCCTTGTCCCACCAGGGAGCACCTCCTGGTGCAGGATGTTCAAGAGCATTTGAGGGGAGCAGGGGGATTTGGGACATGGGGTTAGTCCCTACCCATGGGCACAGCTAGCTGGAAACCTGGGGTGCCAGTACTGCACAGGATGAAATTCTCACCCCTTACTGTATCAGCATGATGCCTGCTGGGTGTTCCAGCAGTGCTGGCGGCAGAGCTGCAACTGGTGGAGGGCTTGCTGCAGGCTGACTTGGACAGAAGCTGGAGTTCCCGGCTGCTGACCCTGCTCAGCTCTGACCCCGGGAACTGCTGCAAGCCCGCAGCAGTGCAAGTGTCAGGAAATGGCAGGGGTGAACAGGTATTGATGCCCATAGCACATCCGGAGACCAGGACACGGTGAACCTAATGGATTCAGAGCTGGCCATTAGCTGCAGCACAGACATCAGCAAAAATGCAGATAGCAGAAACCTAATCCCATCAGAGAGGAAGGGAGCTGGAGATCAGCCCCAATGCTGCTCCTGTTTCAAGAGGCAGTTGGGGTCCTCCTGCACAGTGCGCAGACCTGGTCCCTCCTGTGCCAAGCCGTGCTGGCCAGGGAGGCATGTGGATGAGATTTGATCCAGGACTCTGCAGCCTGTGTGTCTGTCCAAGTCAGGCTTGTGCTTCACCAGGCCCAGAAAAAGGCCAGTCAGTGTTGATGTTCACCTGCTGAGTATCCTCTTAGCATCAAACGACTTGTAGTCAGGGAGGTAAAGCTGGAAGCAGTGTGTTAAACACTTACCTCCTCTGTGAGTTTCTTGGGGGTCTCAGCAGCACATTCTCAAGGTCTCATGGTGGGAGGAAGCACTGGGGTCACCTCCAGGTGCCAGGTTGGAGCAGCACTGGTTACCCCACCAGGCTGTGCAGGAAATGGGCTCAAGTGGGAAACCCATGACCACCATGGACATGCAGGGTGCTCCCTCACCTTGAGCCTGGCACTGTGGTCACAGGGCTAGCTGAACACTGGGGGAAGGTGGACTGTTCCAGAGCCATGTCCAGCTGAAGGGTTGGACAGCCTTTGGGTGAGGGGCTTCCTGTTGGCAGGGAGTGGTTTGGCCCTGAGAAGTGATCTTTAGTTCTAGCCCAGAGTGAGATGCAGCTGGTAGTGTTGGCACGTCAGGGTGGGTGTCCTGAGCAGTGTGTCCAGTGTGCTGCAGCTCAACACACACAAGCCTTCAGGGTCTATCCTGCTCTTTTCCTACTGCAGCGAGAGACAAATGCAGCACATGCAGAGGAGTGCAAACCAACACTCTGGAACCTTCCAGCTTCTTCTTGGGCTTAAGAGAGAGAGCACTTGGGGACCGTGTTGCTGTCTGGGTGGGCACCCTTTACTTTGCCTGAGTGGCAAAATGCAGCTGCCCAGCTTGTAAGCACTGCAGGATGTCTGGTAGGCTTAAGCCTCCTATGCCACACCTGCACGCTCTGCTGTGGCACTGGTCTCCCCACGTGTGCCCTGCATGCCCTCCACGGCTGGGGCTCTGCCGGACAGCTGAACCCAGTGCCTGGTTGCGGGCAGGGAGACCGACTCTGCAAAAGCAGACTGTGTCTAGCAGGGCCTTGTGATCGGAGTCCCTGCCAAGAGGAGCTGCTCCCCTGATACATTCCTGGGTTTCAGACATGGAGAGGTAAGCAGCAAGGCATTCCTGTGTCAGACCTGAGCTTGCTGCTTTCCTCTGGAAACAAGGAAACAGTCTAGTGACAAGAGTCTCTGCTTCAGCCAAGCTTGGAGCTTCAACATCCTTCAGAGACTTTTAGCTCCTCTTCTCCAAGTGCTATAGTCCCGCCAGAGAAGAAGATGGCTTTTCAGTGTGACCTCTGCAGAATAAAAAACTGAACTCGGAGCGGCAGAATTGTGTGTGTGGTAATCTTACAGGCCCGAGGGGAGCTTGATGTTTGAGAATGAGCTGTAACTGAGGCCCAGCTGCCTGTTGTCCCAGGAGGATCCTTTCCAGGATTTTCTCAGCAGCTTGGTGGTGTCTGGGGGCAGTGGGGAGATGAGGATGCTTCCTTCTTCTACAACATGTGTTGGTATCCAAATCTGTGGGTGCTGCTGGATCCCACCTCTAGAACATGGTGGCTGTTTGGCACAGTTTGCTCTTTCCAGGGAAATACAGAGGTGAAACTCTCACTTAAGGTTTGCTTATCATAAGACTGGGGAGGGAGGGACGGCATGGTAATCCAGAGCACGGGGTTTTAATCCTGCTCTCCTGGCCAAATTCCATTCCGCCTCTGTAAATTCCTGCAGCTGTCCTGCTCTGCACTGCCTGTGTGGTATCTGCTGGCTGGCACAGCCCCCCCCAAGTGGCAGCATTTCAGGCATGAGGAGCAGGACAGGGAGGTGACCCTGAACCATAAGGCACTTTGTCAGATGGGTGCTGCAGTACACACTTTAAAGGTGATCTGCTGAATGAGGAACCAGCCTGTCCCCTCCCATCTCTTTGTAAGAGCAAAAGTGATTGTCCCCAGTTGCCTCTCTTCAAAGTGTGGTTGAGTTGCCAGTCCGGCTGTGCAGCTCTTGTCACAGCTTTCCGGCCCTTTCTCACCTTCTGCAAACCTGGGAAGTTGTTGTGTTGAGCTTCTTCTGAGGCAGTCTAAGCAGGTCAGCTAAAGTCACTGTTCCAAAAATGAGACCTGGGAGAAGAATTTGCAGTTTCTGTCACCTACAGCTAGGGAAGACAACAGGCACCATAGCTCCATGAAATCACTCCTCTCCTGGCTGCCCTGCAGCTCTTTACTGGGAACAGCCAGGCTACCTCTTCACTTGTAATGCCTGGGGGGGAGGCAGTAGAGGGGGCAGCAAGCCTGGGGCTGTCCCTGTGCCACTTCAGGCCTCTGACTTGGGGCCCACAGACAGTGTAGTTGTGCCTCAGCATCCCTCTGCAGGTGCACATTAGCTCTAGAAGCGACAACAGGCGAAGACACCCACCCTGCCATGGGCTTTGCTGCCAGCTGTGGTGTTGTGGGAAAACAGAGCTGCTCCCCTCTGTGCTTGCAGGGCTGGAGGAAGCAGGGTAATGTGATGGCAAAATTTCCACTGTCAGCTCTCCCTAAACATTAACTGCTCACCTGACTAATACTGAGCTGTAGAGAGCGAAGGCCATTCAGGCTGAGCAATGGGGCCTACAAAAAAAGGGGATTTCCTGCAAAAAGAGTGGATTTTGGAGGAGTGGAGTGCCAGCACATGGGCAGCTCTCAGGGGGAGCGTGGGGCAAAACCAAAGTGGCTGCACTTTCCCAGGAATGAAGGTTGCTTGTGCATGGAAGGGTGGCCGGCAGGCAGCCAGCTTTGGGCCCCTGCCCACGCCTCAGAGGTCGGTGTGAGCATGCACTGGTGTTTGTGCAGCTGCCCAGCTCTGCTGGCATGACATTCCCTGTCCCCTGGCCATTGCCCTGTTGTCACGGGAGGCAGGGTGTCCCAGGCATGAGACAAGACCTGGGTCCTGCCTGCCCCTTCCCTGGTGTCTGCTGTCAGCTTCTTCCAGCGAGAGAGGGGACATGGGTGCCTTTTTCTGTCCCAGTGGCTGTGTCCCCTGATCCCTGCTGAAGCAGGAGCTGCCTGCTCCTGGGAAGAATGTGGGGGAGGGAGGATAACCTGCTGTGAACAGCACTTCTGCCCCGCACCCGCGCTGGGGTTGGAAGCCGGCAGTATTGGGAAACCTCTCGTCTTACCGCTGGCTGCGCTTGTCTGGTGAGCAAGGAGACTGAGGAGGGAGGGCGGAGAGGCCCGGGGCCACGACTGCAGGGCTGGGTAGAGCCGGGAGGCTTGCGTGCTGTGCCATGGCTGCTGGTACCCACTGTGCCCCTTGCCCAGGAGCTGCTTCCAGCCTTGCCCTCTGCTTGCTGTGTCTCTAATGTTTCACAGAGGAGGAGAGGCTGTGTAGCTGCCTTCTGGCTTGCCATCTTCCCTCCACCCCCATGAACATCCTAAAAATACCCCTGCCGTGCCTGTGCTCCCCAGCAGCCTACCTTTTCCTGCCCTGGCTGGGTCTCAATGCACTCGGTTTGGTGCTGGGAGCAAACATGGTATGGTGGCCAGGAAAAGCACGTGGAGAGGCTGTGGAGGTCCACTGGAGCAGGAGGAGGTTTGCTGTTGGCGGCGGGCTGCAGGAGGTCTGGACTGCTCCCAAAGCATGGGTAAGCCCTGCGTGGCCATGCCTCAGCTGGAGCACACGATGGATACCTCGGGGCAGGGGCAGGACGGTTCCGGGAGCTGAGCATGTGCCCCGGGGCGGCTGGGGGAGCAGAGGGAAGGGCTCCTGCCCTGGGGGGCCGCTGGCTCGGAGCAGCAGCAGGACAGCCCGGGCGTTCCCTCTCGCTGCCGGGGCAGGGCTGGGCAGAAGGACGCTGCTGAGGAGCCGCTGCCTGTTGTCGGGGCTCTGCAAGGGCAAGCAGGAGCTGCCCGAGCGGGAGGTAAGCGTGCCTCCCGGGGCAGCGATCCGGGCGCTGCTGTGGCTGCGCGGGCAGGCCGGGGCCCGCCGCGCCTCGCCCGGGGCTCTGGGGCGGGGGCAATTCACATTGCATCGGGAGTGCTGTGCAGGCGGTCTGCATCCCAGTCCCTCTGCCTGCTGCCGCTCCTGGCCTCCTCCCACCACACCCGGCCCCCTCCAGGCGCCCGCGGCACTGGACACCCTCGGCAGGGGCTTCTCCTTCTGCTCCGGCCGCGGGCCAGGGCTGCCGCCTTTGCCCAGCCCCGGGGCCGGCGCGGGGGGGAGCTGCAGGTAGAGCCTCTCTCTGCATAGTTAGCATTCCCAGCCCCGGCCTCCTGCTCCTCCTTCCGCCATCCTGCTCGCTCCTGGTGCGCTGGGCAGGTCTGGTTGAACACTGCACCCTTTCAATGAGCCCTCTTCGTCTGGGCCAGAGCAAGGATGAGACCGCAGGGGAACAGTTCTTTCCCTTTCACATCCACTGTGCGGCTTGCACTCTGCTCAGTTGAGGAGCAAGCGCTCTGATAGTGGCCAGTATCTCTTCTGGGTAGCAGCAAGGTCTGCGTCCCACCCTCGCCATACTTGCATCCCAGGTTGGCCGTGCAGCCCCTCTTTGCCAGTCATGGGGAGAACAGGTGGGCGCTGCCACCATCCCAAGGCCCCCAAAGATGTCTCAGTGAGGACAAAGCCGCCTGCACCTGCCCCAATAAAGGAGGAGGCAGGAGCTAGGAAGGGGGTAGATAATCCTGATGCTTCCTTTTTCACAGTAAAGGAGGGATATTGAGGCCTGGGAGTGGGAAGGGAGCTGGAAGGAGGATGGATTCCTCCCAATTTACTTTGGGCAACTCTGCGCCCCTGGCGCTGGGGGCTCTTCAGTAGAAAGCGAATTTAATCTCTTGTTTTGTTTGTTCTTTCTTCCTCTGAAAGGGGGGCCGGCGGGGTGTGCGGGGGGAGCTTGGGTTTGAGAGCGGGGAGGAGGGGGAAAGTGTCAGATCNGGCTTGGGAGGCGCCGGGGAAGGAGGAGGCAAGGGGAGAGGCAGGTAAGGAAATTAGCGCCTGGGGGGAAGGGAGGCAGCCAGGTGAGGAGCAGGACAAGGGGTGGCAGGAGGGGTGGGGGTGCTTTGAGGTGGGGGATGGATGCATCCTTGGGTGCTTCTGGGAGAGGTTTTGGAAACTGGCTTGCTGTGGTCCCGTCCGGTCCCGCAGAATTGCCATCCTAATAGTGTGTTCACATGCAGGCTGGGGACAGAGTACCCTTCCTGCAGTGAGGGGCCATGAGGGAAAGTGGGAGCAGGATGGGTACTGCTGTGTGCCACCACCTTCTCTCTCCTTCTTTTGTGCTAAAGTTGCTTCCCTGCCCCTCAGCTTCCCTGAATGCTGGGTGCTGGCTGACTTCCCTGGCCTTTCCTCACCATGCCCCCCCTGCCATCCCCCCTCCGGCCCTCCAACTTTGTGTGGACCTCGGCACGTGGGATTGGAGACAGGCTGGCAGCAGCATGTGGAGACCTTGCTATGTCCAGCATGGCCCGTGGCTGTGGCAGAGAGAAGGGGTGCCTGGGCCTGGTGTACTCCATGTGTCAGCTCCCCCTTCTCTGCTATGCCTGTGCTTGGCCTGCTCTATAGAGCACAAAAGCAGGTCAAGGCCAGGCCTGGCTTGCAGGGAGCTGTGATGCCAGTGGGACGCCTTCTCTGCCAGGAAAAGGGGTGCAGCTCTCAGGGGCCGTGGCTACTGCCACGGGAGCTCAGCTGTATCTCCAGTGGGCTGGCCATGCCCCAGCCCTTGTAGAGCCTGGGTATCCCTCACTGAGGGTGGATGGAGCCATCCATCTGCAATTCCTCCAGAGGGCTGGAGCTCGTACCCGGCCCCTGGGGCCGCGGGGAGGGTCGGGGGCGGCCGTGTGTGTTCTCCCAGGCTCCAGCCCCCGCGGCCCCATGGGCATCTGCACATCAATGGGCTCCAGCGGGGTGTGCGCAGGGGGAGCAGACCCTAATCCGGCCCATTCAGCCCGAGGGCAGCTTTTGTTGAGCCTCCAGATGTTGCTGCGCCGAGGGCGCGGAGCCGCGGGCAGGGGTGCAGAGCGAGGGCACGCTGCGGCGGGGGCAGGCGTCCCCTTCCCCGTGGGGTCTCTGCCTGCCCGGGCACCTGCTCCGCGGGGTCCCGAGCGGGGAGCAGCGCTGGGCCCGCCGGGGCAGCGTCCCGCCGGCGGCGGAGGAGTGAGAGCGGCGTAACGCGAGTGGCAGAGCCGCGGCGGGGTGAGGAGGCTGCCCCGGCCGCCCGGTGCCCCAGTGCGGCCGCGGAGCGACTTTCAGCGAAGTGTTTCGGGTTTTCCCACCGCAGTGGGCGGGCGGCGGCGCTTGGGTGCGGGAGTTTCCCGAGCCCCCGGCCCTGCGTGGGCCGCGCTCCAGCCGAGGCGCCGGGGGAGGCACCGCGCCCCTCCCACGGGCAGGCTCCGGGACCCGCCGCCCGGCTCGGGGGGGCCTCAGCATTATTACTTCTCCCCTCCTCTGCGAGCCCTAGGCCTGTGGGATGGCAGGGAGCAAGGCACAGAGCTGGGGTAAAGTCTCTTGGAGACTTCCTGCCTATCCCCATTCCCCTCCATGTTTGAGGTCCCCCCCACAGGCTCTGCAGTCCTGGCAGGATGGTGGGACAAGTCTGGGGGGGAAAATGTTCCATCATGGGCAGGAGTGTGCTGTCTGGAGAGGTAATGGGTGTCTGTTTCGCTGCTTTGCTTGCCCAGGTACTGTCCTGGAGGAAGCAGGTGATGGAGGATGTCCTGCTGGGGAGATGCTGGCACACCTGGGTGTGGGCTACTGGTGACACCTCTCTCTTTTCCCCTGTCCCTCATAGGCTCTAGGATGCCAGGGCCAGCCGGACTCGGGCTGCCCACCTGATCATTGTTGCCCGTGTCCTGCCAGCACATCATGTTGCGCTCCTGGCGCATGAAGCTGAAGTTGCTGCTCGCCACAGTGACCCTGGCCATTCTCCTCTCCTGGCTCTACCTCTTTGTGGGCAGCCTCGAATGTGAGTGAGTCCTTCTCATCGTCCTCAGATCAAGGGACAGTCCACAACAGAGGGTGGACAGTGGGGGATTAGGCCTTGGGGTGGTTGCTCTGGCCGTGCAAGTCGCTGCAGATGTATCTGACTTGAGAACATCTCCAGGGACATCTCTGGAGATCAGGGGAGCAGAGCTGAGGTGTTGGCTGGGCACTTGTGAGGTGTGCTGGGACCTCTCAGTCGAGGCTCTGCCCCACCATCCACACCTGGGCTCTCCCGGCCTTGCCATGCCCTTTGCATGCCCCTGTCTCTTCCACAGATGGCCGCTTCCTCCTGCTGCCGCCCTGTCTGGGCGAGCAGCCGAGCCGGGATGTGGAGCGGGAGGCGCTGGCCTCACGGGTGCGCAGGGTGGAGGAGGAGAATCAGCAGCTCCGGCTGCAGCTCGGCCAGGCTCAGGCGGAGGGCAGCGACGGCAGCCCGCAGTGGGGGGCTTCTGCCGAGGACAGAGACCTCCCCGGCGGCGAGAGGAGCAACCGCACGGCCTGCCCCAGGCAGCGGACAGTGCACAAGTGTGAGGTGGGTGCTGGCACTGGCACGGTGGCATCGTGGATAGGGAATGTCGGATGGGAGGCTAGGACCCTGTGGAGCATGGATGAATGTGCAACTCACCTGGCACTGCTCTCCCGATGCTCTGGCCATGCTGGGGCCTCATCCTGGCTCTCCACGGTGCTCAGGGGGCCACAGTCAGTGGGTGAGGGTGTCTTCCTTCTCCAGAGAAGGAGACCAGCCAGGAGGAGTGGCAGCAAGACTCCTGCTCCCCGCTTCTGAGTTAGGGAACTCCCACCTCTCTGGGGCTCCTTCTGCATGGGAAAGGTTGGGTGTTGGAGCCTCTCCCTGTAGTGTGGTCCCAGGGAGGAGCTGACAGCCCCCACAAGGAGGGGGTGTCCAGTCTCAAAAAGGCACCGTTTGTCTCTGGGCAGCTCCTTCACGTCGCGATTGTTTGTGCCGGGCACAATGCGAGCCGGGACGTGGTCACCCTGGTGAAATCCATCCTCTTCCACAGGTAATGGGGAGATGTTGTGCCAGAGGCCTGCTGGTTGGGGTTCTCAGATGAGCTGCTGCAGGCTGCAGTGGGGCAGTGCTACAGAAGAGGGGCTCTAGGACCTCTCTCTACCCCTTGTGCCACTGCTTAGAGGGACAGAGGGGAATTTCTTTCCCCCAGAGGGTTTTTTTTCCATTTGCCCCCTCAGCTGATGTCTGTACCATGGGAGGGATGGGGGACCATGTCCTCTTCATTCTGCTGTGATGCTGAGTGTTGCCGTGCTTGCCCTTGGCAGGAAAAACCCCCTCCACTTTCACTTCATCACAGACTCGGTGGCCCACCAGATCCTCCAGATGCTCTTCCAGTCCTGGATGGTGCCTTCCGTCCACGTCAGCTTCTACAACGCCGATGACTTGAAGGCAGGTGCTTGCCCTCCCTTTGCCCTGTCCCAAGCCAATGCTCAGAGGGGAGCAGCAGAGAGGGACGAGTGGATGGAGGGTGATTAACTTTTTCTTGCTGATCCCTGGCTCACCCCCTCCTCTTTCTGGGCTTGTTGCTGGTGCTGCTGAGAGGGGGACACAAGGCTGGTACTGGAGGGGTGCCGGGACATGTGGCTGTCCTGCCCGGGCAGGGGAAGGGCATGGCCAGGCCCAGCCCTGAGGTGTGTTGCCTTGCAGCCAGAGGTGTCGTGGATCCCCAACAAGCACTACTCCGGCATCTACGGGCTGATGAAGCTGACACTTACCAAGGCACTACCCTC
This sequence comes from Edolisoma coerulescens, assembly GCA_013397115.1. NCBI lineage: Eukaryota > Metazoa > Chordata > Aves > Passeriformes > Campephagidae > Edolisoma > Edolisoma coerulescens. The sequence goes on from VWZW01007081.1 coordinate 96,872, forward strand.
CAGCCTCTCCAAGGTCATCGTCTTGGACACGGACATCACCTTTGCCACCGACATTGCTGAGCTCTGGGCTGTCTTCGGGAAGTTTTCTGGTGAGGACAGGGTGCCCCTAGGGCCCTGGCAGGGCCTTGGGTGCTGGGCTCAGGATGGCAGTGCCTGCCTTCCACAGCACCAGCACAGTGGGTTTGCTTGGGCCCTCTGAACCAACAGCAAGATGAGCTGCATCCATGTCCCTCTGTTTCCTCAGAAAAGCAGGTGATTGGGCTGGTGGAGAACCAAAGTGACTGGTACTTAGGCAACCTGTGGAAAAACCACAAACCATGGCCAGCCCTGGGACGTGGCTTCAACACGGGTGAGTGTGGGCTGCCGGGGTGGGAGGTGCAGCCTCATGGCACGTCCAGCTGAGGTGGCACTTGGCACAGGGAGACGAGGAGAGGCTGAGGTAAAGTAGGAGAGTGGTGGGCACAAGAGGACTGCTACAGCATCCTGGGGTTGTGTGGGTGGGCACAGAGAAGTGACATGTCCCAGGGGCTGAAGGCACGCAGGCAGCTGTGCCTCAGCTCTGCAGTGGCTGGGTGCTCTCTCGGTGACCCAGTGCCCTCTCCCCTGGCACCCAGGGGTGATCCTCCTCCTGCTGGACCGCCTGCGTCGCCTGGGCTGGGAGCAGATGTGGCGGCTGACAGCGGAGCGGGAGCTCATGAGCATGCTCTCCACCTCGCTGGCCGATCAGGTAACTGTCCCTCCTCTGGGGCGGGTCGGTCCTTCTGCATTCCCACAGCACTGCTGGCACAGGGGACCTCCCTCGTCTGCCCGTGCACTCACCTTTCTCTCTCCTAGGATATCTTCAATGCGGTGATCAAGCAGGACCCATCCCTGGTGTACCGGCTTCCCTGCTTCTGGAACGTGCAGCTCTCTGATCACACCCGCTCGGAGCAGTGCTACACCGAGCTCTCAGATCTCAAGGTGGGTGGGGTTGCTGCTTTTGAGACTGGGGAGAGCCTGAGGGACAGTGCAGGCACTGGAGGTGCAGGGGAGTCAGCGTACGGTCTGAGGGCTTGGGGAACCAGGTGCTGCTGAGTTCCCTTCCATGGGGTAACACACTACTGCCCAGGTGATCCACTGGAACTCACCTAAGAAGCTGCGGGTGAAGAACAAGCACGTGGAGTTCTTCCGTAACCTCTACCTGACCTTCTTGGAGTATGATGGGAACCTGCTGCGCAGGGAGCTTTTTGGTTGTGCCAGTCTTCCCAGCCCACCCAGGGACCAGGTGAGGCTGACTGCGACTCTGCCCCCAACCCCAGAGCTTTGGGTGGGCAGAGACCTCATGCAACCCCCTGGGGCTCCTCCTCTCCCTCACCTTCATGGTGTTGCAGTTGCAGCAGGCCCTGGAGGAGTTGGATGAGGACGATCCCTGCTATGACTTCCGCCAGCAGCACCTCATGCAGCACCGCATCCACCTGTTCTTCCTGCAGTACGAGTTCCTGGCCCTTCCCAACCCCACCGATGTCACCCTCGTGGCCCAGCTTTCCATGGACAGGTACTTGCTAGTAGGACTGGTGGAAGGTTGGAACCCACCTCTGCTCCTCTGGGCAGGCTCCACAGCTTTGGAGCTACCAGGGAATCTCATTTCATCATTCTCACACGCCAAGCTGGGAGCGCCAGTTCTTCCTGCTCCCTCCTGAACTGGGCTTGACTGGCACGTGGCCCTCTGGAGGCACCCGGTTCTGGGTTTGGCTCAGGAGCTGCCGCGGGGCAGGTCTGCTGCTCAGGCCATGCCCCGTGCTTCCCAGGTTACAGATGCTGGAGGCCATCTGCAAGCACTGGGCGGGCCCCATCAGCCTGGCGCTGTACATGTCGGACGCCGAGGCGCAGCAGTTCCTGCGCTACGCCCAGGCCTCGGAGGTGCTGAGCGCGCGCCGCAACGTCGCCTACCACATTGTCTACAAGGAGGGGCAGTTCTACCCCATCAACCTCCTGCGCAACGTGGCCTTGGCCAACACGCAGACGCCGTACGTCTTTCTGACGGACATCGACTTCCTGCCTATGTACGGCCTCTACGATTACCTCAGGTAAGGCTTTCTCCAGCCGGCTCTTGCTCAGCCTGCTGGGCCCCCCAAGCACCAGAGTTTTCAGGAAACGCCCTGGGCAGCAGCTCTCAACATGCAGAGACTGTTTCCTTTGTGTTCAGCCTTGGGATCCTGCCCTTGCTTTTGTCAGACACTAGCAGATGAGGAAGGGGCTGTGGCTGTGAGGGTTGCTCTGTTCCTCCCATCCCTGCATGGTACCACTGCAAATGGTCAAAACCCATTAATACCTGTGTGGAGTGGTGGGCAGGCTGGAGGGGATGAGGAAGGAGGCTGTGGCCATGCCTCACAGTCGGGGAGAACTCACACCCTTCCTACTACCACAGGAACTCCATCCAACAGCTAGAGCTGCCCCAGAGGAAGGCAGCTCTCATCGTGCCGGCATTTGAGACCCTGCACTACCGTCTGACCTTTCCCAAATCCAAAGCAGAGTTGCTCTCCATGCTGGACATGGGCTCCCTCTACACCTTCAGGTAGGGACTAGCACTGTCCCACCATCCAAGCAGAAGCCAGCTGTGTACCCTTGTGCCTTGGGGCTGTGCACCCCCTGTCTCAGAGGGGGGAACAGACCCCCTGCATCCTCTACTGTCTCAGTCTCTCATTTCCATCTCTCCCCATAGGTACCACGTGTGGCCAAAAGGCCACGCCCCAACGGACTACGCCAAATGGCGGACGGCCACCGTGCCCTACCGTGTGGCATGGCAGCCCGACTTCGAGCCTTACGTTGTAGTGAGGCGAGACTGCCCCAGGTATGACCAGAGGTTCGTGGGCTTCGGCTGGAACAAAGTCTCCCACATCATGGAGCTGGATGCGCAGGTGGGTGAGGGGCCCTGGCCCCGTGGAGGTGCTGGGTGTCGGGGGCTGGTGGCTGGGCAGTGACGTGTTGGTGCCACCAAGCCGATGATGGTAAGGGCTGCTGCTCTGTCCCCAGGAGTATGAGCTGCTGGTCCTGCCCAATGCCTTCATGATCCACATGCCCCATGCCCCCAGCTTCGACATCTCCAAGTTTCGCCTGAGTGCAGGGTACCGGGGCTGCCTGCAGACACTGCGGGAGGAGTTCCACCAGGACCTGTCACGGCGCTACGGGGCTGCCGCACTCAAATACCTCACTGCCGAGAGAAGCCTGTGATGCCTGGGGACAGTGGGTGCGGGGCACAAGCAGCACACTGGAGAAGGGAGGGCGCAGGGCCTCCCTCCTGCCCCAGCCCACCCAAGGGATGCCTGTAGATAAGATGGAAGACATCAGCTGCAAGAACAGGCAGTGCCTGCAGGTCAAGCTGCTGCAGCCTTCCTGTGTTACAGGGGAATCTCCCCATGCCAGGGGCCAGGGGTGGGGTCTGCTCCCTTCCATCTTTTAGCGGATGTGGATTCCCAGTCTTTATTAGCTCACCTCACCTTGAGGCCTGGCTCCTCCAGAGACCTGGGAGCTGTACCTTACCCTGTTCTGCCTCTGCTCAGTGGTCCCAGGTCCCAGTCCTCCACACACCCCTCTGGGGCTTTGGTGAGTTGGAGATGAGGTTGTAGAACATCCCTTTACATCTTTGTGGAGCAGGCCCAGAGGAAGCCTCCCAGCACCCTGGGAGGAATGGCCAGGGAGTTCTGTGAGTAGTTGGAGCCTTGGTTCAAGCCCAGATCAAGGCTGGCTGATTAATGGGGGGAAATATTATTACTCCCCATCTGTATGGATGCAGTCTGCAGTGGAGCTGGCCCTGTACAGGTGGTGTGGGAGTCACCCAGAGCAGGATGAGCTCCCAGAGCAGGATGGGCTGTCTTCTGTCCCCAGTAGTGAGCTCCCAGGATGGACCTGTACCTCCCAGCCTGGAGCAGCCATGCCAGTGACAGACCCTGTGTCCTCTGCTGGCATTGCCCCACAGGGCAGGGCTGCCAACCCTCCCCATGGGCAAAACAGCAGCTTCATGGGCCAGCACGTGCTGGGAGAAGTTCCCAGCAGGGACCACCCTGCTCCTCTCCAGCTCTCGGCAGCACAGTTGTTGCCATCGACAGTCAGGGATGTGGCTGACACTGGACAAGACCATAGCTGAACACTGTGGCAGGAACCCCATGCTGGGAGCAGCTTGACTGGACACTGTTCTACCGCTATCACACACTGGAGCACAGAGGATGCATTGCTTTCCTCACACTATTTAAATTATTTAATACTTTTCTTGTAAGAATTCAGTAACTAGGGTGTCTGGGTTTTTTTTTTTTTAATCTTTTCTTCTTCCCAGATGATTTTGCTGGTGGCCCTGGAGGCTCTCCAGGCCAGTTGCTGCTGCAGTCTCCACTGTTCTCTTCTTAGCTGTGCTCTGGGCTGCAAGAGCCAGCTCTGTGCAGGGTGAGGATTTCCGTCCATGGTGGGAGTGGCTAAGAGGAACCATAGAAAGCGCGGGGTATGGAAAGGGCACAAGCGCCTCTTGCTTATTCTCTCTTTTAATTTAATTTTTAAATTAAAGCTTTTTTATTCTTTTTCACATTCTTGTTAAAACTGCCTGGTTATTAATTTTTTTCTGCTGTGAGCCTGCTCATATCCCCTGGAGGGAAGGCAGCGGGAGGAGAGCAACAGAGGAGTAGCCTGAGCGTTGGCTGGGGAGAAGCATCACTGGGCTTGCTCTGCCTGGTGCGTTTGGAAGCCTTTCCTGTTGGTTGGGCCCAGTGGGAGCGTTGGGGAACAGCAGGGGCAGGCAGAATTAACGCCGGTGTTACCAAGAGGGAGGCACACAGGTGCCCTGAGAGGGCTGGTGGTCGCTGACTGAGGTGGGCTTAAGGCTGGTGGTTCCCATGCCGCAACAGGACCCAGGCAGCCTGCCCACACAGCCAGCACCCCTGAACTGGAGCCTGGGGCATCGCAGCTTAGGCACAGAATCAGTTTAATCACACCCAAGTAGAAGAAGCTGTGGTTTCATGTGGCAGTGCTGCAGCTTGTCCCTGAGAGCCTTGGCTTTATAAGACTCTTAGAACTACAGGCTGGCTCTTAGGCCCCACGAGACACCAGCCTTGCATCTGCAGGGGGGAGGATGAGGATGGTTTGCCAGCAGCAAGTGTTGAGGCTTTATTTGGGAAAGGGCTGGGAAGACATTGCTCATCACTGTGAAGCCAAGCACAGCTCCACCCCACCAGTCCCTAGCAGGCAGCTTTTGTTTAACACAGCCAGAGCTCACTGATACTGTGCTGCTGCTGCACTAAGCAAGATCAGAGGGTTAGATCAGATCTCGACACTGCTTGAGACATGGTGGAGCAGGCCTCTTCCAGACGATTCTTTGGTGGATAGGAAGCAATAGAAATGCTGGCCCTGTGGTTGTTTTGGAAGGTGTGCTGGTATGCCTGTAGCAGGAGGGCTGTACACCATCATGTTCAGATAATCCTCCCCAGCCTAGACAGTCCCTAGCCCAAAATGTGCCTGCAAGGGTGGAGGTACCTAGAAGTAAGCCCAGCTCGGGTTGGTCTCCATGTGCCCTCTGCCGGGCAGCATCAGCTGGGAGGCACCCACAGAGTCAGAGCCAGAGCCAGGGAGATTATCTGAACTGAGCACAGCTCCTTTTGGAGCTAAAATTCATTTCTCCTAACGTAGTGCCCTTCTCCCTGCCAAGAAAACGAGCCCGAGCGTTACACAACCCTTGAACAGAGCCACGCTCAGAAACCCCTCCTGGGCTATGGGCACTGCTACAGCCCCTGTGCCTGTGGGACCCACTGTCCCCACCTGGTACATACAGCTAAGGACACAAGAGATTTTACTGTGTTTTATTTAGTAAAATGTTAAAATAAATAAATACAAATTGATCAGATGCTCTGTACCCCCTCCCCCCAACTTTAATTTGCTAAAATCTAAACACATTTGTACCAAAACTGAAACCACAAGGAACTTGAAGGCAGCAGATACTGCAGATCACTATGAGCATCAGGCTAAAAAAAATAGAGATATTTAAAAAACCCAAACCAGTTCACAAGTGGGTGTTCTCATGGTGTGATTCTGTGACAACAGAGCAGTACCAGTCAGAAAGGGCATTTTACACCAGGACCTGCAAGGACGGGAGATTGGTGGGGAATGGGGCAGCACAGGTGCCACTGGCTCATGGAGGACAGAGCCCGTGGCTTTGCCATTAGACACCCAGCTGGGAGAGAAGCTGCCATCATCCCACGCAGCACCAGGCCCGTGGCTGCGAGGACAGCACTGCCAGAACTGGGGGCTGGTCACCAGAATCCCCTGGAGAAATCAGACAGACTGGGGGAGGGACCAGGCTCGGACACTGAGCCCTTCAGAGTCAGCTCCTGCTCCGGGCCCATGCCAGGATTCCCGCTTTACAGCTCGGTCTTGGTGAAACACCAGCGTGGGCGTGAGGGAATGGGACGAAGCATGGCACACAGGTGGGGTGGTGGCATCAATAAATCTATGGAGATGGTGCTGCTGTGATCGCAGGAACATGAAGCCATGATTGGAGCCTGAGTATTTTCTCTTAAACAAGCAGAGCTGCCTTCACAACCCTCCTGCCCTCAGCTGCAGCCACGGTAGGTGTTGGCAGAGTAGAGCCAGTCAGCTCCCTAAAGAAAACTCAGCATGGGCAGCCACCCCAGTGCTACACCAGACCTTGCAGGTGGCAGCAGCTCACCACCACCTCTCTGTGTCCACTGCTCTTGACACAGCAAAGTTGTTTCCTTCCTCCACAGGAGCCCCAAGAGGTCGGCACTAGCAGGCTCCCCCACTCCCTGCTGTTACCTTGCTTGATCTTTGCTTAATGGAGTTTGCAACACATGCTTTGCTTCTGTGGGGCTGAGAGGAAGCCAAGACACCTCTGACAGTGTAAGATGGCACTTGGGGGGGACCCTGCAGCTGTGATTGGGGTGCAATCAAGCAATTTGTGGGACACGACTGCTGCTGGCTCTGCGTGGGGCTGAAAGGAAGCTGCCTGAGTCTCAGAGGCTTATGCAGGAGCAAAAACCTTCCTCAACGAGAGTCTTGGCTGCCTGTCACAGATGACATCAGGAGTGACTCTGAGACAACACCTTCTGGAAGGGAGAGCTGACAGGTAAGACACTGCCTGCCTCTAGAGTCAATCACTGTTTTGATGTCAGTGATAATTTAAGTAAAGAAACATAAGAGAGTATGATTAGAAATTACACATTAGCCCAGAACAAGCAGAAACGTGCAGCCTCCTGCCGCACCCAGCACAGAGCTTCTTTCAACAGTGCCTACCCCAGTGCCTGCAGCCATGGAAATCTGTTCTTCCAGACTCAGAACTGCCAGTACCTGCCTTACAGAGGGGAACGTGAGGCACAGAGCAATCTCCTTCCCTCCCCCTGCAACTCTGGCATGCCCCACCTGAGAGGCCAACACCTGGATAACAAGCCAGAGGAACCCCTGCCCTTGCACGTGCACAGCATGTACCCAGTGCTGCTGCAGTATCAAACCTCAGTGCTGGGGATCCAAAATCAAGGGTGGCCACGGAACACAGCCCCAGGAGCTGCTCTGTGACACTGCCTCCCTTCCCCACCTGAGCTATTCCCCCAAGGCTCACTAAGTTCTGGTTGCTCACTAAGATAAGTGTTTTCTCAAAGCTCAAAGGCAACAACACTTCATTTGTTTTCCAACAAAACAGATGTAAGAAGGTTGGTGACAAAAGGGAAGGAATTGGTTGGGGTTTACTTTTGCCAGTGTAAATTTAGGAAAAAGAGAAGAGATACAAAAGGTGGTGCTGAGCCGATGGATACTGCTCAGTGCTGCTGCTGCCTTTCTGTGCCAGCTCTCCACCCAGGACAGACAGAGCCACGCTCACAAGGCTTTTGATTTCCCCAGGCACTCCTGATAGTGAGCAAGCCCTTAAGTACTTGTTCCTTTCTAGAACTAGAAGGACTGAGCTGAGTTTCTCCAGCTGAAGCCTTTGACACCTGCTTGGATACTAGAGAGTGAAGAAGAACAGGCACAGAGCTTATCCCTGGTAACACAGGAGAGCTGGGACAGCTGTTTTCCCAGGAGGGTGCCCCATGGTCTGGCTGCTGAATGTAGCCTAGAGGCAGGCCCTCAGCTCCTCACAGGTTACGTTAAGCTTAACACATGGCCCTGTTTAGCTGCACTGGTGAACACTGGCCCCTTTCCACGTGTCCCTAAAGGAACCAGATCCTGAGAAAACAGGGAGGCATTGCTCACACAGAGGGATTTTGGCACAGAACTGCTAGATGTGACAGCCCAGAGAGCAGGAATCTTGCACAGATACTCCAGGAGGTAGCTGAGAAGTACCTGAATCACACTTACTACTCCACATTGTCTCCTTCACTCACACAGAACCCAGGACCTCTGGGAGCTGATGCTGGTTTCAGCTAGGCTGATTGTAGCACTTGAACCAGGAAGGAGCAACCATACCAGCAGAGCTGAACCTTTAGCTAGTTTTGGGAATGTTTATAGCCAAGAAAATGTTTAATTAATATGGTCCAGATTAGAGTAGGCTCTGGCTGCCCCAAGGTCTGCTTGATCTGCCTTATTCCCGTGTTGTAGCTTAGAAGTCAAATAAGGCTCTCATCAGGATGGGATCACTCAGCAGCAGAAGCAGAGCTAGGGATGACTTAGTGCCTACTTCCTTTTCCATCTGCACCCAAGCAGCTCTTTTCTCCCACCACACCTGCTCCTTTTGGAATACAGACCAACCCATGCCAGGAATTGAGGCAGGATAAAGAGTTGTTTTGTTCTACTCTTTCCACCGAACTTGCAAACCCTGTATCTGCAGGAATACCTGTCTACTCAGATGGGAGCCCTATTTCACTCCTGGATTTTTCCTACCCTCACTTTCTCTCCTCATGTATTTTTTCTCTCTGTTTTGCTTTACCCCATGTAATCTTTGTTTCCTTTGCTGCTCCCACTTTTTCTCTTCCTTTCCATCTCCAGCCCTGTACCACTTCTCAAAAGAGGCTTCTGTCCTTTAATTTGTCCCTTGCAGCATCCACCTCTGGCCCAGGGAGATGGGAAGCCCTGGCCTGGCAATTCTCATGAGATACACTCCAGGGACTTGCACAGCACAGTGATTTCCACAGCATCCGTGCTCTTGGCAAGCCTCTTTTCCATTCACTACTCAGATATTTTAGTAATACTGAGAGGGATATAGACAGACTCTTACACAGGTAAGCTCTTGGTTTTCTTATACAAATTAACCTCTGGGAGAGGCATTTGTCTTTTCATGGGTCTGTAATTACCAAGCTTACCAATGCATGGTATAAATAATTTTCTTTATTGGCAAGTTGATCAACTATGTGCTCAGCCTGTACAAGACACAATGATGCAGAAAGTTCTTGTCCCAGAAAAGAGAGAAACAGGAGGGAAATGGGAGCTAAGAGTAAAGGATAGAGAGACTCATATTTTTCAAGTATTACATTCCATTCTGTAGGAGTTACAAACAGGACTGAGGCTTAAAGAGGGATCTGAGTAAGACAGCAATAACCTGGAGACAAGACGTCTGCAGCTCTCACTTTTCCTGATCCCATCTGCTTTTTGGGTCATTCCCAGGTCCAGGTCTGACCAGTGAAAACAAGCATCCAACCGCATGTCACTGCAAGGTTTGCTCACATGCCCTCAGAGACCAGTACTTAGCTGGCTGCTGGCGGGTTCTTTGGACCTTTTTCCTTCTGAATGCCAGAAACTACAGAATCCATAGTGCTTGGGAATGGCCTTTGCTGAGGTAGTTTGTTGGCCAGGGAAGCCTAAGCGCCAAATGAATTAACTGCACAACAAAACATCTTCCTCTTTCTCCAGGTTCCTGACTCCTACATACTTGTCAGAAAACTCTCTGAGTAATCCAGCAAAGTTGAACTTGCCTTGGATCTCCAGAATTCCAAGGGAGGACAACAGGAGGTGAAGAAAGGTCGAAACAATTCTAAAAAGACACAATGAACTCTGCCCAAAGGGGTGTGGTCCACAAGGAAGTGTAATACCGGTATTTTGGTGGTTATCTGAGCAGCTGCTCACTGAGAGAGGCCCTCAGTAAAAGAGTGAATTTGGTTTAACATCTGAATATGTTATTTTAAAACCACATTTCATTAAAAGCATGTATTCATCATTAGTGCTTCACAAGGAAAGAGGGCAAGGTGCAACTCAGCTGAGGAAAAGAAGAAAGAGAAACATGTGCACGGCAAATTCACAAATGTTTTCCGCTGTATCCACATGGGAAAGAAATTTCAGAGTTTATTCCCTGTATTGTGGGCTGCCACAGCTTGGTGGGGCTAAGAGGGAGATTTCACTCCAGGTTCTCCTGAATGCTGACCATGCTGCTTTTCAGGGCTGTCTCTGCAACAGTACAGGGAAGATGATTCGAAGCCAAGGAGGTCAGAATTAGGTTTCACATTTCTAGACATTTGGAATACAGATTTACTTTCTTAAGCCTAGTAAAGATAAAATGCAATATTCTTTTTTCTGCCAACAATAAAACCAATAGATCTGCCCATAAAATTACCACCTCTTTAATTTCCTGGCTTTTAATTCATATCCCCACTGACAGAAACTTGCTTGCAACATAGAACAAAGCCCTGTTTTGCTCATGCAAAACATTAGTTCATCCTACCAATATGGTAACTCCTGGCTAATGATGTCTTGGAAGAATCAGCCATGCTACTCACCCTACCTTCCAATCATCCCTAGAAGTATTGCTTTCTTCACGTTTTGTACAGCACCAAACCCACTGCTGGCTCTAAACAAAGACAATGAGAACACCAATGATGATACTAATTCTTCTAGCCAGGCCACATTCCCACTCTGGCCAGAGCAAACCTTTCCAGTTGTTTAAAGAACAGATTGCAAGGAGAAGGGAAGAAGCAACTCCTGCTTGCTCTGTTTCTGAGCAAAGGAGCAGGGTGACTTCTCAAAGCCCTTAGCACCAGGCTGAGAGCCAGGATCACTTCTGATACGAGATTCCTTTGTGGTCTCATCTCTTCCCTTATAACAGAGATTTAAAAGCCACTTGTTTCCCACCAATGACAAGCAATGACATAGGAATTAGTTAATATCTTGATGATGGTTTGGAAATACAAAACCACAGTCATTATGACAGCTTCTCAAAGGGAAGAAGTTTTAGTACAAACTCATTCTATCTCAAATATTACGTGAGAAAAAAACCCCAAACCAATACAAACCCAAAAGACAAGCCTGAGCTTTAAGCCGTCAGAGAGTTTAAATTTGTCCTTGACTGGAACCTCTTAGAGCAGCTAGGAAAAAAACAATTTTCCTCTGTATTTAGTGAACACCAATTCCCCTTCCACCCTACTGTTGGTAATTGGGCAGAGATAACCCCAATTTACTGTGTCTACGCAGCAGCATCATTGTCAGTGTCAGTGCAGCCCTGGGAATGCTCCTTGCCTATCGGCTGATACTGTTGCAGAGCCAGGAGAAAAAGCATCCGAACAGGATCAGTGAGAGACAAAGAAAACTACCTAAGCAGCATCAAAATGTCTAAGATCATTTTTCCGCCAAGTAACGATTAACTAAAGGCATCCTTTTACAGTCTGGAACACGAACGCTGTACCAAAAGGGATATAAACGTCTGTACTTATTTACTTGGATTCTGGAGACAAGCAGATGCCTCAGGAAAGCAGTAATAGCTGTTTTAACATCTCCTGGCTGTTCAACTGTGCTCAAATTTAAATATGGCTACCAGTGAATTTCACTTCCATCCTCTCCTGAATCAGCAAAGAAAACAGAAGGACTATCAAGTCTCCAGGCATAGCCTCCTACCTCCAAATAGTGCAGTGCTTCCAAGAGAGCTCAGGTTAGCATAAAAATAAGAGCATGAGAACCACAAAGACTCAGCACACCTACCCCTGGAGACGGTCTCTTATCAGGAATGCTCAATGCTTCAGAAGATGATGTTAGGAATCACCCAGGTGTTCAACTAAAGACCAACATGTTCCAAAAAGCAGTTTGTCCTGAATATCTGGCTGTTAGCTGATGGCTTATACTCTATAGAAAGCTCATGTTCAGTTTGTTTTTTCTCTTCAACCCTTGAAACAGTCCTTTGTTTAAACGCTATGGGTTGCTGGCCTAGTGCTGCCCAATGGTAATGACCCCATTGGTAACTGGACTGATGGAAGGACATTTTTAGTATGATCCATTTTGACGCTGTCTACCCAGCTGTCTCCCTGCCACTTCTGCTAACTTATCCTTCCAGCTCTGCTAGTTCCAGAACAGAATTCAAACATCAAAAGAACAAGTTGGGGTTATCACTGGTTCAGCTGAGAAGTGCGTGGAAGAGTCACTTTCCCAACCGAGACAAATGCGAGAACTCAGGATATCAGTTCTGAGCTCAGAGCTGAAGTAGTGCACACTCCTACAGAAGGAATAAAAGTCCTTAAAGGGCAGAAGGGCAACCTAAAGGAGAGGGAATAAAACAGCTCCAAGAACCCCACAGAGGCCCACTTGGCTGGGGCAGCAAAGAAACTCTCTCAGGCTATGTAGTGTCTGGAGTATTCACTTGCTCAGAAACGCATCCTTGAAATGCAAAGCCTTTCTTTCCTCCACTATAAACAGCTGAGCAGGTCTGCCTCGCCACCCAACACATGCTCTCAAGGCCACCACACCAGGGACGCTGCCTCATCCTGTGTGTGCAGTGGCTCAACTCTGCTCCCACTGGAAGTAAAGGGAGTTTTCCTAGTACTTCCAGGGGAAATGGGCTTTGCCCAAATGTGCATATGCAGTAGTGAAACTAGACAGCTCTGGGACACAACCCGATGTGACTGGAATCAGCACCCTAAACTGAGCCAGACCCCACAGTCAGGAAGCACAAGGCAAGCTCTGCTGTCTAGAGTGAAAAGATTATACATTAGAGATGAACTTCTTAAACAAGAGGAGATAACGGAGGGTGATTTCAGTCCGACTCACTGTCTTTCATTCTCAAGCTCGAATCAGTCTGTATCACAGAACTATTAAAGCCTAACAAGCACACTGCCAACTGCTTTCCTCTGGGTTACAAACACATGGAAGAATGGGAGAGAGATGGTAACAGCAGAGACAAGCCTGGGAGATCCTCCAGGTGGGGCGAGATCCAGCACTGTAGGATTTGATTCTCTTTAGACTTTAGCCAGTAGATGTATGGTATAACCTATGGAAACTGTCCCATTAGATTTTAGAACACAAACACAGCAGAATGTTGTCATAAATAAGCAAAGTCTGTGTTAAAAAATTCTAAATACACAGCATTTTCTCCAGTTCTGACACCTTTTTAATAGAAATCACTTGTTTAGGAAACAAATAGCACTTTTGTAATTTTTTTTACAATGTTTCTTACCTTGATCTTATTTTAAGTAACACTAGGAAGACCTCAATATCTTTTATTTTCCTTTTTAATTTAAAAAAGTTGGTTTTTTTCCCCCAGATACAAAGATTTTGCCCTTGCATAAAAAAACAGTGCCCAAAACGATGACACAAGGACTCACAAAGACTCACTGTATCTCACTGACACTATTACTTCTAATCTATACCATGCAAGGTCCCATCTACCTCTTTAATTAGACTGTCAGCCTGAAAAACAGCTTTTCTATTCCTTATTTAGTTCTTGTTACCAAAAGAAGAGAAAGGAAGTGAAAGAAAAGGACATTTCTCTGTTGAGTTCACACATCTGGGTTATGTGCTACTTTGTTCAGGATACCTTTGTTGTTTATAAATACAGAAAAGGAATGGAATCTCATTTTCAAGTAATTGATGCACATTTTCTCTTGGGACACCTCCATCCAATGCTCCAAGCTGACCCTGGATTCTGGCCCTCTCTTTTCCCATTCCCAACACAGACTTTCTGGATGAGTGTGAGGACCCACAGGCTCTCAGGCACATGGTGTGATTCTTGGGGTGTCCTGTGTAGGGCCAGGAGTTGGACTCGATGACCCTGATGGGTCCCTTCAAACTCAGCATATTCTATGATTCTATGTGCTGGTTACTCAGTGAAAAGTCCATCTCCTTTCCTTTTGTACATCTCCTGTCTAAACAATAGTAAATACTGCTTATTTGATAGACTTGTCCCTTCTGGGCACTGGGATTTGATAATTTATATTTCTGGTTTTTTGGTTTAATAGTACTGAGAGTTTAGAAACAGGAAAAGCCCATAGGCTCTTTGGACTTGTTTTTGTTTTCCCCTAGCTAAACAAACTGTTCTGCAAATAGGAACTTGAAACCTGCTCTCCTCCCTTATCCCTGCTCCTCACCCCAAACAAAAATAAAACAAACCTATAGTGGCTGTGGAGGCTGCTGCAGGCACACACTGGTGTAAAATATAGAGAGAGTAAATATATTATTTCACTTGGCATGGTGCTGGCAAAGAACCCCCAGCTGGCACTATTCATGTAACATGATCCAAACTTCGCATGTACACACAGAATAAGAAGGATCAATTGGCAAACTCCGGTGCCGCCTGGCACAAGCATCTTCACGCTCTCTCTGGAACCAAAGAACTAAAGAATTCTGCACTTTCCAGAAGAAATCCAGTTTTGCTTTTCTAGAGTTTCTTTATTTTGCTCTTTCTCCTCGCCGCCACCTCCCTTGGCTCCTTCTTAACTTCACTGTGTTATTTAGTCTCATCGCCCTTGTTACAGTTCACCATGCAGCTCTGGGAAGGGGAGGGGGCTAAGGTGGAGGTGGCAGCATTAGTATTGTTAGTGGAGTCCATGCCGTTGGAGATGGCTACTGAATTGACCTCAGAGTTTATGGGTTTTGAAAGGTCGATGCCTTGGATGAGGCGGATCAGCTGTTTTACCTTCTCCAAGGAGCTGTGCATCTCCTTCTGTTTTGCAAGGATGGTATTCTTCATTTCCATGCATTTCTACAGCAAAACAGAAAAGCAGTAATAAGTTCAAGCTTATGAATGAAAGAAGGTATGAGAAGGAATATGATGTTCACAGATCTAAATATAAGTACCCAGAAAAGACTGCAGCTGCAATTTCACTTTTCCAGCCTAGAAGAAAAAGAGTCTCTAGGCTGTGTTCACAGGAGAATTCGTATTTGCAGGCTGAGGAAATAAATTGCCAAGACATAGCTGTCACCTGGTATCGCTCCCTTTCATTCGAAGGTGTTGTGCAAATGAACACAGACAGCTCCATCCTTTTGTGTTTCTTTTGAAGGAAAACTTCCAAGTGTATGTTCTTACTATTTTTTCTATTTGGTATTGCATTACTGAAATTTCTTTAGCTCAGATCTGCAAGCTCAGGCATCCCACTGCAGCTGACTGCTGACAGTGTGTGTGCAAACCATTAATGGGATACAGCCTTTGCTTTCACATACATTTTAGCAGGAACATCACTTCCTTCTCTCAATAAGTAAAAGGGCACTTGAAAAGGAAACCAAACTCGTCTTCACTTGAAAATCTTATTTTGTGGCCACTTCATTCTCTTAGAAGTGGTAGTAACATAGCCAGCTCATCAGCTAAGAATCAGGGTAAGACTTTAAAAAAAGCCCACAAATGATGTTTCAAGAGTGAAAAACTGCTTATATGTATATTTGAAACTCACAAAAATGAGGAAACAGTAGCTATGTCTGTTGCACCCAGGTTTTTACATGAAGATGGCAACCTTCCTATATTTTTAAAATCTTTTATCCATACTGATCTCCAGACACTGTTGGTTTTAGCTCTACTATTTTCACATGCAGCTCATGGCATCATAATAACACTAAAAATCCAGACCTAATGTGCCTGTTTAGGACAGGTCCAATATAAGTATAAACATTCTTCCTGCCCACCGCCAATCCCTCATGTTAAGGGCTTGCATCTGCCTGGGTACATCGCTGAGAAACAGTGTAAGTTGTATAGTGCTGCTCAGGTTACACCCAGCTACTGCTAACCAGAAGGTGACAGTCCCCAGGACTGCTAACCAGCACCTCACAATCATTTTATTTGTACTGACAGCACTGAGAGGTCTGTAAACATGGGACACTTTTTCTCTAATAGGCAAAGACAGGCAGCCTGTCTTTGTGCATCTGTATCTAAAAAGAAAAGTCTGCAGTTATGAATCCGGCCTTACAGATGTTGCCACAAAGGAGATCCTGCTTTTTTTCATTATGTGATACTGACTAGGGCTGCTCCAATGAGTGGCTTAAACTCTACACTGGCAACTCAAGAGACTGATTTGCATATTAAGGTGAGAAGAGTGATCAAGTAATTATGCATGTTCCAATTACTGCAATAAACTAAGGTGGAAACTAAAGTTTATGGTTTGAAATATGACATTGCCTAGTTAATACCATGCAGAGACACGTGCAGTGTCCAGCTGCTGACTGCCAAGGCAACACGTCAAGGTCCTGTGTGGAGTCAGCTGTGAGTAAGTGGTCGCTTTTGCATCAGAAAGGTCTGGAGAGTGCACCAAGGCTGTAGCTTTCACTACACACAAAGGCCCAACCATTCTTGTTTAAGTGAGCCACTAGAGAATTGGACTCAGTCTACTGCCCACAGACAAAAACACTCTGGATCATTTTTGTCACCTGCTGATATTATATGTCACCGTATGTCTACCTACATGTTCAGCATGGATCATGTATAAGAGACTCAATGTAAGTACATGTTGCCTTTATTTCATTCCTGCTCCCCAAAGTCCTAAAAAGCAATGGAAAGCGCTCACTCAATTCTAAATAAACCCAGTGGACAACAGGTCTAGCATACGGAGCCACTCTATAATAGTTTTCTCTCTGCATTGTGGCACCAGAACATAGGTGAAGGGTTATTTGGGAGGACAGTACTCACTGTTATAGAATTGCTGAGCTGTTTGACCTTCTGCTCTAGTTGTTCTCTTTCCTGTTTTAAATCTGAACTCCATTTAAGTAGTTTCTGTTTTTCCTCTTCTTTTGCTGCAAAACAGAGTATCAAACAGAATATTTAAAATATATCTCTTACAACAGTGGATAGAGGGTCTAAACTGCTTCATGTAAAGAGGGGAATTGTGTTTAAATCAATGCTTAACAACTTGTGCACTGAATCACCCCCAAAATTTTACCTACAGACACAAGCATGACAAGCTTAAGAAATATTTAGACTGCTATTTTCACTTCACTAGTGATTAAGGTTATTTCCTTTTGTATGACAAAATTTCCTTTTGTGAAGGAAGTACCATTCTATCCCACTCCCAAAATAACACCTTCCATTATTAAAAGTGAAAGAAAAGTGTTCATCATTTTCTTACCTGCTTTATATGCAATATATGAATGAACAATTGCTAAAGTTCCTGGCCATGGGATTGCTTCTTCCTTCTTTAGCATCTGAAAGAAAATT
Source organism: Edolisoma coerulescens (assembly GCA_013397115.1). Lineage (NCBI taxonomy): Eukaryota > Metazoa > Chordata > Aves > Passeriformes > Campephagidae > Edolisoma > Edolisoma coerulescens. The sequence continues at coordinate 114,165 of VWZW01007081.1, forward strand.
TTCATAGAGATTTAGCTGGTAAAAAACCTACCTCAGAGAAAGCAAAAAGGAGAGAGAGAAAGAGGGAAAGACTGAGGATTTTCTTTCATGGCTATCATTAGCCTCAGCCCTGTTAACATGAAGCTTCACAGACCTGATCTGAGATTTAACAGAGGGAATTATTCACAACTGTATTGTGGCTCCTACAAAGCAAGCCTATTTCTTACAAATGTCAGCGTTTTCTTAAATTCCCTCCATAGCCACAAATAAAGTCTACTAATGATACTGAACAACTTAAAAGAGGAATGAAAAGACAGTATATCTGAACTCAAAACTTGCCAGGAGACATAAATATTACTTCATGACTCAGACAAATTGCTGATCTTAGTTTTTCTGGGAAAAAAGTTTTCAGGCTACAGCTTAGTCTCCACACCATACATTCAAACATCACACTTCCTGGCTAGTAAAACATGAAACTGTTCTATCACCCCTTCTTATCAGAATCATCTTAATAGGCTTGTCAAACCCTCTTTATAAGGGTAAGCACCATTTATGTCTTTTGGATCCTTCCTACATTTTGCTTCCTAAAAAACTTTAAGAGGAAACACACATATTTTTAGCACATGATCAGAGTGGTGTCTCAGAAGACAGAGGACTTGGTCAGTTTACAGTGAAGTTACTCAAATTTCCTCCCTAATTTTGCTGGAAGCTATCACAGAAACATGAAGAGGAGGGATAAGGTGAGAGTAGGCAAGAGCAGGAGCACCCAAGTCATAATACTCCCTCCTCTCTGGCAACTACTGACCAAGTCACTTGAGCTTTGCATTTTCATTCTCCTGAGCAGCACATCGTAGGTCAGGCTGTTCTCTTATGTTACCACCTGGCGCACCAAAGGCCATGGGGGTGACCAAGCAATGTGCTGCGTTAGACAGGACACAGCTTCAGACTGCCTGTTACCAGCAATCCTTTGCAACTTCTGGAGCTCCATGGAAGGGTCAGGAATACAATAGTTTACTTCTTCATCTTGTAATCTCAATGCAATTATAAACAAAATTACAATAAAACCTGCTCACTTCAATTGTGCATTTTCAGAGAGTGACCTGGAAGGAAGAACCACGAAACTGTTCTCTTATACTCATTATACTGATGCTGGTTAACATTATTAAAGAGATCACTGAAGACCACCTTTCTGATGTTTGATTTATATAAGCAAACAGGGGCTTATATTTGCTCTATCTATTTGAGGTAGGCTTGTGCAAATGTTTTATTTATTTGTCCAGAAGAATATACTAATAACTTCTGAAGAAACAATGAGCTTAAGATGAACAGCAGAATTTCTGTGGTTTGTAGATAATCTTTCCCAAAAGTCTGCATACTTTGATCCAGAAAAAGAGTAAAAACGTAAGGGTAACAAATAAAGACCCCAAACTTGGGAGCAAGACCCGACAGTTTTGTATTAGTGCACATTCCAACAGAGGTAATAACTGGATGAAATTCACACAAGCCTTTCTGCACATCAGATAGATTTGTTCAGTGTCAGGCTGTCTTGGTCTAAGTAACCCAAGCAATCTGGTTATTTTCTTTAACACCAAAAAGTCTTCACATGCATTGTACATAACTCCCTGTCTGTCAAACAATACCTGGTCTTGACATTTGGGACAGATCCACATGCCCTTGGGAATGGTTTTCAGAGGTGGGTCCAGACAATCCAGGTGATAAACACGTGAACATGTGTCACACATCAGCAACTGCCCACTTTTTCTGCAAACGCTGCAAAAATCCTCATGGATATCACCCTACAAAATTGAGGGGAAAAGGTTTGGGTGAGAGAAAGCAAGAGAGAGAAGGCAAAAAGTGAACTTTGGCCTTTGATATCTACATCTTAGTTGAATTCAAAGTTTACAGCACTAACTGTTTCTAAGGGGATTCCAAAAGGTCAAGCCCTTTTTAGAGTGTGAAACACGAAAACCATGCCAGATGTCAGAAACACCGACATTCTGTCCTCCCAAACACTCTCTCGGTCCTCCCAAGGCAAAATGGTACAGCAAACACTTATTACCATAGCTTCTCTTAACAACTGCTACCCTATAGCCTTTCTTCTTTAAGATTCCATCTTCACCCTGATCTTTTTATTTGCCTGAAGTGATGAGCTACCCACTTTCTTAACCCTCCTGATTTTTGGATGTAAGCCCAACTCCACTCCAGGAATGCTGATTAGGCTGTCTCTTGCCAGTAATAGTATGTAAGAAACCCCAACTGAGTGACTTAAAAGAACACTGTCAAATATTTAGGTCACCTTTAAAAATGAAACTGTAAGGAAAAGGTGTTGTGCTTCTAAATGAAAAAGAATAGAATGAATTACATTCTGAGACAATTCTTTTTACTTCACTTGGGCTACCTCAAGTTTTACCAAAACAGCTGTGACTCAAAACTTTCTCTATAGAGAGGAGATTGTTTCATCACTAACACAGACTGAGAGCCAGGACAAAAGAGTATCAAGAGAGATTTTCTAACATTTTTTTAAAAGAAAGAATTGAAAACATGACTGGCCGTGTCTTTTAGAACAACTAGGTTTAGTTACTACTGCATTTCCATCAGAGAGAATTCTTTCCTACAGCCATTAACATCCCAAAAAGGTAGGTCTGATTTTTGTTTCTTTTTCTTCTTTCTCTCTTCTACTGTTTTGGTTTGATTTTCAGATATTTGAACAAAGAGGCATGATAGAAAGATGGCTCAGCATTCACAGAGGAAGCAAGGGGCACCCCACCCTCTCCTTTGACCACTGGGCTGTCCTGGCAACTCCACATATTCAAGGCCCCAACTGGTGTCTGAAGTACACACTTGCCACTGACTTATAATGAAGTTTCACACACACACCCCAGATCTGCAAGAACTGCAATTTTAAGATGTGTGTGTTGAGCCGAACTGTGGGTACACACTCCCCTGTATGAAATACCAGTGTCTGCAAGGTTTCATTTTGGCACAGATCATCTCTTCACGTGTGTAAATAATTTCTATCAGTTTGGAAGGATAGCAGATTTGGCCATGCACTCACGCATTAAGGTTCCAAGCAAGAAAAATGACAGTAATCTCCACTGTGGATATCATAATACACATGGAAAAAGAATGACACACGAACAATCTGCTCAGGTTTCTACTTCCCAGCTCTACTGCTGATGAAGCCCTTCTTCAAAGGGAAGGCTATTCTTAATTCCCAAGGTTAACACTGATTTCATGTTTTGTAAAGGATCAATCTTCAGTGAATCTTCAGTGCCATGTTTTGGATCCATAACTCCCAGGGATTGTTGAGAGCTGAGTTATAGCATTACTCCATCCTTTAACACCAAAGAGTTTCTCAGTGTTAAACGAAGATCTAAATGAGTGACATTTCATGCTTCTTGTGAAGTGATGTGTTGTAACCAGGCTGGGAAGAACTTCCTTCCCTCTATCATGCACTCTCTGAGTACAAGGAAAAGGAGGCAGGCAAGAGATGTCATATAAGCTAAAATAAAATCCTCTTCAAGATAAGGAAAAGTTTAAGAGGGGAATTCTCTCATTTTCGAAAAAAAATTCTGTTCTAGAGAATTACGTATCTTAAGATGCTTTAGTTGCCACAGACTACACAATAGCTCTTGGTAACAAAGTGCAAAATTACTGGTGTGCTGAAAACCAAACCTGTTATGTCTCATACCCTGCAGAAAGAGACCTACAGAAGAGACACGTGCTGTTTCTTCTTGAGGGGGAGACATTTAGAAATTTAGACCCAGAATATCCCAAATTCAGCTGAATGCTGCACAGCCTGTAGTGATACAGGGGACCAGTGTGCAGTGCAGCTGAATGCATGGAGGTGACAACACTTACATGTACAAAATTTACAGTCCTATTTTTAGTAATGCAAAATTCAGAGCATTTCCTCAGAATTAACAAGCGTCCTTATCAAAATCCCAGCCAGTGTTTGATTCCAAAGAAACGCCCCGGGTCTTATGGGCAGTTAATAAATATATGCATAAAGGGGGGGCTGGGTCTGGTGTTGTGACATGCACCCCACTAACCTCAGCTTCTGAAGCAGCTTTGTGTAGGCTACAGCCAACTTAGGCTGGAGCAGAGCTCAATGAGGCGGCTCTGACATGCTACAGGCTGAAGTGACTAAAGAATAACTTCAGAACAGATACCATAAAAGGTGATTTAACATCACTTTCTGCTCTACTTCCTCTTCACAAGGGACCAGGAAAATAAATTTGAGCTTTCTGGACAGCTAACGGTTTTCTTTATTTTGATAAAGTGTCTAGAGCAGCAGGGCCTGGCTTTAGGCAATAGAACTGAATAATACAGTATCAAATGTATTTTGTGCTTGGGTATGTAATATCTGTACTTATGTGTACATTTCACTGGAATAACATGGGAAAACTAAATATTCTGCAACAGGAGTTGTTCATGACCATATAAATAAAGATGATCATAGTGTATGATGTAAGTGAATTAAATTATCAGAAGCAATACTAATTCTGGCATTTCCTAATTTTTATAGTCTTGACTTTGCAATCTGAATGCTCTACAATGCTCCTCTCAATTGAAACACTGTTTTGATGTGTTTACTAATAAAAAGGCATTTTGTGACCAAAGACTTGCATCATCACTAAAATGGAGATTTTTGCACAATTCTTACTGCTGAGTAATTGACCTTCAAAGGCAATTGCCATTTTCTAGGTGAATATGCCACTACTGCACGAGGGAGAACCACACATAACCAAGTGGCTGATAGACAATTGCCAAATAGGAAAAAAAAAAGCAAGAGAAAAAAAAGAGGTTTTGCTCAGTCTTGCCTACTGCATTATTTTCTTCCTTTTCCCAGGTTCTAGTCCTACTTTCTACCCCTCCATCCTTACCACCAATCCCTTCTTAAGTTTCTGCTTCATCCTCCCTTCAAAAATTCTCCCTGTCATTCAGAGAGTAACATTTCAGGAGAAATTCAAGAAGGCTGTTCCAGTCCACTGTGCCTGATGCCAAGTGCTTGGCCTGATTTGCAATTTTCATAGGGTGGCTAAACACATAGATTACTCAAGTGTTAAATCAAATTTCCATTCTAAAGCCTATAGGAATTAGACCCTTAATGCAAAAACATTTTAAAGACAGGCAAAGCTTCAGTTTTCTTCTTTATCTGTCTGATTAACTGCTCAATTATTTTAACTGAGACTTCTGAAATAGCCATTTCCTTAGGCATGGACTTGTGTTTTCATTTCTAAGTGTTCAAAAGTTCCAAATCAGAGTCTGTAACTACAGAAAACATTTTCTGTCCTATCTAGCATAAAGAGACTTTTCTATATTCACATCATCTGCTAACAGTGTAGACCCTCTTCAACATGACATGGTCTGGCCTCACTGCCAAAAGAAGTGATTCTGATTTCTCCTGATTTCTCTGTATGCCTACTCATTTCACCCTGCATGAATCTGGCACAAGAATATTTGTGTCTATAAAATTAACTGGATTAGGGCGTGATCCTGGCTTAGACTAACAATTTTTAGCTATGTCAGTTCCCTGATGCAGATCACTATGTGGCCTCAGATATTTCTGTGCTGAAACAACACAGGACACGTGAGGCATTTAAGGGATGAGAAAAGACTGCTGGTGACAGGCAGGATAGCTGTCCTCAGTGGTAGCACCTGGCATAAACTGTGGCATGAGCATTTCAGTGGGTACTCTATTCTCCATCGATTTGAGTTGCAAGGTCCTTAAATGTCAAAGAACTAATCTTCCTCTTTGTCTTCACCACCACCATGACTCAAACTATTGCTGTTTAAATACAGAGTACTTTTCCAGCACTACATTGCACTTTTCCAGCCAAGGATGCTAAAGATTTTTACAAGTATTACTAAGTTCTCAAAACTCAGACAGGAAAAGCACACAGCATGACAAATATATAAATAGAGAAAACCAAATCACAAAAAAGGTATGTGACTGCACAAGCTCATACAGGAATCTTATGAGAACATATTAACAGAAGAACACCTTCCATCTTATGATGACAATTGGAAAACATTCCTTTGTTTACGATTAGCAAGTAAGAACTATAAGATATGACGAAGAACAGGTATTTACCTCCTTTCTGATATTTTGCTGTCTCTGAAGACTCACATTTTGTTTCATAGTTTATTTTTAATTTAAAAAATATTTTTATGAGCACCTTGAAATATATTTTCTACTTTCACACGTATTTTATATTAAACAGAATTCAATACCAAGTATTTCTGAAAATTCTACCAGATTAGCCCAATTGATAGTGAGTATGTATTGAATGTGATTTTGGTATAAAATTCTTTAGAAAAGTCAAGCTCTTTAAAAATATTAGTTCTGTTGCGTATGTATAAACTAAATGTCTTGTCTGGAAATGTTAATCAAATGTTATATGATTTTATAGGGAAAGAGTGTTGCTGTTCCGTATTACGATATGTTCAGCTAAGAGGGAACGTTTGTTACCTGCTAGGTAATCTTCTATCTCCTTTAAATCGCTTCAATTTTCATTAATTAATGTATATTAAAGCAATCCAGAACCTAGGCCTAAATACAATCCTAATTCAGAAAATTAAGTGCATTCAGAACTAGATTTGAATGCTACAGAAATTTATTCTTGATTTAGCTTGCTGCCATCAGGCACTGCAGAAAACAGGGCAACAACTCATCATACTCTTTTGAGAGCTCTTACACAGTAGGAAAAGACTCAGCAGTATACACACACATCAGAGATGGAAAAGACCCCCACCACGTTATCCAGTCCTTCTCTTGGGGCTAATGTAAAATATGTGCTCTTCAGCATGTTTGCAAGTTATCTGTACTGCTTATTTTTAAAAGTCCCCAGAGATGGAGCTGTCCCACCTTATCCATGAGGGGCTGTTCCACAGTCCCATTCATTTGGCTGTCAGAAAAGGGTTTTTGCAGTTAAGTGCTATCCTGCTCTCAAAACTGACTACATAAAAGAAAACCTTGTCATTCCACACGTGTATTCCCCCCGGGAATCAGAATTGCATCTATTTATTTCAGCGCTTCAGACACACTTGTACCACTTCTATTCCTGTTACCTCTGTAGAACAAATACAGTTCAGAGGCAAGGAAGTGGCTTCTATTCCCTGTTCTACGTGGTCTCTCAGTAGAGTTGGTCTCTCAGTCTATGTTCTCATAGTGGTGCAACTATACAGATGAAAATAAAACAACCCAACTTTTCCTTAAAGGCCATTTCAAATGGTTTGGCCTCAAGTATACGTGACAATGTCTTTTCTAAAAGAAGGACTGCAGAAGGAGTTTGTAGCACTGGTATGAAGAAATAAGCAAGCACCTTTTGATTCTTAAGCTGTGCCCTGTAAATCAGTCTTTAAAAAGCAAGCACTTAAATGAAAGTACACTCCAGCTCCTGAGAACTGTTTTACCCCCACTGAACAGTCACAACACACTTTCTGCCAAATCAGTGCCACAAATGCTGCTCCTGGCTGTTCTGCATGATGAAGCAGTTTTCCATCCTTCTCTCATTACAGAAACACAACTTTTTGTTATTATGGCCTGTAACTAATACTTTTCATTCTCTTCTTCTCCCCCGTCCCCCTGGCCCTTTTTCATGGATGACAGATTCAATTCAGTCAGACAAGATCTCAGACACTACACAAAGGAAATGAGCTCATCTAGCGTGCCTGGTGCCTCCCAATGTTTCAATCCACTGAAGGAGTTATAAATAAAGTTTCTACAGGATAACAACATAGGTGCAGGAGGAAACAGGGAAGGGTGTTAAAAAAATGCTGGATGGTTTCACTGCACTGAATCAGGACAAATGATGAGTGAGATTAAAGAAACAAAATCTGCAATGATTCTCCTTGTGTCTGTTTTGCATAACTTTCTAAAAGTAACCCCCTCCCCAAGAGTTACTTACGTCTGTGGAGCTGGGGCTAGGCAGGGACACGGGCTGAACAGCTGCGGGAAAAGTAAATGTGGTCTCTGTCTTTTCATTTTCAGGGGAGTCAGGATAACTGGACAGAGGGGACGTGGGGGTCAAAGCCCCGAACCCCAACACCGTGTTGTATTTAGGTGGACGACCTACATATTAACAACAGGGAACACAAACGAAAAAAAAAGAAAGGAAAAATCTTACATACCTTTGGCCAGTGGTCCTCATTGGCTAGCGTGAAAAAGGAAATGATGTAGCACAGAGAGGAAGTTAATATAAAAGTTACAAGTGGAAGGACAGAAGCAAAGATTTAAACATTTTTTAGAAATCTTTAAGTAGAATTTTGCAAGGAAAGAACATTAAAAAGACGTATTTCAGAAGGAAATAGAAATAAGCTCTGTAGAGGGTCAAAGAATCATTCCCAAAAAAGCAGCATGGGGACAGTTGCTACTCCTAGAAATGAGGCTATTCAGTTTTTAGGGGAAACATATTGGCATCAAAGCTCCACAGAAGTTACAATAACTACTATTAAATCCTTTCTGCTGTTATCCCACACCTCCCTATCTTTCTACTGCCAGCATAAATCTACACAAAGGTTAAGTCCTTTATCAGAGGCCAACACTCACCACCCCCCTGCTTTTCTTCCCCGTTTTTTAAACCTGTTAATTCACAGATCAGCACTTTCTACCCTACTGGTACATTTTTAAAATTAGGCTACCTAAGAACAGGTCTTGTTGTCTGACCCATAACTACTACCAGTTTTAACCTACCACTTGTCTACTGTAACCCACTCCAAATTTTGTGTTCTTTCCTAGACTTTTTCAGCCAAGTATGTTTGATTATGCACAGTTCCTAGATACTGCTTTAGACTAGCAGATGTGCAAAATGTCTTCATAACAATTCTTATAAAATTACGAATGCAAAGCAAGACAGCAAAAAGCCTAGTATGCAACCATCATTTCTACCTTCCTTGTCCAGGGTAATTTATGGATATGCAAACATAAAGGAGTTAGGATCTAGGAATAATTCCCCAGATCTTATGTTTACAGTTTGTCAGTCTATACCTATTAACATGCTAAACCTTGCATTTAAGGTCTGGATATGTTCCAGAACTAAGTATGTCCTTGGAAATGGATTTCTGCTAGTGATGTCCATGGGTGAAATTTCTGACATGTTCAGCACCATCTATAATTAAACTAAAGCTCTCAAGGGCACATGCTCACAAAAGCTTTTCACTCAATATACTGCTGTATTAAATTACAAAACAAATGTATACTTCCAAATCTTCTGTCAATTGAAAACATGTGCTACTAATTTGGTGCTGATGCAATGTAAAGGCTCACAACAGGGTGTGAGGGAAAAACCAGAAAGTATAATAGTCAGTTGCAAAAACAGGCCAAAAGAGTATCAAGTACAAACGCATGCAATCATTTTCATTGATACAGTTAATTGTTCACAATAAGGTCTAAAACAAAATTAAGAAATCATTACTAGAAGAAGGAACATTTACTTATCCACAGATTAAATGCAAAAACTCTCTCTATTTAAAATCTACATCATATCATTTTAAAAAATGCATTTAATGTTATTAGGGGATAGCAGTAGAGACATGTCTTTTAAATAAAAAACAGCATAGCTGCAGAGGACTGAAAACACGTATCAAGAAGAGAACATGTCAAATGAGTATTTCATCTTGCAGCCAAAACCCCCAAAAGATAATGGAACTGGTCAGTGCTAGGTGGGACTGGTTTGATTTTATTTTTTATCTGAGTGATTACTTTTTTTAGACAGAAAAAATACGAATAGAGAAGGTAGTATGAGTTTTTAAGGACTGCAGAAAATCATCAAAAATCAGGTAAAGATTGTCAGATAGGTGTGGTCAATGCCATGTACAAATAATGGCATCACATTCTCTCCCATGCTGTTCTGTTTCACCACAATCTACGTCTTAAAATTTTACATGTTCTACAGAAGGATTTCTTCTGAATAATACTGCATGCCTATATGAAAGATCATCTCTCATTTTAGGACAAGTGACACTCTGGTTGCAGTTGAAGTGCTTAGTATGAGCACAATAGCTTTTCTTGCTCAAGGTAAGTTCTTTTGAAGGACCCATCCCTACTACCAGTGGGGAACAAGGCATTTGTCACACTAAGTTCCCTCTCCTATTCAGGGCACAGATGCTCTTTCCATAACCATGCTTTTTCTTCTTGACAGTAACAATACAATCTAGTCATTAACAAGGGGATCTTGACAGCAGCTTCATATCACTAAGTGATGTTCAAACAACTCACATTTCTAGGGAATATCTAGCAAATTGGGTGGTTTTTGTTTGGTTTTTTTTGAGAGTGAAATTGAAATGAAACATTGAGCTGCCTAATAGAACTTGCTATGCCAATCCCTAGAAGTCATGGTCTTTGCCTACCATGGAAAGTTACTGGACAAATGAAGTATTGTAGAGTCCTTCTTGTTTTGCTCTTCAAATCAACATGGGGACTACAAATGCAATATGGAGGAAAAGGCATTGAGCAGGGAGACAGGTCTGGGTATACCTCACCTCTTTTACGTGTCCCGGGATGCATTGTGCTGTTCAGGTACGTCACTGTACTCTTCTTGCGCTGCAGGGAGGAATGGAACAATTTCTGTTGGGGAACATTTCTGGCAATAACTATATGCTGTAGCTGAGGAACAGCATAGTAAGTACTAAGTGAGATTACTGGCTTTTGCGTTTTCTGAAGCACACCTTCAGAAAGGTTAGCTTTTTTACACTGCTTCTGACATCTGAACTGCTTCAGGCTGATACACAAGCTGACCAACACACGTTGCCATTTGACGTCAGCTTTACAAAGAAGAAGGCAGAAAAAGATCTAAGTACTAGAAGAACACCCCAATGTATTTATTATTTAAAAACCTGAGGGTCATGTCATTGCAATGGCCTTTTGAACTATAAATGATAGCTTGCCTTTCTAGTTAGAACTGAGAAAGCTTAGAAGGTGGCAAGATGTTAGAAAGACACTCAAGATCAGAATGAAAATACCAGCATCCCCCAGCAAAAAATTTATACCTCAGGCTCAAAAACGGCTCCGCTGTACACTGGATTTGCTGTTGTTCTTCTTTTCCTCTCTTGTCGCTTACTTTGGATTTCTTGTAAAACAAAGCATTCAGGTTAGAAAACAATGGATCTCAAAAATTATATAAAGTCCTCAGAATTCAGTTTGCACGTGAGAAGAGCTGTAAAGATTTCTACAGAATACCAATCATTCCCAGTATAGGCAACTGTGTTATACTTTTAACTTCTGAAGGTTTGAAAAATAACAGCTGACAAGGAATATAAATACAGTGCTCAAGTAACTAATGAAATGAGCACCTTCTTCTCACCAAGTAGTCCATGACTAAAACATTTTAAACTCATGGTAAGTATAACTGGGATCTAAAAAAAAAGCCCCTGGTAACCTTGCTGATACTTAAAAATACAGTACAGAAATATGCAAGCCATTGAAATGACAGGCTGACTTTCAATATATAGGATTAGAAGTTTAAATTATAAATCAAATTATAATCCATTAACTCATTCATTACAAATTACAGCCCCATGAAATAATGAAATAAATGAAAAAATCTAGACATAGGTTACAGGAAAATTATCCACAGCGTATCTTTGCAGATACAGGGGTTGTCCAGAAGGCATTGGTATTGCCACAGATTTCTTTCCTACCATCAGAGCATACTCTTTCTTCCCAATCTCTGCTCTCTATCACATAAATAACTGCTTTGTTTCAATGACATAAAAGGAACAAAAAAGTATGCACAACAAACTAAGTTAGATCAAGAGTACAGACATCCCAAAGATACTATTGTGCAAGAAAATACTGCATTTAATGCAAGAAATATTTTGGAACCCTACTTCCAATTCAGAATGACTATGAAACCAGGAGCTCAAGAATCAAACTAAGACATTTTTCCTACCTTCCAGGTGGTCATGAGTAACTAGTCCCAGAGACACCATGAAGGCAAGTTTCTGTGAGGGGGGAGAAAAAAGATCACAAAAAGTACAACTGTTAGGATGAGTTATGTCACTTAGGCCCTTTAAAGGCAAGTGACGAGTAACTAAGCACCAAAAATATTTTTAGTAATGCTTTGCTTCTATAAATCACTTTTCATTCATGTATGTCAAACTTCTTGAAAGAGGATAGACAAGAGTTCCATTTTCTAGATGGGAACCTAGACTGAGATACTGGGAAATGCCCATTGCTCATGATCACACAGTTGGCAGAGCTGGAAACAAGAGAGCAGTTTCTTTACTTCCATTCCAGCACTGAACTGACTATTAGAAAATACCAACACAATTCAATTGCCAGAAAAATATTGCTAGTTTAAGATCATTCTCCATCTACTGTGAAGTACAAGGAGCCAACTCTAGCTTAGACTTGCTATTTGCTAAGGGCAATGGCTTTCTTAGAGGATTCTAATTTTAATGTGGGAAATGCAGAGACATGTAAAAATCAGAATTTTGTTGTATAACTGACAACAGTTAGAGCTCACACAACAGTCAATTTGAATCCATCTACAGAAACAAATGTAGCAAAGCATTTAGCTGCAATCAGTTCCAAAGCTCTTCATGGCAGAAAGGCTTTAAGAAGTGGCCATTCTGTCCTCTCTTTCACCCCAAACTAAACTGGACTAAAACACAAGCCGAATGTGAATATATGTGCTCTTTCCATCTTGCTCACCAGGGTAGAAATATTTTATAAAGCAAAACAAAGACATTTCTTCAGTTTTGAGAATAACTTCAGAGTCTAAAACCTCAAAGGAATGGAAATCAACACTGTAATTTAAACCCCTCTTTGAAGGAAGTATCACAGAGAAATGACGATCTTCTAACCTACAAAAGACTCAGAAGCCAAATGCATTCCAGAACTGAAAAATGCAATGCACTATATGTATTTAGATTTCTTACTCTGTAGCCTTATCAACTACTGCTGTCCAACAGGAACATATGGAATGTTAAAGGTAAGAAGTCTTGAGGGAACAGAGGGAAAAAAATATTTTCTGAAGGACAATGTCCTTTTTTTTCTTAAAAGGAAGCTCTGGGTATGTTCTGATACCTGTGGATTTTCTTCTCGTTTTGGCTTCGGTGCAGCAGGTGGAGTAACTGTACGACTTTCTGTTTGCTTCTCTTCTGTTTCCACATGTGGTTTAATAGTCTGAAAGAAAACAGTGTTTCTCCCATTCAGTGATAAGAATGACTTTTTTTACTTTGACTACTAAAGCAAAACAAATACTTTCACAGATACAGAAGAAAAAACTTTTAAAGCTGGCAGTGTACTAACAAAGACTTAATTGAGGAATCTGATGTGAGAGGAATGTTAAATAAGGTATTTTCATTTAACAAAGAACGAAACAGCCTTGTCACCAATCCATTACCCCACACAGCCCACAAGATACAACAGTGATTTTAAGAGTTAACTTTGTTACAGAAATCACCAAAATGTATGGGAATAACAGACACTTCAAGAAAACTCATCCCATCAAGACTTCCATCTAGAAATCATTCTCCATGGCACATACATTTTGTACTTCTCACTCCTCAGTCTTTGTATTTCCTAGAATTATGAATGGCTCAAAAACTGTCTCTCTGAATCCCTCAATCTCAGATGTTTCTGAAGCTTTTTTCTTTTCTCAAGTTCATAAATCTTCTGCATGACGTTCCTCAGCCTACAGCATGGATGTTGAGGCTATGAACTGAGTGAGGTAAGCTACAGAGAGACAAACTTTTACCCTTTATGATATGGAGAAACTATACAGAAAAATTCATGTATTATTGAACCACCACCATTCTTCTATGGTTTTCTGTAGTTGCCAGTAATTATTCAAAGAGCAAATGAATATTGCTGACATCAAAAGGAACAGGAATCAAAAGTCAAGTATTGTAGAAGTACAACTTCAAATCACATGAAAAGGGCACACATTGCTGAGTAACTTGTGGAACAGCCCCGAGGTATGCAAGAAGCCACTCTTGAGATTTCACAAGCAGAAATGAGCACGAGCACATCATCATGCACATGATTTTCATAGTCTCCATAAGTATTCCAAAAGCAGAAAGAAGGTAACTTCAAGGTACATTAGTCCAGGGAAGAGTTATAAGTGACATACATACTACTATTATCTATATAAATTACACAAATATTATGTATTATAGTATGGAATATAGTATACAGTGTTACACTATTATTAACATACAATATACAAAAGAGTTAAAAGTGAATCGGAATATTGCTTTACTTGAACAGACTGGCAAGGACTCTTAGTTGCAATCCACACTGACTTAAGTAATTTTTAGTTTACAGAAGTCTTTTCTGGAGAGAGACTTTAAAACTAAACACACAGAATTCTCTGCTTCTGAGGGTCTCCTTTCCACTCATTCAATCCAATTTAGACACAGGGAACTATCAGACTTCAGAAGCTGAGTGAGACTATTTTGCCTCCAATCACAAGATTGCAAGATCAAGGGATCAGGGAAGAAAGGGCTGCATTTATCCTATTAAATATCCCGATAATTTTGTGCAATTTTTGCCTTTCACATAACCACCCTTTGAAAAACAAAAGGGCTTGATATGAAGATGGATTTCAGCTTATACTTGCTCTCCAAGATACTAGTCAAACCCTGCAATGTAGCCTGCTTATGAACTACTGATGTTTAAACAGTAGAGGGAGCATAAAAACACTGAAGCAGGAGAAAAAAGTGCCAATGGCCCATATTAGAGGAAATGGTAACTTCTGTCCCAAGAGCTGAAAGTCATTGCATAATTTGTACTGCCATTGGAACATGAGTATCTCCAGCATCCACTGAAAACTTCTCCCTGGTTGTCGTTCTCTCCAAACCTGCACAGTAAAGCAATAAACCCAGTATCTTGCATTAGTAGATACTTTATCTGTACCTGTTTCTCAGTGTTTGGTTTGCTGATCTGTACAGTCTGAGGTCCAGCGAGCCTGGTACCCGGTGCTGCTATCACGATGCTGGTGAGCTGTGCCATAGGGAAAGTTTTGGCTATGGTTGCTGTCTGCCCGTTAACTACACGAACTGGATGTATGGAGTTCTGAGAGTTGGGTAAAGAGGTGGGTGTGAACTTTGTTGTCAACATCACAGGTCTCTGAATAAGCTGAGGAGCTGCAAGCATTGGAGGAGGTGCAGGGGCAATAGGAATGTTATTTTGGGCAACTGGTTTAGGTCGAACCTACAAAAATAAAAGAAGGAAAAGAGAGAGAAAAAAGAGAGATTTGTATATCAGTATTTCAGATCAACTTTTTACTAAGTCTTTCAATTCATCCTGTATAATCTGCAGGAGGCTGCTTGATTTTTTTTAGATAATGTAATTTTAGCATACTGTCCTAAGTATGTTAAGAGAAAAAAGCACCATATTTTCAAGCCTACTTACATAAAACCCATCCATAACATTTGCATATATAGTCACTGTCCCTGAAGTGGTATTTGGATGCACAGACACTTATACTGAATGTTTATTGCCAAATGCCTTATCTGTATCTAAATTAACATCTTGGTTTTACAAGGCAAAAAAACCATGTAATATTTACAGGCACAGCTGAGGCGCTCACGTTAGAAGTGTTTCAGGGCTTTGTAATGAACCTCCAAGAAGTTATGAACAGTTGACTGTGCCCTGAAACAAGTCATTATTTTTTTCAGCAAATACCTGTTATCTTTGTTAACTCTATACATTACTTAGATACCTGCACAACCAGTTCTGATAAGCAAAAAAAGTGGCAAGATTATATATTAATCACTTACTGAAAGTGATGAAGGTACAGGTAAATGCAGTAATTTCTCTTATTTCACAAGAAAGAAAAGAGCCACAAGAATCTTCCAAAACTCCATCACCATTACTTGCTTATTTCTTGTCCCCATTGTTAAGTTTGCACTCAACAATGGACTTATAATATCATTACAGAGTGAAGAAGTAAAGCACATTCCTTCAAAAAGAAAGCTTTTCTGTTCCTTATTTGATTCCTATTGTCCTATCCACCTTTAATACTCCATAAAGCATTTTACCATGAAAAACTAGGTCACATTCCAACACATCTCACCATACCCAAATCTTAATCAGGTACCAGTCTTTACTTTCCTTTCTCACTTTGCAAAATATTTAGACTTTTATTCACATATTTCATACAAATTAAGTAGTTCATCCAAGATATTTTTTACTTTTGTTACATAAAGAAGCAATCTGTGTCCTTCCCAAACCATGAAAAAAAAAGTAAACCACAAGTTTTACTACTCAGCTGAAAACAGAGGTCACTCTCTCTTGCAATACAGAAATACTTGAGAATAATCTAGACATATCTCATTTTTCCTTTTTTTTTGCTCATGAGCAGCAAGCAACAATTAGAGCAATTTAAGGCCTTGGGTGATGCTTTGATTTTGATGACACTTATTCCATGGGTTCATTTCATTTGATGCAAACAAGATCATATATAATCATCATATGCAAATTTCATAACCACAAACTCATACAGGCTGGAAGGCAGCTGAGGAGGTCTCTAATTTGACCTCCTGCTCAGAACAGGGCCAACACTACATGCAGACTGGGTGGCTCAAGGCTTTGTTCAGATAAGTCTTGTAAAACTTCAAGGACGGAGCTTTCACAACATGTCTGGGAAGCCTCTTCCACTCCTAATTGTCCTCGAGGAGAGAAATGTTTCCTTATACGCAGTCTAAAACTTCCCCGTTCCAATTTATGAGCATTGTCTCAAATTGTCCTGCCAAGCACCTATGTCTCCAGCTTCTTGTTTATTTCCTTGCTGATATTGGAAGTAACACTGCTGTTAGGGTCCCTCCAAAGCCTCTTCTCCAAACTGGAAAAGCCCAGATTCCTTGGCCTCTCCTTACAGGTCATATATTCCTGCCCCACCAGCTATCTTAGTGGCCTTCCCTCCCACGCTTCAGTCAAATTTATCAACCAGGGTTTCCAAAACTGCAGGGTGTTTATCGGACTCAGTTTTATGATTGCTGAGGAAAG
Organism: Edolisoma coerulescens; assembly: GCA_013397115.1. Lineage (NCBI taxonomy): Eukaryota > Metazoa > Chordata > Aves > Passeriformes > Campephagidae > Edolisoma > Edolisoma coerulescens. The sequence continues at coordinate 131,104 of VWZW01007081.1, forward strand.
GTGGATAATCTCTTCCCTGAATCTACATAGGCTGTGATCCTGTTGATACAGGTCAATATGCTGGTAGCTTTCTTTGCTGTTAGGGCACAACACTCATTTAGCTACTGTCAAACAAGACGTGCAGCTCCTCAGCCAGTCAGTCCCCAGCTTGTACCTGTGCAGGGGGTTAGTCCACTCCAGGCACAAGACTTTGCCTTTTTTCATGCTGAGGCTCAAGAAATTCCTGCTGGCCCCTTCCTTTACCCTGTCTAGGGCTCTCTGCATGTCAGCACTGCCCTGAAGAATATTGACTGCACCCTCAAAGCTGGTATCACCTGCAAACCTGCTGAGGATGAATTGTCTTCTCCAGCACAACAGCAATAAACACCAACACAATATTCATCGAAAGTCTCTCCTATCTATGCTATAATTAAGTTCCTCCTTCTATTGTTTGTTCTCTGTATACTCACTTGTGGAAGAAAATTTGGACGAGGAGTAAGTCTGGGAGGAGGGATGAACTGCGGCACTTTTATGGGCTGAGGCGTAGCCTGAACCTGCTGTAAGAACATAAGAAAGCTCAGTAAGAGGTAAGAGGAAAATTTAGCTTTGAAGTTGTTCACCAAAATCAACATCCTGAATGTGCTTTCAGACCTGATGTCCTCGGTTTTCACTCTGTAAATAATTTTTCACAGCAAGAGGTTCCTCATTAGAAATGTATTAAAGACAGAACTAAACCTTACTTTCTAGATCCTACACACCTTGTTTCACAAATTGCAGGCATATTTCCTTTTAGTTCAGCTGTACTAACTACTGTGCTCTGCAGTCTAAAACCATTTCATTTGATGATAATAAAAACTCCTATTTGTTTTAATCATTAAAAAATGACATTACAACAGACAGAAAATAATAACAGACTTCGATATCCAGCTATATGAGCAATGGTCTTTTCATAGTGAATGGCATACAGAAGAATGAGAGAACATCTCATGCAAATAGTAAAGATCTGGAAGTTACAACTCTTTTAGCAATATTAATGACACTGTGAGGGGCTCTACATACACAACTTGAAATTTTCAAAAGTAGGCCATTCATTTGAAACAATTAAGATCTGATTTTAAGGAAACCAAAGTACTTCTCTGTAACTCATATCAGCTGCAAGGAGCTGCCACATGATTAACCACTGAATAGCACAACCAGCTACCCTGAGTACCCGGGGAGATTCTCTGAAATTAATGTCAATGTTATTTTACACCCTCCTATACTTCTGTCCACCCACATAAGATTGTGGTTTTCTTCAAAAAAGTCTTGTACTGATTAATTAATGCTCAGAAAAATATTCTGATATTTTTGATGAAATTTGCTACAGAAACATAAATCATGGACTAGTATTAAAACAGAATTACCTCCTCAAATCTAAGTTATTCAGCAAAGAAATGAAGCACAGACACAAAGGACAGATGAGAGTGGTGCAAGGGATGACATAGGAAAAAAGAACAGTAGAAAAAACTCCACTCAAATAGTCTTCTCTATTCTGATCACAAACATATGCCTCATTAGGAAGCAAAATTACTTCCATTTGCATTATTAAAATGTATTTTAATACATATAGATAAACTGGGTTTATGTTTAATAAAGCCATAGACTTTACTTCAGAAGTAAAATTTCCCTGGCATGCAGTTACATAATTAATGCCTGGTTAGCAGACCAAGAAGCCTATATAATCCAGTTCTAAAACACTGGTTCTTTTATTTCTAGGTGGCTAACTATTCTGGAAAACACTGTGTGATGTAGCCAAAGCACAAAATTTGTATTTCCAAAGTACACATTTTTAAAGAAACAGCATCTGTTTATGCATTTGAAAAAGTGCTGAGTGAAGACACGGTAGTGGGCAGACTTAAGGGATGTGTCTAACACTGGGGACTTTATCATGCAAAGAGAACAAGAGATTGACCCAAAAAACCCTAAGACGAAGACCCAAATTGATAAAATGAAGAAATTCTGACATCTCCTTTGCCTAAGAAAAGAGTAGGAATTCTGCAGAACACAGCCGCAGTAAGGGCAAAATAATCACTACTGCCCCATGACTACAGTTACTAGCAGGGGAAATTTTACACAAAGGTGATGATAGCACTGATTTAATTCTATAAAGCAAAACAGTAATAACAACCCACATGGAGAGAAAATGTTTTTCTCGTAGACTATCACTTCAGCAATGTCAGCTAACAAAGACTCACAACATGTCCCTACTATCCTCCTTTCTGTGTGAAACCCTGACTGTTTCTTTTTTTCCAATAGCCCTCTTGTTAACCAAACCCATACATATCTGCAGGGCAAACACATGAAACGCTTACCAAAGTTACTGTGTTTTTTGTCACTATTTGGACTGCCTCAGCTCCTGGCCCAGTGACCTTATTTGTTGTCTGGAGGTTGACTGGTGCATTCTGCGCATCAGTGCTGAGGACTGCTTTCTGATTGTTGTTGATAGCAGTAACCATGGCAATGGTAGGTCTCTGACCCACAACAGAGGCAGGCATGGTCGCAGTTGCTGCTTTCAAGACGAGAGGTAGTGTCTTAGTGGTGATCATAGAAGCTGTAGTTACAGTTTTCTAAGGGAAACAGAAAATACACTGTAAGAGACAGAGACACTCCATATCAGACAGGACGTGGGTTGGTTAGTCAGAAACAATAGACAGCATGAGAAAGAAAAGGCAGCTCTGAGCCTATCTACCTGCTGTTCAGACAAGCACATTATCTTACGCCTATGAAAACTGGATAGCTAGAAAGTATTCTCATTTGAGGCATCTGCTTGGTCTGTTTTAATCACCTGCAGCACTGCAGATTGAATCAAAACAAATTCCAGAGAAAATTACAATTAAGTGTTAGTAGTGGCATATGCATTTTGGATCTTTCAGTTTCATATTACTTCCAAACATGCACTGCCAATATCAAACCTATAAGGTGGAGGTTTATGAAATGTAGCAGCAAACTAGCTTCTCACCAAGTAAAATTCTCATTTTCAAATGGAAACTGTAATTACAGTGATCCTCACAATCAGAGAAAGAGGGGGAAAAACATTCATTAATTGGTTTCTTTAAAAACAAAATTTTATTTTGGGCATCCCAGTTTCAGCTTTAGTGACACATACACTTATCTTGAACTGAACTTTCTTTCCTAAGAGTATTGGTAGGGTCATCCTGAAGTTGTAAGAGCTGGCTGTTAGTCAGTCCAGCTGCAGGCAATTAAGCTTAACTTCTGTGGAATGGGCTAGTTTTGGAACATATATTTGACACCATGATTGCTCTTGGCCTGTCTTAAAAAGAGTGGTTTTGAATCATGTAACACCAGCATTTATCTGAAATGCCTCAATACAACATGCCCAAAATTCTAAAGCTGAAGCAACTATCATTTCACAGTTTTGTTTCAAAATGTACCGCCTTCCAAATGCTAAGGAAAATGGACATTACAAATCTCATTCAAAAAGCAACAAGGTGAGCATCTCCATATAAAACCAGAACACAATGCAAACAGAAAACTCATGACAAGTGACACTCGACAGAATGGCAAATGATCTTATTTCTTTTCCCTTTGGTGTAAAAAATCCATTGCACCAACAGCACTGCATCTTCAAAACTTTAGTTGGCATGATCAAATGCTCTTAGTACTAAATAACCACCATTCCCTCCTGATGTCCGCTCTAGGTTCTCCAGAGGAAAAAACAGAAAACCAGGCATCAGGCAGTCTTTGTGGTCTGAACATGCCTCATTGAGACTACTTGATTTTAATCATACAAGACTTTATCTTTTTTCTAATAAAATAATATATTTCCGGTTGGATTCTTTAGTATTTTCTCCAATACTGTTCCCTTCAACAGAAACACAGTTTACCTTCACACCTCTAATTTCATAATAATTAAACTATGTCCCCTAACTGTTAATTATGCACAAGTGTGAAAAAAACCACTGTAAAATGCCAAATCAAAGGATAATTTATGCTTCAGTTTTATACATTTATGAAAAACCCAGACATAATTAAATTTTCCTTGTTGCAACACAATTTTCTTAACTTTTCATCTGCGATCTAAGAGCTTATCGACCTCTGCTGCACCTTCCCCAAAGCAAGAGGCTCCCTTCCCACAATGCAGTAACATTATTCAAGCTTTTCCAATGAGATGTAACGTGGTATCATTTTCACAAGCATTACATTCAGCCATAAAAGTTTTAAAGAAAGGTGTAATCAATCATGTAATACAAGACTGTGACTCTTTCAAGGGGTTCTATTAACTCTGCAAGTACTCAGAGTACAGTTTCAGTCAGAAGATCACAGAGCTTGAATATCCCTGTTACTTTGCTGAGCATTAATTAGATCACTTATTCTAAAATGTAGTCAATGCATTAATTCATACTGAAGTGGCATTCATAGTAACTCTGCATTATTGCACATAATATTGCAGTAATATGACCTCTTCACAGGCTTGTTGCTTAAGAAAATTTTAAAAGCCCTTCTTACTGGACATATTATGTATATTAAAATGTCACTGTTAATTATGGCATATATACCTTGATTCCTAAATTTGATTACTCTGAAAACAATCATTGAAAGCATTCTCTGTATTGACACAGCCTTGAAAAACGTGTTATTTACAAAAGCAGGCAAGAAAAAACTTCATAGAGAGACAAAATACTTGAATTTTCTTTGCTGAAGGAGCTTGAGAATTACTATCTAGTAAGAGGCACAACTTCAGATGCAAAATGTGTGCAGAAACAAGTGAGGATACTTCAGTATTTTACCAACATAAATAAAAATAGAAAAGTGTTAAGGATAAAAGCTGGCTTGTTTATCCAAGGGACAGGACAACTTGCCTTCCAATTTGTAACTACTTTCCAAGTACTACTGTACCAATGGTAATCAGAAGAGTGTAGCAGTTTTTTGACTGTTTCGCTAGAGGGCTCTTTAACTTTGAACAAAACCTCAATTTTTACAACCCCTGAGATGACCTGGAAGTTAATGAATGAATGCAAAGTGTGGAATACTGAGAAACACATGAAACTGTATTTGCTCTCATGTTTCCTGACTGAGAAACAGAGATCGCTGATACCACAGTGATACATTGTTTGCCTATAAATACTTTAGGACACAGTAATATTTGCTTATTTGCTCCATTTTAGCTGTGATATTGATGTTGCTGCTCAAAACGCATTTTCCTTAGTTAGCTTTGCTTCATTTCTTATTTACTTTTCTCAAAAATAAAATTAGCTAAGCTTCAGAAATGCATTTTAGAGCACATCCAAACCAACTTGCTGAGTTAACAAGAGAACTAACAGCTCAACCATTTCTCTCTTCTCTGCTTTCAGAAAAAGGGAAGATGAGAATCACAATTGGTCAAAGCTGTGGGTGTGATTCACTGCAATGTGCATAAAGCAAACTTCATGGGTGAATTCTGCCATCTGCCTATCCAGGTAAACAAGAGCTCCTAAGATTGTCTCAACAGGAAAAAAGACTTAATATATTCTTCTTTTTGCAGAATGCCTCCCTGCTTTTTCTAGTACACTTTTGTAAATTGAAATATCTGAACAGGAGAAACTCAAAGTTCTCCTCTTAAACAAACCACTTTTTCTGTTGAGCTCTGAGATTATGTCTCTAATCCTATACTGTACTGAAATTCAGTTCACCTTCCCAATAAAGACACTATTTTCTAAAACTTGAACTCTGCAATTAACACTGTACACTTTTAGACAAATCCTTGAAAATTCAGGTAAGTATTATTTGGTATGACTTACATCTGTTTAAAAAGAACCAAGCAGAAAGAAGAAGGAACTGTTTTCTTGCATTTTGTTCACATTTGTAGAGGGCATTTTGTTAGCCATTTAAAAATAAAGGTTTCTAATCATATACCTCATCCAGTGTGTGTAAAGTATTTACTGTTTCTTGAGACCTACTAGGTATGGTCAGATTCATTCACGCACCTATGGAAAAGATAGGCTCATCTGCTAAACTTTCATTTATTTTTAAGAAAGGTGATACTGCCACCCTTCTTTTCTGTGGGGTTATGATTCAACTTTTAAACAGTACATAATTTTTTATACTCAGATTGGAGATTTTTGCCAAAAAAACCCCAGAAGACTGATATCTGCATATGCATAGAAGAAGAAATTCATATTGGTACACTAGCAGGCGTAAGTGAAAGTTTGCAGTTTTCTCTTTGCACTTTTCCTTTTTTTTAATTTTCAGTGAGCTTCACCTTTAGTAAGAAAAAGAATTGTTGTAGCTTTTTACCTGTGATCCTATCACGTTTGGAGAGGGTGCCGTGGACTGCTGCTGCTGTTGATGGTGATGTTGCTGTAGCTGTTGTAGTGGTTGTGGCTGTGGTGTCTGTAGTTTGTTTTCTGACTGTGCCAATGGCTGTATTTGAAATTTACTGTCTGGCTGTTCCTGCTTCACTATCAAGTTCTTTCGAAGCTGTTCCACCACTCTTTTCTACCAGATAAACAAAATCATAAACAGACATGATGACAGTTATTTAGCTGCACACACTAGAGAAAATAATAACACCTAAAGATACATTTATTTAATGTAAATAAGGAACTGCTCAGAAGCTTAGTGGGATTCCTCTTTTTGGAATTTTATGGTGTAGTGGTGTTATCTAATAGCCACAGTGTAAAACTGGCCACAGAGGAGTATTACAGCCCAGCAAGGTGATCCCACTGTTCTCGCAGAACCCCACAAAATTCAGTGGGTTGCCCCAAGAAGTTCCACTTACATAGAAAAGGAAGTTAAAAATAACACAACCATTTTGACAATACCAAATGCTTTGACTTGTTTTGTTTTGAAGTATTAATATTCAGACACAGTACAAAACATAGAGACGTAGAAAAAAAACCCCAAAACATCCAGCTATTTACAACAACTGGAAGAATATTTTTACTCAAATTTCATTCACACATGGTTATGAAATTCTGAGCTAACAAAATACCTGTTCTCTTCATTTTGTGAGTATACAGTAGACTTACGGTTTTAAGTATCTTGCTTATGATGAGCTAAAACAGCACGATGCCTAACACAGTGACTGTGTACCTCTAGCCCAGAAGATAACAAAAAGGGCAGGTTCCCAAATCAGCAGATTTGAAAACTGGAACTTTAAAAAGCCAAATAAAACCCACAAGCTACAAGTCCCTCACCCCTGTTTCATAATGTTGAAATGTGTGAGCTCGCATGATTGACCTTCCAGCAAAAGACTGAATTCAGTGACTTGAAGGTACAGAAGGACTGCCTGGCTTCTACAAAACCCACAGCCCTGGCTGAGGATGCCTGCTCAGCTCTGACAAAAGAAACACAGGCCCAACCTCACTGAAAGTTCAGGGAGTTAGTAATGGACAGCAGCCTGAAGGAACTATTTTACCCTGCATCCAGCGAAGTGTTAGAAGTTGTCAAAGCCTAAAAGCTGTAAATTGTTTGTTCCTGTCTGAAACAAGGATAAAGTAACAGAAGTGTAGAAGGCATTTTCCTAATTCAGATATTTCACATAGTTTTAAACGTCCTGTGCCTATCAGCTTGCTTGTATACATAACAACTGAACAATAATTTAAAATTGCTTTCTGAAAAGATCAACCATGTTAACATGCAAATCAAAGTGCGGCATCAGCAAGCAGATACAAGAGCTGAAAAAACATTTCCAGAGACTAACCCAAGGGGGAGGAGAGGAGAAGGCAGCAAAGTAGGAGAGGAAATAATGCAACATGCTTATAGAATACCTGCCAAAAAATGGACTGCATATACACTGCACAGGAGGCTAAAGAATTACCATAGCCGGCATGAACAGGAAGGGAGTTTTTGTCTTCCACAGCTGCCACTATGAAATTCAGGGATAATGGTACTCTTCTACTGATTCCCTGACTGCAGGAAATCAGCAGCGATGGCCCAAGAATGAATTTCCATCTTGTTCTTTACAATGGGAGGAACATTAGGGAAAGGATATAAAAAAAAAAAGAGAGAGAAGGAGAGGCAGGCTGAGGATTCCTCTGCCATACTGCTACAGCAGGGCAAGAGCCAGCGAGGAGAGCAGGGGAGAAGGAGCGAGGTGAGTCACCTGGCATTCACACACCGCCTGTTCCACTCCCGGGCCTGAACCATGGCCTGCAGAGATGGGGTAAAACAGGACTGAGGCACAATTTATATTAGTGCCTTGTGCAAAAACCGAGGCTCAGCATATTTGGCACAAGATGGATAACGTGAGTGGAAAAACGCCATTGCTCTGGAAGTCTATGCTAGCCTGTTAGAGGCTGCTGAGAGCTGCCTGGCAGCAGCATATCCTGCCATCCATATCCATTATGCAGATATTAAATTGGAAGAAACATCTAATGCTTTTAAGATTCAGAGAGTAAAACTGAAGTTTGCACTGCATGCCAATTGCTTACGCAGTTTAATAAGCTGCTTCTACCAACTGTCAGTGAAAACACTATATTGAAACTACAGAAATCATTTTACTATCTGCAAGACTGTTGGGATTATCTGTTTGTTTGTAATTACCAAGAGAGACACTGAACAACATATTTCAAAGTTACATAGCTGAATTAGCAAAACCAGACGAGTCTCTCAGGGTTGCACCTACGCAGGAACTCGGAGCAGATCTACTCCCATTTCCAGCGCTAGCCCCTGCGTCCCCCTCCGCACGGCCTCAGCCCACGCCGTTGGGCTGGCACCGCACGGCTCCCCCGGCATCCTGCTGCAAGTGCTGCTCTGCAGCCACACAAGCGCCCAGCACGTGCCTGTCTGCAGCAACCTCAGCACAGCCGCCTTCGGTAGGGAATTAAACAGGAGGGTGCTATGAAAGAAACGCTTGTTTACTGACAGACTTCATTAACACTGTATTTTAAAATTGTTCCTCAGTTATTTGACTGTTCTTAATCAATTTTAAAGACAGTTTGTGCTGCACAAAGTACAGTCTGTATGACTGAGATTTGCCAAGGCTGATAATCGAGTCCTAGCTGCATGTCTTACAGGCTGAATGCCAGCCAGATTCAGGTGCTCTAAAAGTACCAGAGTTCGTAAGAAATTCCTAATTCTTTAAATGTAATCATTGCCATTTTTCCTTCCTGCTCTTATTTAAGAATATTTAATATAATTCTTACTGACAACTTCAACATTTTAAATTGAGATTAACTCAATCATAAACACATCATTATGCACAAAACATAAGTTTTCTGCATGTCATAAAGCTCTAGTTCTCTCATATTCCTAGAATAGTTTCTTTTCCTGCCATAATATGAAAGTATGAAAAGCATTTGTCTTTCAAGTTTACTGAACCCTCCTCAAAACTGAATGCCAATCTTCTCTTTACATCCACAATGTGAAAGAATTTAATAATCTCATCCGTTCTTCTGAACTGTATTCTACCCAAAAAGGAACTGCTAGCCCTGTGCAATGGTTACTCTCAGACTACTTCCAAACCCATTTGTCGAACAGTGCCCCGTGAGCACACTACATCATCTCAGAGCTCTTGCTGCCTTGACATCTTTATCGCTAATCTCATCAGGAACCGTTCACACCACTGAGTTCAGAGCCCAAGACATCTTATATGACCCTTCCTTAAAGTTAATAATTGCAATCAATATTGTGACATTTTGCTATACCACTTTCTCATTCATGCCACAGGCCAGATCCTAACACAGCACTGGAAGATTATTTTTGTTTGATTAAGCAGAAAATAGATCTTCTTGGCCATGTATCCGTGCCAAAAGACATCTCTGTGTTCATATAAAAACTACCATGAACATGTTGTTATAGGACAAGCAAAGTCCTTGGAGCAAACTTAGTAAGGTTCAAGGTTTTTATCCTTATTAGCTATGCATTATTTCCATTTTAATCAGTCAATCAAGGAAAAAATAGTTCTCTGAGTACATCTCTCTTTTTAAATACTAGATCCCTTGTTGTATTTGGTCACACATTTTCCTCTTTTTTCAGGAAATACATTCAGAAAAACATTCATATCTAAAGGAAGGTCTGTTTTTAAACTTCAAAAATCAATAAAAATTAAAATATAAAATATTTTTAAAATGAGAGAGTAAACTAGCCTACTAAATAACATTGCAATGCATACATTTCAATATCTGAAAAAACAAAGCTGATGTGGTTTGAACTGCTCAGCTGCCTGCCAGTGACACACTTCCCTGCTCTCCCAATCTCAGGAAGTCAGCTGCTACAGATCCTCTGTTACCTGTGCCCTCTAATGACCAAGATGTTTTCTGGGATATAAAAGCTGCCTGCTGCTGCAAGTGAAATGGTTAAGAGGAAATACTGATTTCAAATAAGCTCCAGCTTGGAAGTGGGGAGGATGGAGGGAATTTTGCTGCTCTACAGTCTTCCTTTCCAGCCTCCCTTCTCTCTCTTTGTCAGTCCCATCCCCTGTCACTACCCAAAGATACCAGAACTTCTATGGCAGAAAGAAGCTAAAAGATTTTTGAGATCTGGTACTATTAGTCTTTAACCTGCAAAGAGGGTGCATTTTGGAATGGAATTTGGGAGTGGAAAGATTACAAGCATGGAGAACAACTGTATACTCATCTACTGCTTTAAGATGGTATCTAAAATTTAAAATAGTAAAATCCAATTATAGAAATTGATGACGCAGGATCTACACCAGTAAGGAAAAAAAACCCTGTTATACAAACCAGCTTGAATTAAATTCCATTGAAAGAATGATCTAAGGACTACAGAAATATTTTCAGCTATTTCTGTGGTTATCCTGTGTTTTTATGGAATTCTGCACTTGTAGCTGTGCTTCACTTACAGCCAGATCTTTTTGTCAACTAAAAAATCTAAATCGACTAAACTAGAAATAATTTTATTTCCAGAAAAAAAAGAGTGGTACAATTTCCTACTTCTTAAAGGCGATCAAAATGGCACTTACATCTTTCAGTCAGAAAAGACTCCCCTGAGGCAGAGGTGCCTGAATGCTGAATGGAAATGTACCAGTGGGACTGGGAGATGACCTCCACCTCATTCTTTAATGCCTTACTGGGCGTCATCTCTGAAATGTGCACTATTTCTTTTTATAGCTAAAAAACCTGTAGTTTTTTTAAAGCTTTAGTTAAAATACATGGGTGTCTAACCTTACCCAGTCAATGGCTGCATTGCAAACACTCCAGTAACTGTCTTAAAGAGCATGTGCTGCATTCGGCTCACAGAAAACACAGCTAAAAGCAGCACAAAGACATGAGGACTTCTGTATGTCTAAAAGAGGTTGCAGAGCATGAGGGGAACTGAATGCTTCTCCTCCCTCTGCCATGATGGTCCTGTGGGATGAACTGAACAATACATTTACAATACTGATGAGCATTAGAGATGAACCACTTCGTTTTGATACCCCTAAATTCATGAGTTTGCTTTGCAATCTTAATATCTTTAATACAATTTCTGACTATGGCATATGGTACCTTGTGTAAAATGGAATTTAAATAAAACTTAATTCCGTAAAAATCTACTTTAATATTATGTCAAATAAATATTGTGAGACAGCATTGGCATGATGTGAAAAGTACTTCTGTCATTAAAAATGCTGGTAGACTTATCACACTTAATTATCTTTTAAATGAATTCCTACAGGTGTGATTCTGAAACAAACACACAGTTCAGACATGAACATACATATTTTGAAAGAGATGCTGGATATTTCCTTTATGATAGAGAAACACCACTTAAAGCTGCTAGAAATCATTCAGAAGTGGATTATGACAGTTCTGAAAATAATGTTCTTTCCTTCATTCTTAACAGGGAGGAATGCCTAATTTTTTTTTTAATTTAAAAACATAGCTGGAATTATAAATTAAAATGGCCAAAAATAGCTGTTGTGCTATTCTGCTTTATGTGACTTCTTGATTGCTTTATTTTCAGTACCGTGTCTTTTACCATTTGCAGCATCACAAGACCAATTAATTTTTGGAAGGGAATGGTGTACCGTGAAATGCCTTATGCATCACTGTCTTCTTGTTTTAGAACATTTACTCTTGCACAAAGCAGAGTACAGAGAATGAATTAGTAGAGGCAGCACACATACAATGTTTTCCTGCAGCTTACATATTAACTAAGTGTAATATCTAGCTTCTTACCCCAGCACTTATGTTAACAGAAAGAAACTTGCAAGAACAGCAACAATAATTAAACAATGAAGCAATTAATGAATGGGGAATTAAGTGTGTGACAACAGGCAAAACAGAACAGGAAAAAGAGTCAAGTGCAGTACTTCGAATGTAATTAAGGAAGAATGGAATGAAAGGAATGAAATGAATTTTTTTATTATTATTGACAAGGTTTGACAAAATTTGTCTTGCTTTAGGATTTTGTCCTTTACAGGAATACTTCCAAGTACAAATAGAAACTGGTAAAAGGATATGGGGACAAGCCCAACATGAAAACACTGAAGAAATGAAAGAATTAAACTGCTGACTACACTGGAAAAGGTGCTCATTTTATCTATCCCATCTTATTGTTCTGCCCCCATTTGTCTGTTTCACAGAGGAAAAAAAACATTCCTAAGGGAAAAATAAAAAAGCCATCTAGACATATTTTCAGAAATGAAACACAAGTTCTTTTGTACTTCATTGTAAAAAAAAGTTCGTATGATCTCCAACTGAACCTAGTTTACTAGAAGCATGTTATGTGGTCTTGTAAAATCTGTCATAGACTGAAGCCTGCAATATAAAACCTCAGAACAAAAAATACTGTGGATTGTTATTCTTACGCAGGAGAACACACAGGAACATCTACCCCCACTGGAAAAGCCATTTGCATCTATACACAGTAGCTGGTTACTAAAGCTAAACACCTCTGCCAGGCCAGTCCTGCTGTTTCTTTTCTCCTACCTGTGATTTATCTCATAACATGACATCCTTTAAACTGAATTTGTCTTCATTAAGCAAGCAAAGAAGAGCAATTTAAATAAGTAAACTTATTTCATGTTTTAGAAACAAACAACCTGAAGAGAAGTGCACTTTTTAATCTAGTAACTCCTCATATTTTGAATAACTCAAGTGGAAAGGATAGTCATAAAGTAATTTTACAACATACAGCTGCACGTTTTAATGTGCACAGTATCACAGTCCTTGACTAAAATTTAGTCAGTTCACTAGGGTTCTTGTGAATCCTACAGGTATTCTCACGACTGAATCACACCTCTTCTCTTCCTCACAAAAGGAAACACAGTTCATGCTCATGTGCCTCATGCATGATCAGAAGTATCAAGCAAGATGACTAGTTTTACTAAACCACAGAATGGAAATGCATTCTTTTGTGAACAGAAAGATTGGGATGCTCAAACTCTATCGTACAGCCCCTATTGATAACTCTGATTTTGTTAACAGCATCTTTCATTTCCACAGTTGCTTTACAAATGTCACAAACTAACACCAGCATTTTCCCTGTTGTCAATTAAATACTGCTCAGTGCCAATTCAATTAAAACCTATCACTAATAACATCACATCACAGTTCATTGTTGATCTCTACTTCATAAGTGGAATGAGTTACTAGAGCAAAAAGTCACAGTTTCACCCCACTCAAATGAGAGATTTTTCTCTTCTTCCCAGTAATTTGAACAGTATATCAAATACAGGTGTTCTGTTCAGCTAAATATACCTGCTGTACTGTTCTCTTTAGTTAACCAAGGACAATCAAAAGAAAGAAAAATGCCTGCTTCACAGAGAAGACATCAAATTAAATCACTGCAGAAGTTCCGAACTGCTGGCCTTTACTTGTATCACGGTTTGTGGATCGGACAACAGTGACTCTCTGAAAAACAAAGCCATGGTTCTTCCTTGCCCTCCCAATTTAAATGGTTTGGGGAGAGGAATTGTGTTTATTTATCTTGGCACAAAAGGTGTGTCACTAAGTACAACTACTCAACAACTGAAGATTTGCTGAACTACCACTGCTCTTAAATTAAAACACCCGAGAACAGGCATTTTCCCAAAAGAATGGAAAGCTACCTTTTTCTTGAGGGATGCAGAGCTACCGGAGACAGTTCAAAGGAAAACCACAACCATAATCAAGGACCCAACAAACAGCGCTGTGTAATGTGAAGCTTACTGAGGCTCCACATATCCAGTTTATTGAGAGGCAACTCCTCACTGAGTATAGATATTTATATACAGAAAAGAAATCCAGTGATGGGAGAATTTTTAGTTTCTCTGAGAAACGTAAAATTATGATTCTGTATCTGCAAGTTCAAGGTAGACAAATTGAACCTTGAAATAAGATGCAGATCTGGTTAAATGCTGGACCAGCCTAATATGACAGGTAATGGCCTACCATGGTTTAAAGTTTCTAGAAAAAGGGTACACAACTTTCCAAAGGAAATGCTTAATCTGAGTTTCAGAGAAGACCCTACAGTACATGTGAGGGGGAGAGAGATCTGGGACTTGGGAAGACTGTTCATTCTCACCCCTTACAAGGGACAGTGCAAGTGCCATCACTGTCCCCAGCATGCTTCTCCAGCACTGAAACTCCACATAAAGACAGCCTTACTCTTTAGAACATGAACATGTACAGAGGCACAAACAACCAGATAAGGTTCTTTTTTCACCTCTTCTGAAACACAAGATACTGGCCACAGCTGGAGAAAAGAGGCCAAGCAAAGCTAGCTTTTCTTCTTCCTTTGACTGCCTTTTGTTGCATGCCTTCTTTACATATTTAGATTCTTATTGATTTTAGACTTGGAATGGGAAAAAAAATTCTGCAGGTCAGACTTGCTGGGATGTTTTTTCCCTTCCACTGCAATGCATGATGTGGATTGGCTGCTAGGACTAGCTGGGCAAATTTCCTCTAATCAACCCGCTGACATTGCAAGGGCCTTCAGAAAATCTGGCAGCCTAATCTACCACCTGTTGTCTGAAAAACAAAGAAGTGGAAGACAAAAATTTAGTACCCTTGATAACCAAACTGTCCAATTCTCCCTGAATCAAAAGACATCAGACAGAATTACTGGGGTAGCGTATAATGGCCTCTAACATGCAGGAAGTTAAATCAGTAATTTCGTTGTCCTTTTTGGAACTGATGTGAGGTGTTCCTCTGCTTCCTAGTTGCAGTTTCATAATTAAAGTTTATCTGTATTCTATTAAAAGAAAAAAAAACCAACAACCCACAACTGCATGCTACAGACGAAACACAAAAAAACATTTTAAGAACATGATAGTTTTCAACAGACATACATAGTACCTAACCTAATTCACAGGATCAAGCATTAGCATCTGATCTCAATTTATGTATGTAATCTCAAATTTTGTTTAGTTCCCGGAATACAAATCCCAGTAACTGTTCTTGCTTCCACCAAAACTCTTCTCTATGAAAGCTTAATTCCTTGATAATAAAACCCTAGGATGGTGCCATCACTTCATCCTGCAAGGTAATGGTTACGTGATATGCAGACACTAAGAAGGCACAAATGGCACACAAAGATCTTTCTGACATCAATGGATACTTCACAGGAGAATGTATTTGAGACCTGCTATGTAAGCATGGACAATATCCTGCATGAAAAAAGTACTAAGAGTCCACATAAGGGAACATAAACATTCCTACCCGCAAGTTCATACTACTACTTCACAGTGTGCCTGCTTGTTTGACAGTTATACTGTCATAATTTTAGACTGTTAAACCTCTGCTCTAGGGTTTATAAAAGATCACAGCACTTGTCACTCTCAGTGCAGGTAGAGTGAGATAGAGTGGTTGAGCAGCTCATTCTTCTTTCTAATTACACTCCATTAACCTTCCGCATGAGAGCTCCCCTGTGCTTTCATACCAGCAGCACCAACTGGCTGTGTTTGATAAGGCTCGGCAGCGTTTGCAAGACCAGCACGTGTAGCTGAAGGAACAGTTCAGCTCGGCGGCCCTCGCAGAAGCTGCGCTGGCGCTCGGTTACGGAGCTGCAGTCAGATTCAGCTGAATTATACACAGATGGACACCAGCCTCACCCTACCCACTTCCTTCACAACTCTACCCCTTGAACTTCAGAAATACATGATCTATCAGAAAGCCAAATGCAGAACTAGGGAATTATTCACAATGGGAAACCCAACAGTTATCACACTTTCACCTCACTGCAAAGACCTGCCAAGAGAAACGTATTTAGAGCATTAAAGCATGCAGGGCAATAGAAAAGAAGTTGTCGTTACATTATAATTAGATCACGTTAGTGTGTGCAACCAGAGTACAGAGAGGAAAAATTACTTTTGAAATTTAAATCTTTTTTAAATGCACTTTCAGTATCTGGGGTTGTTTGTTGTATGTTCTGAAGACCACACTGCTAACAAACAGCATTATATTTATCTATAACCTTCTCAACAGTGACCACATAAATGAACGGCTTTTCTAAAAAGAGAGACTTCTTCGATTAATAACGTATTCTATGAGAGTTTTAAACTCAGTGCCAGGAAAGCTATTTTCCATGTGCATGAAGGTAGATTAGCATTTGTGTATACTGAGTAACAGTGTCAGCACATGCTTACACAGATAAAAGGGAAACAAATTTGGAAGGAGGGACTGTAAACAATCTGGAACAGAATCCAAATTATTTTAAAAATAAATGAAACACTACAAAATCTGCACTTTTGAATGACATTTTATACAATCCATTGGATTTTTTAACTGTTTCAAATGACTTCACAACATAAAGTGGTATATGGAACTGGTCTATATAAATGAGTGATGGCAATACTCTTCTTGCTATTAGCTCCATTACCCTTTCCCATCCGTCTTCTGTTTTTAACATATTGTGATACTTGCATATGCATGTATCTCCATAAATAAATATAACTTAGTTCCATGGTAGGTTTCTCGACCTTCAGCTAATATTTTGAAATGACTGCTGTTTTCCAAGACTTGGTAACTCTAAAGCGTCTGAAACAAAATCTGTTTGTGCTACAAGCCAAGCAATGAATCCAGCCCTGTCCTTGTTCAGAACAGTTCAGGAATTTTATTTCAGAGTTCTGGTGAATGTTGTCAAAGATGCCCTCCAGTACAAAGAGAACAGAGGTGGTCCTTCTCTTACAACAGAAAGGTAAATACTGCTACTGAACCCACCTAAAAGTAACTTGAAGAGACTTGGTTTACAAGCGTGATCATTAAAGACCGTTAGATCTACCTCGTACATCTGTAATAGATTTTGGACCTCCTTTCTAAAATTTTCTTAAGTTTAGTCTAAAGATGCCAGTTCAGTCTTTAATGCAATTCAACTTGTGCCATCTAGGCCTGTAATATATGACAGAAATTCAGAATTTGTCGATGTGACCAAACACAGTGAATCCAAAACTGTCAGGCTACTGAGGTTGCCTCAGGAAAGCTGAATGGGCAGAGGACAGTTAGTTCTTACCTCTAAGATACACTTGCTCAAAGTGCGAACACAAGTACCTTTTTAACAACAATTTTTTGGAAGAATAATTAATGATCTTATTGAGATACATTTGATACTAACAAAGTGCAAGATTAATTTTGTCAGATGCAATTTCTCTACTAAAGATTATATTCTCTCTTAAGCGTAATAAATTTGAAACGAACACAATTAGGACATTGAAGAAATTTATCTAAAGCATCCCTATCTCCTGTTCTGTAAAAATCTATCCACAGTGCTTCAATGCTATAATGCAATGAAATCTTGTTTGAGCTAGGATTAAAATTTGTCAGGCTAGGATAGCACCAAAGGAAAGCAGAACGACATTTCTGTGCCACACTTAGCTCTTTCTTCTGTAAAAAAGAATTTTACATATGAATTGTACCCAGTGCCTCTATAACTTGCGGTCTCATATTTTTTGAAGTATGTACTAGAATCATGACTTAAATCTCCAAAATTCCTGGCTGTAAGCATCTAGTGTTGAAACTGCTTTCAGAATAAAGTATTGCAGAAGTGCTTTCACTTCCTGGAGCGGCCAGCCATCGCTACTAACCCCATTTGGAATACTGTTTTCTGACAAGTGGGCTATGCTCACCTCTGAAGAATGCAACACTGCAGCTGATGGAGGCTTCTTTAACTAATCACCTGAGAAATGTACCTCTTTACAACTTTTTGGTAATGTTTGTTATTTTCCCAACACCTCTTAGAAAATATTTCAGAAGGAACTATTTTGCTCTACACGGTCTTATTATTCTCTTTGTACAGAAGACCTCTCAAAAATAATCCAAGTACCTTCCTTTTACATTATGTCAGTAGAGAAGATTTCTCGAGCATTTGGGGGGCCCATAAGGCGGGTGAACAGATCTTTTAACCCAGCACAAAGAGGTAAGAGAGAGAAAGTAAGGTCTCCTGTAATTCCTCTTTATGCAATTCTCAACAATACAATATAAGTGGTTTCAGTGAAGACCAAGATTTCTTCTGTGCCACTTCAGGCCCATATTAGATTTAAAAGGCAAATTAGCTTTTAAAAAAAAAGATTAAACAAAAACATTAAACATATTTTCATCACATAATGAAGTGCAAGTTCTTTTTCACACCATATGTTTGACTTGCTACTTACTGCAAAGAACATGCAACGTATAACCGGATAAACACATTTCATTCTACAAACTGGTCTGATGAGCTAAACCTGCACTAGGAGGTATCAGACAGTCTTAATGAAACTCAGAAGTGATTATTTCATTGACACTCAGCATTTCTTGCATGACAATCCAGTTGCGAATACGTTTGGAAGCGTTAGCTCAAAACCCACGGAATTCTAAGCAGCAGCATCACTGGGTCTCTCTCATGTTTCTCTAAAGACACCTATCACACCTGTCTCTAATAGCTGTAAATCACAAAACAGTAGTTTTCCTCCACATGGTTTCACACAGATGGATTGTTTTTTAAAGGAATCACATGTTGCGCTGTTGAGAAGGACTGAAAGATTACAGAAACCTAGCAACTGAAGCACAGGTTGTTACAGCAAGGCATCTTGCTTTGTGTCCTCAGGTCTGGTAGCTTTACTCATACTGGGATCTCAAGCTCTATTATTAACCCAGAAAACTACCTTAAAGCTGCACTGTCTTTGCAACAAGAGTTTATTACAAATTTATACATGTAATGCGTACCCTTTTAAACTCCTGTCCATAAAAATAAGCCCCTACATATTCCTCTTTCTCAGATAACTTCCACAAAATGAGAAGCCAAAAGCAGCTTCAAGATTAGGGAGCAGGTTGTGTGCTCTGAGGCTGAGGGGCTATTAGATGAAAGAAACAACTAAGAAAACATTTTCCCTCACACTGCCTCTGAATAAACCAAGTTGATGCTGAAATGCAGGGCTGTTTTGGGGAAAAAGCTTCAGGGTTTCTTTTTGTCTTCTAACAAATACAACAGGGCACATACTCAAGAAAATAGAGCATAATTATTTATTTGTTTTAGTAAAACTATCCTCAATAATAATTCAACAGGAGTTGAAACAGGATGTAAGCAGAAGAAAAAGGTTTTTAAAAGATCTATCCTACACATGCACACTTTTATATCACTAAATATATGCAAGGGCATGTAAGTAAATAGTGACCTAACTTTACTTTGAAAAAAGAAACACCACAGATTTGGTCACCAAAGACCAAAAGCTGAGAAAATATCAACCAATTTTAACAAAAATGTCAATGTGTAATAGGTGTTGCAGAAATTAAAAAAACATAAAACAACCAAACCAAAAAACCCCAACCCAGCACCATTTTAACATGCAAACAGAAATACTTGACTTTGCACTGTATAGCCAGTATTCATTATGAGTCCAGTAGCACTTTCATGGCAATTGCTTGGAGGATCACGTAAATATGTTCGTGCTCGGTTAGAGCATGGTGCTAATAATGCCGAGGTCACAGGTTCGATCCCCATATGGACCATTTACTTAGGAGATGGACTCAATGATCCTTCTGGGTCCCTTCCAACTCAAGACAATTCTGTGATTCTATATCAAAACCACAGTAAATCCAAAACACGTCTGTCAGTTTGCATAGGAAGACAGTCAAGCTGTCACTGATTGTGAGGAAGCTCAGAAGAAAACAAAAGAACAATATCAAAAAAAGAAATCAGGAAACACAGAAAAGAGTAAGAAAAAACAGGTTCACACAAGCAAAGAGCACTCACAGACAATGTAAAGCTGAATTGAAAAGTAGTGAAGTCAGACAAGCAAAAATTAATCCTTTCTCACTGCTAGGGACGACTTATAGAAGAAAGCATTACATTTTATCAGAAATTACTTGGAAAAAAGGGCACACTTCAGTCACACAAGCCCCTTTTAAAGCCCCTTCTCACTGATACGTCAGGCCTATGCCCAGAGGGAAGTCTGAGGTGACACAAGTAGTAGTGCAGGGAATACTTTGAGATTTTTCTCAATGTATTAGAAATAACTATCTAATTGAAGAAAAAAGTCCCTATTTCATATATATTTCATATATACATATGCAAGAACTGAGCAGTAAACCATGCTTGATTTAACCCCACAGACCCACATCCTTAAATAGTTTTCCTATTTTGCTTCCCTGCTGGTAGGTTGCATGATTAGCACAATGCTCTGTAGGCCAAAAACCTAGTCTGCAAAGACCTTTTGAAATATTTAACATATACTAGTACTATGTAAATAGTAATAATAATTCAGTGGCCTTTTCCTACTCTGCATTTCGAATGTATTTATTATGAGCTAGACAAATAATGCAAGATTGTAGCATTCTGCCTCCACATTTCTCATCTTCCCTCTTCCAATTTACCAGAGCATTGACAAAAGAGGCGGTTTTGCTCCAGGCCTTTAACTCTAGCAGCATAGATTCTCATACTGCGTAGCTCTGAACTGGAGGATCCATCTTTTGCATAGGGGCAGAAACTCATTTCCTTAATCAATTTAGAGAAGATCAGAAGCCTGCCCAGTGACCCACATTGCTCAAGAAACTGCACCAGAAGCAGAGGCTATAGAGGCAGCTGCTTTCAGGCCAGCAACAGCATGCTCAGCATGAACAGACTGTACTAAGATTTTTCTCCCACACACAAAACCAAACTGTTCCTGTGCCCCCTTTGTGCTGACAGAGCCTGTCTCTCAGTCGATGAGCAAGTCGCTATTTAGAAAATTATTTCTCAACCTATTTTGGAAATCCACAGTCATGTACAATTGGCAGCACTGGCGAGTATTCAGCGGCGATTTCAAAGGTTCTTTGTCCTGGGGAGGAGACAGGACCATTCACCAGCATGCCGGCAGAACTGCTGAGTACACAGCTGGAGCATGGGTGGGGGAAGGGAAGTGGTGTGTGATTCTGCAATTATATCTGTTAAATGCATACAGATTTGAAGAATGATCACTTGGCATTTCTACTATTTTGCAAGTGAAAACTTTCAACACATTTGCCAGAAGTATTTGGCTGATTTTTCTTGTAAGAGGATAGAAGATCAGTGCAGAGTAACGTTAAGCCATGTGGACATGCTACGTAATTGGTTCTTTCAGCCCCTCGCAGCGCAAATGATCTGCAGTAACATGCTCTGATCTCCTTACAAGTTAACAGTCCAGTCTAGGACAAATACATCAAGAAGAGATAGAGAGGAAAAAGCTGTGGATAATATTAACCACACAAGCTTGGCTTTTCCACAATGCTCATATTTTTTCTATTGCCCAGCTGCTAGATATTCAAGAGAAAACAGAGTGTACTATAACAACTGCTACAACACGCCACAGGAACAGAAATCCAGTAAGAACCCTTTCTGTTTGGCTCCTCACAGGGCTCACTCACTTGCACTACAAAAAATGTCACTTTGATGCCCTGTTTGCATTCCATTTCCAACACCAATGAGGAGGATGGAGGTCTCTGGTTTCTATGACAACCCAGATGGGCCACAATACAAGATACTTACAAACGTTCAACTGCGGGGATGCCAGATCAAATTAAGCTAGAGTTTACATTACTTCATAGAAACTAAAATAAAAGAAAAAACCCAAACAAAACATGAATGTCAAAGCAAGGATGACATTTCCTTGGTACATTCCAAAAGATTTCTGAAACTAGATGGTAAAGAAAGGAAGGATTTTTCCCTATGAAAATAAATTATATTGTCAACACAAGCAAACTGAGCCCCTCATTTACATGAGTAAATGTTTTCATTACAACTAGACTGCTGGAAAATTACCATCAGACATTAAAAGCGAAAAGCAGATCCCAAAAGATGATTTTATCAATTTACTTAACTCATTATGAACTGACAAATTTGTAATCTACTGTTTTGTATGGTTTGTTTAATGTCACAATTTGTACCTTGTGATATGGTTCAGTTTTTTGTTGTTTACCCTGATCTGGTCTTTTATGACATTTTGCAAAACACATTCAAATGTGGAAAATACTCCATATTTTACTTCAGGAAATTAAATTAGTAACAGTGAGTTATTTTAGTTAACATTAACAAAACTAATTTAAAAACATTTAATACGTGCTCTTAGTAATTTAACTGGTCTGTTGTTAAACAGGTGAGGTGATCTTACTTCTCAAAGGCATTGATTAACTCAATGTCCTGGGAAGGCAACTGTAATAAGCCAGCCAGTTTAGGCAACAAGAGTAAAATGCGTTCTGAAGAAACACCGATAAAAGCTTTTTGTAAGATTTTCAGACATGACATATATAGATATGGTTCACAAAACAAACCAAGTTAAAGAATTTCTTAATAAATACGTAATTTTAGGCATATTATTTTGAAAAATCTTCTGCTACAAGTTAAGGTATTGTCTTTCTATTTAGTCACTGTCCTTTTACAAGTTACTCTCCATTCTTTCTTCCAACTTAATCACCAGGCAGTTAATAGCATTCATTCAATATGTGATAGCCAGCAAGGCTCATATTACAACAGATAACCATAGACTTCAGAGGCTTATGTTCTTTGGGGAGAGGAGAGGGAAGAGCGAAAGGCTTAACAGCTGTGCCTAGTCAAAATAATCCAAACTTAGAGGGACTGTAACATTTAAAATTGGAACACAGAACCTTAAAATCTGCGTCTGTGCAGCTGTTGTAACACTTTATTTAAAACTGCAGACACTCTCCCTTCATAAATCGTTCCCCTCTGCAGCACTGCTACCCAGAACTATTTACAGGACTCCAGTCTGGCTTGCAAGTGCCACCTCATCACTCAGGAGCGCCTGGCGCTGCCAGCTGAGAACCACCACCCCTCACACGGGCCGGCTGAGCCGCCTGCTGGTGCCTGAGCCTCTGCTGTTCAACGCACGAGCTAGGACCCCGGAATCATGGAGCCAGAGAACATGCCCAAGGTGGGCTCTGAGACACCCAGGTTAGCACCTGCCCATCACCTGCTCCTCATCAATCCTCTTTCACCCCAAACCCTCCCGTTCAAAGCCGTTTCCCCTGACAGCACGATAGCCTGACGCTCCACGGGCTCTCACTGCTGCTGACAGGAGCACGGCCGGCACGTGGCACGGCAGGCTGAGGCGGAAGAAAAGTTGCCGGCTCCGCCGTGTTCCCTGACTCGGGCAACGGCAAGCGGAGCCAGGGAGACACGCTGCGGTGATGGTAACAGCATTTCAGGAAAGAGAGATTCAGGGATTTGCAAGGAGCTCCGGCAGAATGACCACAGTGCCTCAGTACTGCAGGGGGAAGAGCTGGGGCTGAAATTACACAGCTTTATAAAAATTAAAATACCTGACAACACTGCACAGCTAGTGGGAATTAACTGGAAGTGACGAATTAGGATGTTGAAATGTGACGAAGGACATGGAGGGGCTTGGTTAGCCTTAAACTTGGACTACACTGCCTAAACTTCAGATATACAGCTGGGGCTGTGCTCCCACATCATAACTGCTACCTGTGTTTCACATATAAAGCGAAAGACAAGGAACAGCATAATGAAAAAGAGAATTTGCAAAGTGCTAATGCTTACTAAAATTATAACAGTTTAACAGGAAGAGCGAAACGGACTGGAAGTAAGTAGGAAGGAGCTGTAAGTTGCAAGGGATGGTAGCGTTGCAGTGAAAAAGATGCTTGATGTCATACAGTTGAAGTTACTTTAATCACAATTTAGTGTAAGTATCAAGAGACTGGGACAAATAAACAGACCAGTGGGTTCCTCTCACAAAGTCTACTGCCAGTCACATCCTGCACACATTTCAAAGCATGAACTTCTACTCTGCAGTGACACCACACAGATTAAAGTTGTGTTTGCAAGTTGCACGGCATCTGCGATTGCACTGGGTTGTTCAACTATAAATTTCACGCAAGCACAACAGCATAACTGATTAGTAACCCCTATAAGGTAATTTGTGCCTAGGATGGTATTCAACTCTTCTAATATTGTAATTAAAGAATAAATAATCTCTTGTGCCATCAACAACACAAACATACTGAGTAAGTAATGCTGGGCATGTGACCTGTCTTCACAAATTCCAGACAGTTTAGACTACTTTTCACACAGCTGAAATTAGAAACCCTGATCTGACTCCCTAGACAGAACATCTCTTCCTCAACTCCACAGATCCCTTATTGCCCTATTACTTGTATGCATATACTGCTGTTTGATATTATAACTGAATCTGTCCACCACACTCATCCTCCACTTTGATGACATCAGCAATCACTTACAGATGTGTATCCTGTTGCTAGCACAGACAACATAATGCTGCACCTCTGCCCTTGCTGACATTCACTTTGTTTCACAAATACCACCCACATCTTCCTCTCTGACTGACAGTTTTCAATTAAAACTGAGTGACTGTTCTCAATGTGTTCATAGCTTGAAATGTGCTTTTTCCACTTTGCAACTATGGAAGGCTGGTGTTCTTGACTGTAATTTCTTAGAATCAAAGGTATTATAATTTCCTTTGCCACAGTGACAAGATTCACAGGCAATCTCCTATGGTCTATACAAATCTTGCTTGGTTGGTTATCTGCATAATGGAGAAACAAAGGTGTTATCCCGTAGAGCATCTAGGAAATCCCCTTAAAACAGTTCTGCCATATGATCCAGCTAAATATTTTAAACTTTGAATACTGTTTTGACTGACTTCAGGTTAATACCAAAGCATTTTCAAATAATTCCCACAGACTAGCTCCAGCATCAAAGGAGCCCTAACACTGAGTTTTGCTGAACTTAGCTTTTTTGCAGGAGGTCAAGATACTATTGGTAAACCCGCATTAATATTTCTACACAATATTGCATTGT
Source organism: Edolisoma coerulescens (assembly GCA_013397115.1). Classification (NCBI taxonomy): domain Eukaryota; kingdom Metazoa; phylum Chordata; class Aves; order Passeriformes; family Campephagidae; genus Edolisoma; species Edolisoma coerulescens. The sequence goes on from VWZW01007081.1 coordinate 156,205, forward strand.
AACATATTGAGTTTCAGCCAGAAATTACACAGCTGGGGGGGAAGGGGAAACGAAAAAAAGTAATCTCTCCCAGATTATTAATGTACACAAGACAAGACTAGAAAACTACCAAGGATCTCTAGACTTCCAGCTTTTCCAATGTCTTGACTCTATGACTATACTGAAATACAATCACCTGCACAAGAAACTAAAGCAGCATGTTTTTTAGCAGCTGGTAAATGACAATTTTAGAACTGAAACAGTAATATCAGTCTTGAAGATGCATAAGTAATGAAGTAAATAATACAACCTTTGTTAAATTCACATCTAATAAAAACAGATGACATACATTAAAGTTTGCTGAATAGAATAGGATGAAGCCGATAAAAAGCAGGTAACTTACCTGCTTCTAACAGGCTTTTTACAGATTAAAAAGTAGGATATATAAACATTTATAACCCCCAAAATAGCTAAAAGTAAGTTTTTCCATGCCAAAACATTTAAGTGATTGCATCTGTAAAACACATCCTTCTTCTGGACCTGTCATCTTTCCAAGGTATCATATATATGCTCATGTTTTCACTTACTTGAAGTCTTAGCAATATTGATATCAAATCGACGTTCTTGATTTCAGTTATGCATAGTCTTAACAACACTAAGTGAATAAGTATTGTTGCAAGACAACTAAATACTCTTGTTGCTGTATTTTCTTCAAAAGTCAATTAGAGTATCAAACACTTCTGCCTATTATTTTCTGCTTTTGTACTTTATTCGAAATCTACTCAATTATACAGTGTATGTGCACACTGAAAAAACATATGTTCTCCAAAACTTTCCTCTGCAAATGTTTCTGTATTAATTTTCAATTAATTAGACTTGGAATTATATTCAGAGTAAGAAACCTGAATACTAAAATTCTGGCAGTAAAAAACAAGCACTGAGAATAAACTCATGTTGTTCAAACTAGTGGCTGCTCCATGCATCTCAAAGAATTTGCACTCCAGAATGTTTGCACTGTAAGACTAAAAATTTACTTTGACAGGACATGGAAGTTATTAGCAGAAACTCTGACATCCTCAAGAACTGGTCTTCAAAGAAATGACCTATTTAATGCACATGAGTAGGTCCTTCACATTAACCCCATCCCTCCCTCAAAACAACAACAACAACAAAAAAGTGCTAAGTTTTGCTTTTTTTTTTTTTTTTAATGAGCTGAAACTGCTACAGAACAAAAAATTCCAAAACCTCACAAATTGACCGTAGAGAGAATTAAAAATAACGGATAATGCAAAAAACCAAACCAAACTTAAAACAACCCAAAAATAAACAAGAGGTATCTCTTCTACTTCACTTTTCCTCGTGGCCAAACGACCACAATGGCTAACAAATCATCTATTTGTTAATTCTGTTTTATAAAACTTTCTTCTTCTTGGAAGATACTGAGAAAATTCCAGTTTCAACAGAGTTTCGACCTGCACTTTCTAAAATGATAACAAACCAGAGAAACCAGAAGCCTACAACCCGTTACATACGTCACTAAAAGGTCGCGGGCTCCAGGCGCTCACACGCAGTCGTTCGGGTGTCCCCAGGCGCCGAGGACGCGGAAGCGCCGTCCCGCCCGGGCGGGAGGCTCCGCGGGCGCCGGAGCCGGGAGGGCACGGCCGCCATCTAGCGGGGACGGCGGCCGCTCCGCCTTCCCTCCCTGCCTCGGCTCTCATCAGGCACCAGCGGAGATCAAAATTTGCAGCAACAGAAAAAGCACACCGCCACTGTTGAACTTAAATTCCTACGAGGTTTTTCCGATCTCAAACCCCACCTAAAGCTGTCTGCAGTGAAACTGAAGCACTACTGTTACGCTGTAAAGTTTTCATTCACTCTCATCTCCTAACAAAACTGTTCTAGATTTAACTCCACAGTAAGCACTAAACCTCTCTTGTGTGACATTATTTACTCCTAATGCACATTATGGCATTTGCATTGGCTCTAACAGAAGACTGAACAAGACTTTAGAGACTTCCATTGCCAATCCCATTCCAGCTGCTGTGCACTGCTCCAGTGGTTCATGGCAGCTGGTAAAAGCCAGTGGCAAGAGCATCCCAGGCACCCCACCAAGGCCTGGGCCCCTTCCTAGATGTGGCACAGCTGGCACATGAGCTTGGGCACTGCTCACTGCCAGGCACAATCAAAGCTCAACTTTACATCCACCCTCAGACTTATCCACCCTCGTGGCCAATGGAGGTACGGCCAAACAGGTGCTCAGCAAAAGGCTTTCAGGCTCCTCGAACTTAGAGCAAAGGCTGGTCCGGTTTCATCTGTCCTCAAATGAGAAGAACATAACCAAAACAGACAGATATAGATAAGAAATGTGAATAAATTAATATTACAAGAAATCTAGTTTTGCATTTCTGTGAGTTATGGCAAAGTATGATTTACAAAATCACAGAATACTCTGAGCTGGAAGGGACCCACAAGGATTGTTGAGTCCAACTCTTAAGTGAACAGCCCATACAGGGATCAACCCCACAACCTTGGCATTATTGGCACTGTGCTCTAACCTGCATTACATATGAAGATGGATGCCTGATGTGTGCCGAGATGCCTGAAAACAGATACTAATTTCCACATGCTCCTAACAGCAGTCTGCCCGGCCACATCCATGCACATAAAAGGTTTCACACTCAAGAGCAGCAGACACCTCTACTGCTGGCTTCACAGCCAGGGCTCTAACAAGCACCGCTCAGAGATGTGTGCCAGTGCCAGTTGTCCGACAGGTACTCCAGGCCTCTCCAGCATCACACATTTTAATGGTTCAGATCTTGAGTCAGTAAGTCCTCTCGTCAGGGAAAGCCACAAAGCAGAAGTTGAAACAAAGGGTGTTCTACAAAATACATGGCCTTAAGGAAGGTGCAGTGAACTCTAAGGCAAGGAACACTCACTCACTGCTATTCATGTTTCTGTTGAGTTCTAACATTTTATTATTGAACCTGGACACAAACCAGTCAACCTGTAAGGGTGACAAATTATTTCTTTTGCCTTATAAATGAATTAACATAGATTGCACAAGGGTATTTCTTCAATACCAGACATGAAACACAGTCCCAATACAAATGAAAAAAGACTCTACCAGTCAGCATTAAAGTTGACAGGTCAAATCCATATATTTGACTGTCCTGCATAAAACCACAGCTCTAATCTGGTGCTTCTACTCAAAATAGGAGGAGGTTCTAGGAAATCCAATGCACATTCAAACATTACTTTAAAAATAGCTGTACTTTTGGCAAACACACCAACAAATTGCTTTTGTTACTTCTCCCACTATTCCATTAACTCCGTCAAGACAGAGCCATGCTGAGAGCTAATGAAAGGCCCTTGTTTCAAACCTTCCTGTAATCTACTTGCACGAGGACAGAAAGTATCATATTTATTACGGTAGCCAGGAGCAAAATCTGTTGTTGGTTGGTTGTTGGTTTTTTTTCTTAGTTTTCTTTCATAAATAACTGTCAGATTTGATACACATGAATATTTTCTAAAAAAAAAAATCATCATTGACAAAAATACCATAACTGAAATTACATGGACATACAACAGAAGACAGGTGTTGGAAATTTCACTCGTTTCTCATGTATTTTGATGATGTCCCACACACCGTATGTCGCTGTGTGTGGAGGCTGAGACGCCGCCCTCCTCTGTCCCAGCAGCTCTGTGGGAGCAGGAGCCCAAGGGCCTGACGGGTCAGCAGAAACTCCAGCATTGCAAAGAACAAGAACTGATTTTTCTTAACTCCACAGTTCTGAGATTAATCTGCTGCTCCCAAACTTTATAAATAAAACAGTTAAATGTATCCAGGCACTTAAAAAAACCTCCTCCTTTCCTCTCTCTTGACGTTTTTGCACTGTTTCCAGGGAAAAAACCACAACTGTCAGTACAATTGTTTCATATACTAGAGACTTTAATCCTAACTAGGTCTTCCGGCTGTTTACATTATTAAGCAAAAATAAGCCTTTAAAAGTTGGAAGAACTGAGTTAAACTGATATTGGTGAATGCAAAAAAGATAGAAAACATCAACCTTTTTATCCTTCAATTTAGGTTTGAACATGTAAAGAGGAATATGCTACAAAAAATTCAAGATAAAATTAGAATCACGTGAAAAGGAAGTTTAAATAAGGAAAGCGCAAGGATGAACTTAGCTAAAAATAACAATGTAGTAATTAAAAAAAACGTATCAGAACACATAGAATCAAACAGAAATGTAACCATTTTTCTGTTTCATCTCGACAAGAACATCTCTTTACTTAAAACGGAACCACGTTTTTAAAAAAGCGTGGAAACAGAAAGAACAGAGGTTTTAAAAATGAGAAAGCCAGATGTTGAACAGAGCACTCCACTAAATAGTTTTCCGGGATACTGTTGGAAATCACTGATTGAAGAGCCTTACTCCAACAATCTTGTTTCAGGAAGCTGCCGTTTTTTTGTTCCAGTACATTACTGACTTTCTGAGGTGTTATTAATAATTAAACTTTTCTTTTAAAATTACTCATTAATATTAACTTTGTCTAAAGTCTTCCTGGAACCTAATACTTTAAGGAAAATAAAACAGTAAAAATACACTAACCACAACAGTTAAATAAAAGAATGTGTTTAATTTGAGAAAGAACCTACTTCTTGTAAATTCACTTTCCACAATTCATACTCAGCTATACAGCAATAAAGCTGTACAAAAGATGTTTTTAGCCTTCACCTTTTACACCTATGAGAAATGGAAAAGCAATGGCAATTTACCAACCCAATCTCCGTCTCTGCTTTTGCTTCCTCTAGACTAATAGAGAGATTAAGAAAGCAAAAACTGCAGGTGAAACCACTTTATATAAGCCTCAAACCTAAAAGGCCAGCAAAGTCATTTGTCACCCCTTGCATGTGAAATGTGAGGAATAACCATTACTGAACTGGATCCATATGAATTGTACAAGAAAAGCCACTCTAGCTCCTGGAGCTACTGAGTTCCAAGTTACTTCACTCTTACTTTTCTAAACTTTTTTCTTATTGCCTTGTGCAGCAGAGCTCCACATTGTGGAACCAAATGCCTCATCCTAGCTATATACGTGCAGACTCAGATGACCATGCTGGGGTGACCTCCGTACACTACACTTAGGGAGAGCTAACACAAAACAAGTATTTACAACACCTGGAGTCCCATCAGTCCAAATCTGCCTGAAGGAAATCCTGAAGAATGCCTGAAATCACATCTTTTCTGCACACTTAGGCATCTATCCAGATTACTCCGGCAATGCATGGCTGCACATGTCCTTGTGGTTGGAGAACTTGCCCAAAAAGTGACAGATGACATTCATTTCCCCTTTCAGATTAAGATAATACAAAAGTACATCTCTTTTCCCCAAGAGCTTTCTAAGCCAAGGACACTTCTTATCTCCCCTTCTCTGCCTCAGTGTAGAAAAGTACCCAAGATTTACAGGGATGGAGTGAGAAGGGAAGAGGAAGTATAAAGCAGAGGGATTTCTCCTGAGAGAGGATGCTGGTCCCAGCACCAGCATCTGTTTATTTTAATTTTGTGTTTAAAATCACCAGATACCATACATATGAAGTATTCCCATATAGTCTGGCTTATCAGGACTCTCCCCCTTCCACTCCACTGCACACAAACTATAAAATTCCATCTTCTACATTCATTCAGTCACTGCCACGTCTCCTCCCTTGGACTGAACAAGGCTCTGCAAGACATCCCAAAGGCATATTGCTACCCGGATTCTACCAAGACTCACATGCAAGGGCTTCTGCCAGGTTTCAGTTTAGTAGGAGGACTGTCTTAAAGCTCTACGTGGAAAAGCTACATGTTACCTACAGGGTCTATCTGCTTCACTTGAAGAATCGATTAAGTCAATATTATTCCTCAGTCTTGTTTGGATTTCTTTATTAACTTCTGTATCAAATAGTTCTAGCATTTTAATTTTACTTTCTTCTTGAAACACTGTACACAAAGCAATGAAAAATTGCATACAGAATGTACTGAAGAGAGCTCTTAGAAGTTCTCTAACATCACAACTCAGAAATTCTGGTCTGCAAAACTCTACCAACTATAAGCAGAAAACAACTGTGTTGCAACATGCAAAGCATTAAATTGTTTAAAGCTGTTCAAATAAGTCTCAGAGCCTTTTTCCTTAAAAACATTTTCTACCCTCAGTTGCCTCAGAAAAAAATTAAAATGAGGTTGTTATTTGTGGATAACTACACCTTAAGACTACAAATATTTTTCCTTGTTTCTTACAGAGAGGAAAAAATGCTACAAAAAATGACAGCTTCTAGCAAATAAGCACTGTCAGATGAGTCCAGTGGGCTTTCTCATTTGCATTTTGCCTGTAACAGAGTTACTGAGAACTCTCACATAACACACGCCATTAACTGCTGTTTCCCCCCTCCAAAAGCCTTCTTTCCAAATCAAAGCAGAAAGCCAAAGTATAAGCAGCAGCTTTAAGGAGGAGTTCCTAGAAAACTATGAGGCCTGTCTGTACAGGGTGGCTGACCAGCAGGCCACGACAATTCCTTCTGCCGTTCGAACTGAGGAGCAGCAGCTGCTGTCCCTTCTCAATCTGTACAAAATTTCTTCTGAAATGTCTATCATATCCACTAATAATTTTTTTAAACCTCTTCTAAAAGTACCTTGTAAAGTTCATTTTCACACTGAAGTGAACTCCAGTATCAAGTCCATACAGCACATACAGAATCCACTTAAATCAGCTACAGAACTCCCAAACCTGTATGCGGACTAGGAAAAATCCAAATGTTGCATTTTGATAATTTATAGTACATTTGTTGCATGTTTTGGATTCTGAAACACACGGCACTAACACACAGTTGCAGCAGAAATGACTGCAGTTCCCCAAACAACGATAATGAATGTTTGTGTGTACTTATGCAGATGATCTGTGTAACTCCAGCTAGACAATGTGAAGCAGTAAGAACAGTAACTGAATGCATGGCAGCAGAATAAGGTAACACCTTCCTTTTCTTCATCTCTAATAACCAGCAGGTGTCCAAGCCTGCTTCTCATGGAGGTGACAAATTACAGTAACAGAGCTCAGTGCAAGGCACTGGCAAAAGTTACAAGACTTGTCAGAACTGCAAAACTAACACATACCACATGTATCTGTAGATAAAGCACATCTGCACTGTGACAGGATCCCAGTTAAAGCTACAAAAGAACAGGGGGACTAAGCAATAATTCTAAATTAAACTTCCAGAAATATACAGAGGCCAGTATTACCTATTTGAAAGTCAGCTCCTAGAGGGAAATAATGATGTTTTGAAAGCCTAGGCCTACCAGCGAATATCAACATTTTCTGAAGTTTGAAGTATTGTTGTTGATACATCAGCACAATATTATTCTTCAAAATACCTGGTTTTGAAGTCCTCCACGTGGTATCAGCTATGTCCTTGATGATTAAAAATTAATATGGTTTCTTTGTATACACATTATGACAGACACATTGTATTGTCTGAGGGCCAGCAGTTTTTCATTTTGAATAGTTGGCTTTTGCTTTAACTTCTTGAATATACAGAGAAAAGCCACTTCACATGTTTTTTAAAGCCTTCTAAAGCATTTCTGGAGTGTCAGCATTCTCATTTGCCACTAGAAGCTCTTTCTGATGAGCTCAGGACTTCGGCTTCAAATCAAGTTACATCAGAATGACATCAGCTGAATATTAATCAGGGTAGATGCACAAACAGGTGTGACAAAACCATGCTGTGACTAAAATGTGAAATTCTAATTCATATCAACCGCCCCAAAGACTATCCATTTAAGTCCATCCAATAAAAAAACCAGAAGAACCTATCGAACATATTGAAATGACAGAAGTTTCACTGAAAAAGTCATGCACTGTAGAATCATCCTCTTGAAAAATCAAACAGCAAAATGTAAACTATGAGGTCAGCATAATTCCAGTATGGAGAATTACACATTCACTTCTGGGTGCTGATGGCAAGGCTGTGGTTACATGCTGCTGTTATACACGGCTACATTACTGAAAAGTTCAGCCTGGTTGCTACTCATTTTTTCAGCTCTGCTGTTTCAGCTGTGGCTGGAATAAAACACACGTGACACAGGGAAGGCATGGAGGTAATCTGCCAGCCAACAGAATAGTAACAAGGTACAGCAATCTACAGTGTTGCAGCAAAAGCACAATGCTGTTGACCTTTGCTTTTAACATACCTCTCTCTCCAGGTATGCAGATAAAGAAGTGAACATCCAGTGACACTGGATGGATAAAATAGTGACATTATGAACAAAAGAGATCATGTGGACAAAGAGAGACTTGGGCAATGCTGTTGCCCTCTGTGACTCCTAAACACAAAGATCTGTATGTACTACTACACTATCAGATAAGTTAAATTAAAATCTAAGGGTACGTTTTATTCATTAAGGCATACAGGAAAGTTTGTGAACTTTGATTTTCATTTTTTCCTTTAAACAGAAATATCTTCATTTAAGCAGCTGAGTTTTAATCTTTTCTGAGTTTGTATTTCTTTGTAACTTTGTAGAAAAAAAGCTGGTTCTCACTGGCAGAATCTATAAAACAATGCTACAAACAGTCCCTGAAATGTTTACCTATTTTTTTGCTTACTCAGATCAATATAACTTTAGAGTAAAAATAAAGCTAAACATACATTTATCCAAATCATGCGCATATACACTGCGCTCAAATGCACACTACGTTCAAAAAATATTTCATGTTACTAGAACTTACTGTTTTAATCTCTGACTATAATTTGTGGCAAGAAGGATATTAATATTGTACCAGAACACTATACATTTTAAAGAAGATCAGTACAAATGTATTGAATGTGTTGCGTATTTGAGGGGAATGGAAGTTTATCAAGGATTGATTTGCATTTCAAACAGATGTATTAAACAGAGGACCATCTGATAAGACAAAATTGAACTGTTTTTAGTAAACATGTCCTTCAAGATTTTCTTCAGCTGCTTTTTACTTAAAGATTAAGATAGAAAACAGTTTCTTCATCATTGTTTTTCAGCTCTTTATGAAGCAATTATAAACCAAAATCAACTGAATACACATAAATGAGGAAACATGCTCTTTATCTGCAGAAGGGACTACTACTGTCATAATTCAATTTAACACATACACACAATTTCAGCAGTGTACCAAGTGATTTCCATGAGGCGGTGCATTTGAGTTCTTTAGGATGTCAGAAACAACCTTGTACTGTTTAATACTATCTTTATTAAAATAAGATTTATTCAAATTGAAGCAGGGCATGACATTGATTTGCAATAATTTTAAGTAGGTGCATTTTAAAATAAAAGGAGATATTTAAATGAACAATCTTTTTTTCTTGGTTTTTTTTTTTTAATTATCAACTGCTAACTACTCATCATCGAACACTGCACATTTATTTATAGGATGAACCAGGCAAATACCTAATAAAGCACAGTAATACTGCTGGCAATATTCAGGCCTTTATATAATGTTTACAAGCATAGTTAATCTTCACAAAAACCTTGTAATGTTGGTAGGGAGTAAAGTATTCATTATTCTTTAACTTCACATATGGGAAAACTGAAAGAGAGAGATTAATTTAGAAACAAAAATCAAGTACAGGTCCCCCAAATGCAGTATCAAGGCCTAAGCAAAAAAAGTCTAATTTTAAAGGCACTAAAATCAATAAAAGCAGATGGGGCTCTGAGCCTGTGAAAACAAGTTTTCTCCAGGAGTATGACTTTAGACATTTGGCACTGTGGGCTAACATTTTGATTACATAATAATATTGTATTATTATTACTATTACATTTTTAAATTTTATTACGCTGTTTTCCGTAATTAATGAAATGGGTGTCCAGTTCTGTAGCATGGTTGGCCAGGTCCTGTTACAGTCTCTAGGCTGTTATCTTACCTACATTTTTCTAACAATTAATTACAATTAGGAATGCATGTTATTTCTTCAGCTATAGAAACACAGAGAGGCCTTTATTTAACACTCTGAAGAATAAAGAATTGTACAGTGTGTCAATGCCACCTTTGTCAGAATTACAGCAACCAAAGCACCAGCCTGGGACCATTTTTGCTTTGGTTTTAACATGAAGCAGGACAAAGCTGGCTCCAGACTTACACAGGGAGGACACCCTCCTGCATGGATTTCTGTGGTACAGAAGTAGAAAGACTACCATTGCCTCCTTTGGCTATTCTGATTATGCACCACAGGAAAATGGTATGTCCTATGCCATATTAGCTCAAGGTAAATAACTTCCTAGCAGGACATTGGTAGTCTTAATTTGTCTTCACTTCCCTTTAGGGCACAGCATTTTTTTCTAATAACCAGTGAACTAACTTTTTCTCAGCTGCTATCTTACACATCCGTTTTGATTTTTTGGAACAAAACCTGACCTTGCTTTGGGTCAGCACTTTCCCTGAGACTTTGGTTTATTCCATCCCCCACAAACAAAAAGTTTGTTAAAACAATTACAGAAGAAACATTTCTTAGCGAGTGCTGAGGGAGGAGCAGTGAAAGGAAATACATTCCAACATGCAGCTGACTTATGTGAGCACAGGGAAATGAAAAATACATGTACTTGCCCAGAGCTGGTCTGGTCTTTGTTCCTGGGCTGGAACAGATTCCTGCCAGGGACATTAAAATCCAACGAGGAAAGACGGTGCAGTAGCAGAAAGACGACACAAGGTGGTGGTCACTGAAGCAGGGAGGAGAAGAAAGGGAGCAGAAAGCCTGGCTGGGGAACGCCATGAAATGGGGATGTTGGCTCCAACCGTGATATCTGTCTATCGGGCAGGGGATGCTCTAATGGAAAGCACTTCCTTTGAATCTAAGCCAAAAACTTAAAAGCATCGGCACAGCTGCCTGCATTGTGTTACTTTAGGTTTCAAAAGGGGAGGAAAAACTCCAGAACTACCCCCTGGCCCAGTTCACAAACTCCACCAGTTTCTCTGCTTGCGCCTGGAAACTCCTACAAACACACCAGCTAGCTAAGCAGACACATACACACAAACGTGTGTGAATACTCTCCAGAGAGGATCCCTTTGGAAAGGGGCATGTATTGTACACCTGGAATTCCAAAAACTAACTGCCAGCTTAAAACTTCAGAAAAATTATGTGGGTCAAAATGCCTTAAAATAAAAGCAGGGAAACTAAAACACCAAGATTTACCAGAAAACCTTTTACCAAGCAAAAAAAGGTTCAGAGAAACCAGAAAATAAGCAAAGAACCCATACAGACGAGGAAGGAAAAAGGTAAAAAATTACCCATTTCATTACTGGTGTGGTTGAAGAGGTTATTAGAGGGAAACGCGTAACCTTCAAAGGGAAAACTCACCCCTCACAAACCGTAGGAGGAAGCATCAGTTATGACAGGTGAAATGAAAGATGGCGATAAGGAGACACGAGAGGAAATGTGAACAGCAAATAGCAGAGCTGCACCAGCAATACCAAGGAATTCCTGAAATGCATCAAAGCAGGAAGCCACCAACCTGATGGGCTGCTGAGGAATCAATGGATGGCAAAGGTCAAAAATTTGCAGAGAAAACAAAATTATGTTATTATTAGTATTAAGAGGTCTTCTTCACAGAAGATGAATATATGCCTGTAACTTTGTTCCTCATATATCTTGATATGATAAGGGAGATGCCAAAGAGATGATGTTGGAATCAAGATGATAAAATCACAGGAGAAATAAGATCTGAGAATATATATAAAATACCATGAAAGTATGAAGGAACTTAATATGAAGGACTTGAGAAAGTGACAGAAACAGGCATTTTATATACACCACTGTATTATAATGTAAATACTATAACTATATCAACAGATGCAAAAAGAAATCCTAGAAATTATAGCTTAACCAGCTTTTCTTCAGGGTAAGTCATTTTGCTTAGCACAGACAAGCCAGTCAGCAATGACATAGCAAAATCCGTCAATAACTATATCTGACATTGAAAAACTGGAATGTTTCTTTGGGAATCTCAGTTTTAACACAATGTGAAAAACTATTTTTTAAAAAAGGCAAAGATATAATACACAAATGATACGGCACTTTATGAATTAGCAGTAGGCCTAGGATCCTGAGTATGTATTCTCCTAATTCTGATCTCAGAAATGACCAAAGTGTAATTAATTCAGTAATAGACAACAAAAATAAATAAGATTTAGAAAGATTTTCATATGAATTAGACTTACATAATTGATTCAGATGAAGTTGAATGAATAAATGCTACAGAAAAAACAAAGTCCTCTTAGCCCTTTTAAAAACAGAACAGCAAAGGAATGTAGAAAAAAATTTAAGCAAATGATTTTTGGAAAATAGGAAATAAACTAATTTTGTTTAATAACTTTTAGGACTCATAGCCACAAGGTAAAGATCTTGCACCCATTTGTTTAGGTATGGACATTGTTATGTAAAGAAAAGACTCCTACCCTTTTATTTCCCATTTGTCCCTAAAAGACAGGAAGTCTGATTTTTCTCAAGGGTTAAGGTACCAAATCAGTTACAATTCCATAGCACATTTTGAAAGCAGGAAAGCTAATTACATTATCTCAATACACAAAAGTATTTTACCTATCTCCTTGTCAGGAGTACCCCAAACAGCAGATCAGGTCAAGATGCAATGCAACACTCCAAACTGCTTAGCTGTATATCAGCCTGGTTAGAATAATCTTACCATGGAACAATTCCAAATGCAAAAAATTAAGTTTTTTTAAAGATTTTGGAAGCTTGCCAGAGTTTCAGAGTAAAGGAGCTGGGGCTACTGGCTAGGTAAGAGGCTGGAGAGGAATAACCTTTAGAAGAAATCAAATGGGTTGGTAAAATTTCTGCATATGAGTGGTGAAACAAGTCACTTGGGCTCTGTGCCTTTGTGTGTTATGCAGACACCTAGGCAGAAATCACCTCCAAGTGGAATGAATGCCTGCCTTTATAGTTCCCCCATGTGACTTATAAATGGAATTGCCCTCGTGCTTAAAAAGGTACTTTCAAGGCATTACCACTGCATGTGTTTAAAATGTCAATTAAAAATAAGGAAAAAAGCAAAACATGAAACAGGCTGGGAACTGTTACAGACCCATTTTCATATGCAGCCAAATTTTGTGTGATGCTCAATCTTACCTAACGTTATCATTTCAGATGGCATTCAGGACATGTAAACAAGCCTTACTACCCCAACATGTTTGATTCATGGAAAAATTCAGTAACAAACTGGAAATGAGAGCTTCTTTATATGAAAGTACTACACCCTCCAAAATTATTTAAAACACTGAAAATTTCGTTTGGTCCATTTATTTCATTTCTTCAGAATGTGAAAAATACGCATTGCTTTAAAACCAAAATGCTTAGTGTATATATACAACCGATCACCGCTGGTCCGTGATGTGTCACAGCCCAGCTCAGCACTCCAGCTACCAGCCTGCCCGATTATAAATAGGCTGCCAATCTGGGCAGCAGCAGCAGCAGCAGCTGTCTCTCATCATTCTGCTTTCTCCCTCCATTTCTATTAGATTTCTAACACAATGGAGTGATTTCTGCATATTTTCTCCACACTCTGCAATAGGTGTGACAAGCACAAATACATTTGTTTTTAAGATTATTCACAATGAACACAATTCTCCACTAACCTCTTACTGTTTACCTGATTTGTATATGTGTACACACTAACTGGGCCTGCACATTTGCATTGTTTGCTATAAATTAAATGTTTAATATTACAATTCAGCTGTCTTTAGAGAAACAACTGAACTGCCTGTGCTACTAGACACAGGTAAATAATATATGCACACCTGAACACTGAAGCCTGCAGCAACAATCACAAGATGGTCCAGTCTGTGCCTATATCATGCAAGCAACACAAACTATCCAACTCAATGAGGTACTTCTTCAAATATCAACATAATGAAAAGCATGCTTGGAAGTCTGCCAGCTCATTTTTAAACTACATATGAAATAAAAATCAACTGATAATTAAAACCAATTTATTTCTCTGTTACACACAGAAATGCCATTAAAATTCTTTATAATAATTACCATTCTGGAGTGATTATATAAAGCGTGGCTCTCAGAGTACAAAATACAAAATATGTAATATTTTACATTTTCTTGCATTAAGTCTTTACACTGTTCCCACTTGAACACTTACTTTCTGTCCTTAGAAGTATTTTCTCTTGACTATAGAAAAATTACTTTGTCAGACAAGTACTAGTTTTATCTCATCCTGTTGACAAAACTGTATGTTCAGATACCACTATATCAGACTATATTCTTATAAGTGGCATTTTTAAAACAGAGTCCAGGAGTAAAAACTTTCTTTAAGGGCTGTTGATGATTATAATGCCCCAAGTAATTGGGGATGCAGTCACAATTCTTCTACACACTCCTTGGCCAAAAAGTTCAAAGTCCAGTTGGTTTAGTAGCTATTTCCAGTAAAGGCATAGTAACTTCATTTCAATACACACACATGTTATTACACAGTCTGTATTTCAGAATTTTCAGTGTAATCAGTAAAGACTACATTTCCTAATGCACACTTCCTCTAAAATACTGAAATCAATATGTACAATGCACCTACTGGTGTTTAAAGTTCAAGAAAGCTGGAAGCAGATGCTCTCAGCAAAAGACATCAAGCTTCAGAACAAAGACATTGATCAGGGTTAATCTCATGTCTTCCTTTTTTTAGAGCAACACAAGACAGAGTTGTTTGCTTCAGACTTTTTCAGGCAGGATCCTACAACTAGAGACAAAACAGTGTTGCACCAATAAAAAGAAACAAAAAACCCCCAAGACCCAACTACCTGCACTCTACGTCAGTCTTAACAAGATCATGCTGAGCTAAAATTTTCAGTAGCTGCCAAAATTTTACCATGACTGCAGTATCAATATAGGTGACACAGGCAAGGAAAGAAATAATGAGCAGAATTTTTCACTTGTTCCTCAAGTTTGTCAGTATTAAAAAGTCTCAATTCCTATTCCTGCCCAGGCCCTTACTGATGCTACACAGAAACTCATTCCTAATCTTTGCAAGCATAATGCAAGTTCTGAGGTTATACCTGTTCAAAAGTATATCACTGGTACACAAACAACACACTGATTGGTTACTTTCCAGCAGCTTGGGCTCCAGCAGATGCCATCTTGTAATCCCCATTCCTACTTCTATGTTCTACTCTTCTGCAGATGAAAACTTAAGCCCACCTAGTCCCAGGTTTTGTCACTATCAGCTTTTAATACAGTTGAAGTATTTGATTAGCTGAGGTGCTGCAAGATGTAACTGCTCTGGTAATGTCTTAAATTATTCTAGACATTTTTGCAGAAGGGTATCTGTCTAGGCACTTAAAGGGAGCTGGTAATATGAGCAGCGTACAGTTTGTAGATACAGCAACAGAAGTTACAGAAGGAGGAATAATAAACAGGAAAGATTTATTTTTTTTTTAAATAAAATCCAGCTCAGCTCCATAAAAGCGGCCGAGAAGTGTGCTGTTAAATGGGACCTGAAGGTGGCCAATCTAAGCACTTCTACAGATGAGTCCTGGGAGGTCACAGGATGCAGAGATGGTAACATGGAAGATGACATGGAAGCAACTGCCTAAGAAGTGACAGATGGATGTGTGGGAACATTAAAGAAGTGGAGCGAGTGGGGGAGAGACAGGAAACTCATCGAGGAACATAAGTAAGGAAGGGCAGAATTATATAGAACTTTGAAAGTACAGAAAAGAGCTCAAATCTGATGCAAATATGGGTGGTGAACAGTAGGGGGAATACAAAAATAAGAGTGACAATTAAATCAGCAAGCAGGAAGCATTATTTTAACAGCTACATGTTAGGAAGTGAAAAAAGTCTCTATTCCTTCTGTCATAATAGACATGTCTAGAACAGAGCTGAAGATAGTGCACTGGTTAAGACAAGGCATGAAATAAGGCTTGCTCATAGGGATTTAAAAAAAAAAAGCACGTCTTAAGATGTTAAGAAAGCAAGCACCAGATTTATACCTGACCTAGATGACTATAACCAATGGAATGAACATGCTAAAAAAAAAAAAAAATCTAAAAATTGCACACCTGAATAACATAGAAACTGAAGACTGTATTGTCTGTAGCAGAAAAAGAAAACTAAGAATAAGAGACAGAAAGAGGACAGGAGATGAAACTTTGGCCCCACTGAAATAAATATGAAAATGTATATCAGCTTCACTGCTATCTGGATTTTAAAAAATGAGATAAATCTAGCCATTTTTCAGCTGATGACATGGCATCTGACAAACACCATATGAATGACTGCCTAATACTGGAAAATGGACCTGGAGATATCATTGAGAAGCAGAATAAAATATAGTTTCTTAACATATTCATATTAGTAAGATCTCATTAAATAACTGGGGAAGAGTCAAGAGGTTAAAAAAGCAGCTAATTTTTTTTTTGCTTTGCATCATCTGAATACCAAACCTCAGATATTTTTCACTATTTACATTCTAATTTTAAAAAGGACTACTCAGTTTAATTAACTCATTTTACCAATGTTTCAAAACAAACAGACCCATATTTGTACCAGTGCAATAAAATACTGAACACTGAAAAATTTTGCAAAATGTTTGCTCCATACTCTTTTCCAAAGAACTCTGGAACCTGGCTGTAGTTTTATACTCCATTACACCTGCTGCAATCTTTAGAAAATAATTTCGAAGTTAAGTAAAGACAAATTTTCCACAATGCTCTGAATGACTACAAAGTCTGTTTTCCATTTGCACAAGGTGAGTAGATACTTGAAAGTCTGTGCCTTCATGGAAGTCAGCAAGTCCTAACTTTGGAGATTTATTCCATGGTTCCTCTCAAATACGAAATGGACAAACCCAGGCTGACTACAAATAAAATATATTTGAGAAAGAATTAAGGCCTACAAAAAGCAAGATTAACAATTTGTTCCACAATTTTATAAAAACCCTAAACCACTATTAAAAGCAGTTTTGTTTAGGCAGCAGTTCCTGTGTTTGCAACACACATATCAGAATCAATAAAGCTGATCAGAAGCTAAATTTTTTTTACACAACTAGGATGTAACAGAAAAGTTGGCAAAAAACTTAGCAAATCATGTTATTTCATTAATTGCCTGGTTTACCCACTCTTAGAGATGTTGCTAAGGGTGTGTTTCCAGGATTTTTTTTTTTTACTTTCACTTTTACATATGGACTAAATACCTAAGCTACACACTTGTTTTTCATTCCCAATATTCTAAGACAATTTTTCACCAATTCAGTGGGTATTCACCCCAAAGAGCGCTTCAAGAACTGGCTCTGTTTTCTAACTGACATCTTTCCAAAAGTGTCTGAGTCTCATTTTTGGATAGGTGAAAATTGACAGCAGGACCAGTAAAACTGCATAGGAACACACCCACTTCCACTACAGATCTGCATTTTTACATTAATGAAAGACATACACACTACAATTCATGCCTTACACGATCATTAACAATTAATAATTTTTAAATACTCATGAATTTCTGTGGTTGGTGTAGTGATTAAAAGCATTATGAACACTGTCACCTTTTTGCTATTTGGTATCTTTAAGAGTTAACTATCAATACTGTTCCGAATGACTGCAGGGAATGCTGCCCTGAAGGCTGCTTTGCACAGGCTGTCCATGGTTGGAGTATGTTTCTGGGTTCTCCTCAGGACTGCTTCCATTTCAAGATCTGTAGTTTCATTTTCTCTGACAACAGAGGCAAATTTTTTATTTAAAACATGAAAGGCAGCTTGGAGTTCAAATATTTTATTTCTTAGTGATATTTAGAAAACACAAGTTTTCCATGGGATACTTGATTCTGTACTAATTCAAGTGAGCAGAAAATGTATTTATTGATGAGAATAAAATCTGGGGAGGTGCTGGTATATGCTACACATTGTATCAAATAATTGGCAATAACCAAAGATAAACTCTTTAATACGTTAATTGTATAATGTAAATATTCTGGTCCATTTGGCAGATCAGACTTTATGTAAGTTATAAAAGTTAAATAAAATTTTTGCAAACTTTTATAGTTAAATACTGCTGAATCCATCCACACAGAATTTATTCAATAAAATTTACGAATTTCTGCTTCATATCAAGGCAAATTCAAACAAACTTTTAAGGTTACTGTTCAACAACTTTGTTCTGTTTTTTTAGTCTTGTTACTTTACTCAGCCTGCTTTAAAAAGCAGGAAAATATTTGTTGAGACTTTTTTTTTGATCCAGAATTTCTCCTCATAAATTGAAGTTAAGACTACTGTTTTTTAAAACAAACAAAAAAAAAAATAGCCTGTCCTTCTGTAAACTTAGCTAAGTAGTATAGAAAGATATCCTTAGAATTGATCAGAAGTGAATGTTTAATAGTAACCCATGACATTAGGGCAAAAGAGAGCATAAAACAACAGTGCTTGTGGCATGTAACTCCCCTGCAAATATTGTGACACATGTATAGTGTATTTAGCACTCCCACCATATGCATCAACAGGTAAAGAGGTCAGGCTTTCAATCCAAAAAAAATTTGAGTATCGTTTTCTGTGCCATTTTTATTCTGATGTTCATGAGCGGTCTTGAGTACACTGAAATTTCCTGAACAAGCAGTGTAAATTGATGTGCAAGTTAGCCATTCCAAGCACTGCACCTATTAACCTACTACTTTTCTAAATTCAGTTCACAAAAAATAAATCAGTCAATAGAACAGAGGATAATTCTGTTCCAGAACCACACCTGTTCACAATGTGATGTCATTGTAAACACCAACTTACTACATTGATTTTGAGATATGATACAGTACTGAACTGGCACTCAACATTCAAACTGTTCTTTCCCTCCACTGACAGGGCAGCAACTTGCAACAGAAATACCTTGGCTACTTTAAGGCAGAGCCCTACCTGCAGAGCTGCCACCCACTCATTCTTTTTCTGTCCTTCCAACACAAAGCAAATAACTAAAATCCATTGCCTTCTAAGAGCTTCTCCCAGAGCAAAGGAAAACCATCATTAGAGACAAACCAAAAACAAAGAATCAGTGGAGGACATGAAAATCTCACTTTTTTTTCCTGAAGAAGCTAAAAACTTACTAAATAAGATTAAGTAAATATGTCAGAGTGAAGATCACCAGCAGTAGATCAGACTCTATTTTCTTCCTTCCACACTTCATTTTAGAGCAAAAATGAAGCATGAAAGTATGTTCCAGATTCACATGTGAAACTACTGAACATTAAGACCTTGTCCTAAATAGGTGTTTATATTTGTAGGCTCATCTACACAGATGGTTCTCCACCTACACACATCTAGACAGTGTCCAGACACTATGGCATTATACCAAAGCAATAGGATTGTAACAGAATTTGCCCTTCCTTGTGTATGAGCAACCAAAGTAGCTTATAATAGTATTTTGTTCCTATTGCACATGAGACAATTTAATACTTCAAAGGACCACACAAACATTAACAAATTAATCTGGAAAGTCTTTTTTAAGTTAGTCTACAGAAGTAACTTCTACAAAGTAGAAATTTTACATTCTACAACTCTACATGTTGGAACAATTTTTGTGCTTTCATTTCATGCACTAGGGAATAAAATCTTCATTTTATGTGACTTCCAGCATAATTACTTCTAAATGAATTACTTAAAGTGAGTAAGAAAACAGCAGAACAAGACAAACTAAGCCTACACCACAATATATTCCTTTTTCCCATTTGCAGCCTTCTTCCTATAGCTGTGAATGAGCTCTCTCCTCTCCATATGTGGATCTGTCAAGGAATCTACGTTTCAGGAGAATACATCTACAGACAAACACTGCCACACAATTCCCTGGGTTTGATGTAGTATTAAATACACACAATAAAAAGTGCCAAAAGATTCATTTCTAAAGAAAACTACCCACTTTCAAAAATCAGCAGTTTTTTGTTCCAGGTGGAATATGAATATTTATATCTAAAAGTGATGATGCCAGAAGCAAACATTCCAAACAGGATTACTGATGTGAGCATTTCACTTCAGCATCCTGAAGGACATTCCTCTAATAATTTTCCTGGCCCTCAGAACTATAAATTGCAGATTAGGTGGCTACGTGTGAGGAAAACAATGAAAAATTAATCTCTCTTAGAACCATAAAATGTGCATTTAATGATTTATATCAGGCCATTTAATAATTGAATTTGCAGTAAATCAAGGGAACTGGGCAAGTTTGGGTTTGTTGCTAACAGATTTAAACATGTTTCCATCTTTGCCATACATTAACAAACTTTCTCACTGGGCACTGAGGTTCAGGCCAGCATAAACTTACCACTAGGGCACTGACTGAAACCCATTTCAAATCTGAGATCAGTTGCTCAAGGATAGATTGATTGTGACAACTTTTAATGTGGTGTACTTGAAAAAAGAAGCTGAGAAACATTACATCCTACCCAAATTTCCACAAAAAAAAAATTACATCAAGACATTATTTCTATCTAGATTATGCCTTCTTCAAATTCAGCAGAAAGTAAAACTAGTTTGATAGTCTTTGATCAGCCTTCTTTGAGCTATCACCCTGTTGCAAGGAGCTTCAACCAAGTTTCAATTCCCCCAGTTTAATACTAATGCATGTTTGTTTGCAATGTATGTGCTGTTAAAATATTGCATCTTAAAATGTTTAAATTTACACTTAGCTTAGAATTGTTTTTAACTGCTTTTGTTGGGAGAGGAGCAGGGGTCCTGCAGAAGATCTCTCTTTCTTCCCTTCCTTAAATTCACTATTTAAGTAATGCACTTGCACAAACATTACTGCCTAGCGAAAAAGCTCTTGTTGCCTTGCACCCATTTTCCCTTGGAAGACCAGAATATATCTGAAAGTTTTTCCACACGATTTTCCACATATAAAGGATTTAAAAAAAAAAAATACAATCTTTAAAAAGACATTATTTTAAAAACTAGAAGATATACCATTTATACATAGCTATATGTATAGCTGTATGGACAGCAGTGTGCTTCCATGTCCATGCCCATGTGTGTAGTATCAGATTGCTTATATTTAATAGTAATGTACCTCTTTGCATACTCTAGGCAGTTTGTAAACAGAAATTAATGTATCTTCAGCTACTTAGTCACTTGATGAAATACTCTGAGCCATGTTTAATTGATCAGGGATCTGGCACAGAGAAGCAAAAGGCTTTTGTAAGTACATCCAGTGAATGACAGGAAAGTAGGAATTAGAATTCAGAGCAGTTCCTAACTTCCAGACTATTTTTTTTACCTACTCACTGAACAGAACGTGCTGCAAATGTGTTCTGTGAAGAGAGAATATGGTGAAACAGTAAGGGGAAAAAACAGATGGTAAACATCTTTTTTTCCTCCTCTTTTTTGTTTTAAACTTCATAATGAGAATGACCAAAACTGTAGTGTCCCCTTCCCCCTTTCCTTTCATAAGTACCCTCTCAGTTCCTTCCTCCTTCCAAGCAACTGAAAATCATCCTCTGAGCAGCTGGGATGCTCTAGGGTGAACAACACAGATCAGCATAGCATAAGTGTAATTAAATTTTAAACCAGCCTTTTAGGGGGCACCAGTTAAACAGAAAGCACTTTGTATTTTTATCATTTCAACAGCACTAGAAATCAAACTTTCAAATTTGATTATCCCTGGTCTGAAGATTTTCCACATAACAGAGCATCCCTGTGCTCTTTCTGCACAGCCATAGAGTGCTAACATGCCCTTTTTCACAGTATGTGGGGGGAATACCTCCTGCCTCTTTTTACTGAAACTCTTTTGACTCCTCAGTCAACTGTGTAAAATGTGGAAGCATTCGCAGATGGGATGAAAACGCATGTAAAAGTTACAGGAAAACACTGCAGATCTTATGTTATTTATTGTACATCCTTAAATACAGACTGACATCTGCCAGCTCACAGTTAAGCAAAATTCACATTTGAATCCACATTTCCAGTGAGCAACCTAGTCAAGAATTAAATTATGTCACATAACATGTACATGAATGGAAGGTAATAGGACTCAAAATAAATGTTTACATGCAAGGGCCCACCCTGTTAGAGCAGGACAGTCCCCATAAGCCAATGTCACACACAGGAACCAAAACAATCAGCAGCCATAGCTGGCCCAGCATGAACAAGCAGGTAATGCCACTATCAACACAGCAGAGACCAAAAGGAAAGGCTTGGTGGAAATTTGAAACAAGGCTAAAATTCTCACTTCAAGCTGGACAGAAGAAAGGCTTTAATTTCCATACCACCACATCCCTGAAGGTGAGATAAGCACTTTGCATATTAATGCTGCAGTTTGCTAGTATGACTGGCATGCAGATTCAAGCTGATGGGAGTAGGGATATTCTTGCTATATCCCAGTTACTGTCTTCTCACAGGTAACGAAGTACCTACTATTTGCTGATAGGATTTCAGGCCCTAGCACAGCTTGCTTTTGTGTTTTATACAGTAAGTATAAGTAAGAGGTATGTCCTCCCCACTTTTAGAACTTGCCTACCCTTCCAGATACACAATAGAAAGAAACTACAAAAAGGCATTAAAAATCTATCACAATAGACTACTATGTTATTCAAAAGTGATCAATTAAAAAGATGAGTGAAAAAAAATACTGTCCAATACTTAATGGAGACTCTGCTGCAGCAGCTGAGGTGAGTTCCAGAGCATGCCAAATTCAGTGAAAGTTTGGTGTGTGCATTTGTATAGAAGTTTTTATAGAAATAGGACTGTGAAAACTCCTGAGAACTAACTGGGTTGATTCTGCAATAAAAATACACACTAAAAGAATTATTTTATTTCTTTCATTAAACTTCATTAAACAGAAGCAGCATTGCTACTGTTTTTACTGATTTCCCAGGGTTTGCATCTTGTCTTCTCCTAGGATGGCATGCACCTGTATTTTAAAAGCACAAGTCAGTCCTTTAACAGGTACTTATATGAGATTAGGTAGTTACTAGAGAGTTTCAAATGCTTGAAATACTGAAGAACATTTCTAGGTTATTGAAGTTTTCATCTATTATTGTTTGTTCCTAAAGTAGCAGCTTAAAACCTGTCTAGTTATTACATACAGTGGTAAGCTGTGCCTTTCTGTAGTTACCTCTTTTATCCAAAATCCCCAATTGCTGCAAGCTTTACTAGCATTCAGCATGGCGGATTATGAAGCCACATGCTACCCCATCATCTTTCACTGTGTTTCTTGGAGGCTCTCTCCCTCTGTACAGCCTGCACAAGACTCTGTGTTCTGCAGTCAATTCACACACCTCACTGAACAGCAAGAGCACATATCTAGGCCCACAGCAGGGGGGTTAATTAACTGTGTAAGGGACCGAGCTGGCTCTAGAATGATCTTTTACATGTATACAGAGAATAAACTGAGCTGACATTCAGGGGAAAATGCAGTAAGCTTTGCACTCCTCACGTTCTCATACAATGACACTAATTTAAAAAAAAGAAATACAAGTTTAGCAGCAGCTCTAGACTATACCTAAGAAACATCTCATCTGAAACTCTAACGATGGAACACTCGGTTTAAGACTCTTTTCAGACTGGTATAAGACTTTGCAGATAGACAAATGAAAACATTTATCTCCTTGTCATAGTGCCTGTCCAGACCTACTGCATTTAATACAGGTTGGATGCACAGGAGAGAGGCATTGGTTGCTTACTTTCACATTAAGTTAGCAGACAATAGAGTAACAAAAAATATTTGCATACAGCACCCCTCCTGTTTGTGTTAGTGCCAGCAGAGCTGCAGCAATGTTAATGCCCTGGAAAAGTTTTAGGAAAAAAACACCAGTGTTTTCAAAACATCTTCCTAAAATGCTGCAATGGAGGGGGTTTTCCATCCCAGGAAAATAAATTGTCAAATATACAAGTGAACATATTAAGACTGATGCCACATGCACTGAGATCAGACAGGGATACTAAATAATACAAATGGGAAAACAACTTATAGTTCCATTCAAATAATACAAGCCCAGTCAATCAATCCTTTTGGGAGAGTGGTATCACTCTGTATTCATGAAGTACATATATGCTTTGAGCAGGAAGTTGTACCAGATGACCTCTGTAGCTCCCTTTGTACCTACAGATTTCAGCTTACCCCATCAAAACACCAATTTTGGTATCAGCCTGGAATAAACATTACAAAAATAAAACTTGCATTATATGCTCTTGAGTATACCCCAAGCCTGAACTTCTCCATCTTTTTCACTTTCTTGTCTCATAACAATCTTATTTCTTACCACTGAGGTATAACTCTCTTCCAAGAAGCATCCTACAGGAGTTTGTGTCTCCAGAGTCAAACTGTGCTCTATTAACAGTGCACTTTGAGAAGGGTGAAATAGAACAAATGTAAGCCAGGGTCAAAGGATGTAACAAAGCCTACCCCCGCATAGTGAGCATCTCTGAGATGATCTAGTTTGTGATATCTAGACTGTTTGACAATGGGAAGAGAATTTTCTTCAAATTTCTTTTTTCATTGTAGTGGTTGTGGTAGCTTGGTAGGGTAGGAAGAAGTTTTTTAACTGTTTTTAAGCACCATTATGTTAGTCTTCATCATTTACAATTCTTTTCTTGCAGACCTAGCTCTGGTTTGTCCAGGAACAACCTGAATGCATCAGCACGCAGCATGTTACAGTTTCACAGATGTCTTTCCTCCTTACCCAGACCCTGCTACCTTTAAAGCAATTATGATGTAGAATTTGCAGGGGGCAGAGGAGCAGAATACTCAGAAGCTGCCCTGCTTG
The DNA here is from genome assembly GCA_013397115.1 of Edolisoma coerulescens. Lineage (NCBI taxonomy): Eukaryota > Metazoa > Chordata > Aves > Passeriformes > Campephagidae > Edolisoma > Edolisoma coerulescens. Next base: position 180,929 of record VWZW01007081.1, read on the forward strand.
GAAAAAGCAGAAGACCTCTTAAGTGCCTGCCCCAAAAGGTAATTTTTAATTAAATCAGAATGCCCAAAATTCTCATGCTTTAGCATTCTTTGAGTTTCTTGAGCATTTTTTTTAATGATCAAGTGATAAATGTCCTAAGAATAACTGCAACATATTAATCTAAAATGATGCCCTATGACATTGAACTGAAGTTACCATCTAGAATTCTTGATTCTGAAAATGATTTTGGTAAGTCACACTTCTAGCTTTCTGTTAGACTCAGCTACACTTGGAAACATGAGTGCAGAAAAGCTGTCTTCCTCAGTAGCTCGATTGCTACTTAAATTTAAAGTTTAAAAAAAACACCAAAGCCATCGCCCCTGTGGTGGTTTGACCTTGGCTGGACACCAGGTGCCCACCAAAGCTGCTCTGTCAATCCCTTTGTCAACTGGACAGGGGAGAGAGAAAATACAAAGAAAGTTTTGTGGGTCAAGATAAGGACAGGGAAAGATCACTCACCAATTACTGTCATGGGTAAAATTGACTCGACTTAAAGAAACTAAATTTAATTTACTACCAATGAAATCAGAGAAGGATAATGAAAAGCAAAATCAAATCTTAAAAACACTGTCCCCCCACCCCTTCCTCCTTCCCAGACTTAATTTTATTCCTGATTCTCTATCTCCTCCCGCCTTGAGGCGCAGGAAGATGGGAATGGAGGTTATGGTCAGCCCATCACATGTAGTTTCTGCCGCTGTTTCCTCCTCTGGGGGAGGACTCCTTCCCCTGCTCCAGCATGGGCTCCCTTCTCCTCAGGTACACAGGTCCTGCCTGTGTACAGGGCTTCTCCAGGGTCCAGCAAGGGCTTCTCACAGGGTCACAGCCTTCTTTTGGGCCTCCACTTGCTCTGATGTGGACTTCTCCACAGGCTGCAGGTGGATCTCTGTCCACTGGACACCTCCATGGGCTGTAGAGGCACAGCCTGACTCACCTTGGTCTGCACCACGGACTGCAAGGGAATGTTAGCTCCAACACCTGGAGCATCTTCTGCCCCTCCTTCTTCACCAACTTTGGTGTCTGCAGAGCTATTTCTCTCACACATGTTCACTCCTCCCTTCTCTGGCTGCAATCTTCTTCTGCACAACAACTGTATTTTTTTCCTTCCTAAATGCGTTAACCCAGAAGCACTACTACCATCGCTGATGGATTCAGCCTCAGCCAATGGCAGACCCATCTCGGAGCCAGCTGGAATCGTTTCGTCGGACACAGGGGAAGTTTCCAGCAGATGCTCAGAGAAACCACCTCTGTAACTTCCCTGCTACCAAACCCTTGCCATGCAAAACCAATACAACCCAGATGTCCCAAACAAATAGCTTTATTATTATTTAAGGTGAATCAATTCTGAAGAACTTAGAAGGAAAAAATCCCCTTGTTTCTATTCCAATTCATGCATAAAAACCAACCCAACAATTTTTAACCAAGCTCCAAGTACAGGACAAATTCTCACTGTAGCTACGGCTGTGTAAGACCACTGAAAACAAAAGCAACTGATGAAAAAACTCACATCCTCCTAAGCAGAATTTACCAGCTTCCTCCTTTTTATAATTGGGCAGCAGGAGTGAGGATAGCCACAGTGGACTACCATTTAGGTCTGATTTCTGTTGTCCATAAATTGTTTTATTCAAAGCCAGAGATTAAGGAATAAACAAGGACTTTGTCTAAGATTTCAGATACCTCATTGCTTTCTGCTTGGACCTACTACATATGACCTATATAAACCCTCAGGATTTGCAACATAAACTCTCAAGCAGAATTTAAAGGTTCTGTCTCTAACTAATTCGGTTTGAAATTTGCTTAACAAAAATCATAATGCTGTAAGAAACCAGGTTGCTCTCTGCTATCAGCTTCCAAAAAGTCTTCTCAGCTGTTCTTCTTATATACAACTCAAGTTACAGGAATTCAGTTCTTCAAAGAACATTCAAGAACTATTTTGGATTTCTTTTTGTGCTTCATCTTCATACTTGTGCTGTTAGGTAACACTGAAAATAGTATCAATTGTGACAAACAAAATGCAAAGCTTTAACTAAAATTTTCCATGTGCATCTGTAACAATCTCCATCCTCTATACTTCAGTCCCAGTCATTTGGGTGCACTGCCATTGTCGTGCCTGCTTCATGCATAGGACTACGGTGTGGATCAGCTATTCCAGTGGGAGAAACAAGAGAGACACAGCCTACCTTCCTTTCTGCCATTTAGGAGCTGCAGGTACATTTATTGGATCTGCATCCCTGGAAAAGGGAGACTACCAAGCCACAGACTGGGTTCAAAGCTGTGGTTACACAGCTGTTTGGTCCAGGATAAATACAGAGTTGTCAAATGAAAATTGTTTCACCCTCCCTTTGTTTCAGTCCTTCCTTTCTGCTACTTCCCTTGTGCCAAAAGCTGTGTTCATTCAACTGCTCACAAGCCAAGTGAGCAAAATGGAACATGCTCAAAAAGTGGCACATCTCAGAGTTAGTCTTCAGCCAGACAACTTTTTGACTCCAGTCACTGCACAGCAACATGAGCACTAGTTCTGGCACAAGAGGGGCAGAAGTCAGCAGCTAGACCAGGTAGGAGGACAGGTCACAGCTTTCACAGCAGCTGTCTAATCTGAAGCATAATCAAAGTGGCCATATAATCATGACCTACAAAATTATAAGGTATGGGATACTAACTCAGTTTTGCCTCTGAAATACAGTGAATTTGATGCCTTAGAAGCACAGTGCTGGAACCACTGGCTCCAGAGGAAGACAACGTAAAGAAGTGCAATCTGACTTTCCTCATTTCTGCACAGCGCTTCAGTAACTCCACATAATGACAATACCAAGTGTTATCATCAGCCCAACCACGGGATGTTCTTAAAGAGGTATTTCTCAGCAACCTGCTTACAGTCTTTCAAGGACTATTAGGAAAAGACAAAGAAAACAGCAATTTTTTAAAAGCAGGCTTGGGGGGTATTTTCTGTGTAAGTCAAGCATTTATTTAAAAAGCAGGTACTTCTCTAGTCTGAGTTACCCAAGGCCTGTTACAAAAATAAAACCTCAAAAAGCTTTTTAAAGAAACATTTATGTTCTATAATGGGCAACACAGAGAATAACTCTTTCTATACCTTATATGCCACACATCAATTAAATGATTTGTGGGAATGCACTCAGCCCTACAAAATTAAAGATTTCAAAACAGTCTGCATTTTTTAGGGCAGGCAAGGTAACAGAATGAATGCACTGTGGAAAAAAAATACATTTAAGGATACTTTCTTATTACTTTGTTTTCTATAGAACTTAATTGGGTTCCCTACAAAAGCAGTTTAAATACAAATTTTAAATTACCTGAAGCCTTATAATACGTGATTTTTATTTCTTATGGTACTACATTTGCTACCCATCGTCTTCACATCTTTCCTAGCACACTGAAAGCACAGGCCTACTTTGGGGCCATTTCCCAGTTGTAAAACCACCACAGCATACATCAGTGCAAACAGGATATGCACAAGCTGTATCATCCTTTCAGGTGATGCATCCCTCCCTCTCTCCGAAGTCTCTCCTCTTTGCTGACTTCCAGAAATAGTAAGTGGGCTGTAAAAAGGCCAAATCTCCAGTGAATAGGAATAGTCCAAGCAGGAATGAGGTAAACACGTGGCACAGCTGGACAGTTTCCCTTAAAAGCAAGTATGAAAGCAGAAATGGACACTGGGAAACACCGAGCAAATAGAGACTAGACGGGCAAACACAATGGCAACTGTTCTGAAGAGCTGGGAGTGCATTTGGGTGCAACTGCACTTACAATCCAAACCCAAGCACCAAAGGCAAAACTTTCTCTTTTGGTATCAATCAGCACCTTATGTCATGACTTCTTCAATAACAGAGGGGAAGCTACAGCCAGAGATACAAATGCTGCCCACCAAACACCAGTAAGGCAGACAAAGACCATGTGAGAACAGGCCAAGATCCTACAAAACCTTCACATCGAAGTACACATACCCCAATACCCAAACCCACTGATAAGAAAAATGAGCCGGTGACGACACCAAGCTTAGTACAAACTTTCTCCTCAGAGCTGGCTGCTAACACGGCCTCTGCAGTCCTGCCTTCCTCACTTTTGGTTCAGACACACTCCTGCTCCTGGTCTGGTCCAAGCTAATTGGATTCATCTTTCAGCCTGACACAGCAGTAATGCTACCAAGTCTTAGTGTAGGGTTTACCAAGTGAGCCAAGGATTATTACAGCACCCAGCATTTCTACATGGCCTTAAAATGTGATGCTGGTATTAGACACTGTTAGCAGAAAATTTAACTTTATAGAAATTTATACAATTAATTTTCAAAGTGGGGAGGGAGGGGGCAAGAGATCTGTTTTCTGAGATTTACTGGCTATCCCAACCCGTTCAAGAGAGCACAGACACTCTATCCTGTGGGTTGTGGGTATATTGTAACAAAAAACCCCAAACCAAGAAAATACCACATGCCACATGCCTCAAAGTGGGGTAAATTTTTAATCAACAAAGCATTCCTCCTCTCATACAGAAGTTTATGAGACATTGTGTAACCAATAAGTCAAACCTTGCCTTTTCAAGGAAGGGACTTAAACTAAAAAGATCTTAGAGTATTTAATATGGGTTTATACATGTAACTAAACAGAAAAACCTCTAGGACCATAAGCGCTAAGATGAACTTGTCTCAGCATTTTCTAGTCCTAATCAGCATATTGCAAGAGCTGATCATTAATATTTTAAAGGCAAATAAAGGATGTAATGAAATTTTGGAGACATCTGACCCACTAAAATATTTTTGAAAGCTAAGGCTCAAAATGACGGTATGTGTGTCAGTTAAGTGGGTCTCCTGCTAACTCGGGAGAGGTCAGAAGGGAAGCTAACTATCTGCTAAATGCCATAACACACATGGTGTTTGAAACACAAATTCCTGAATAGAGACATTTAAAAGCTAGCAAAACAGACAGTATTCAAGATAATTAACTCAACTATGAAGGTGAAGAAGATTCTATCACCTGCGAAGCTTCAAATGATCAGCAATTTTCATTCAAGCAACTTTTGAATAACTTGGAACCCACAAAGATTATTCTCAGAAGTACATCAAGTTTAGTTCCATGTAGCTAAAACCAAATGATGTAAAACCCATTCTGAAATGATGGAATAAAGTGTTTACATCACTTAATACAGCAAAAAGAGATAAGCGGGATAAAGAAAGAGGGAAGGGCAAAACCTGTTTATTTACCATCTACTTTCTAAAAAGCGCTACCTAGATTACTTCATATGCACCGTGCAGGAGCGCCAGTGCTTTGAGAGCTCACCTGACTACTGTAGGGGATGTTCAAGCTTATTAAAGACTAATTCTTGTTCTAAAGGAATTTAGTTTAGAAGTGGCATTTTTATTCAAAACTAAAAGGCAGAATAAAAGAAATGCAGAATTTCAAGTTGGAAACTCTGTTCTTGAGCATGAGGACAGGAACTGTCTCTTGCTATTCAAATATAAACCGCAGCATATCATACATGGACTTAAACCTACCCCTGCCATATTGCAGTCCAAGGTGATGTTACCATAAACAGGTACACTATTAATGTCCCATATAGTGCCACACTGCTGCTGCAGGGTTGTCCCACATAACACTTTGATTATTGCTTCATTCTCAAAAGAAAAACGAAAGTTTAGGGATACAGAACCTGACATTTTTATACTATCATAATGCACCTTCCTACTGCAATCAATAAAAGCAATGCATTTGGCATTTACTAAAAAGACATGACAAAACCATCGGCTGTGTTTTTACCTGTTTTATCCAGGAAAATGTATTGTAGAGCATCAGTAAGGTACACCCAGGCAGTACAGCTGTTTCCAAAAATGTCTGGCTATTTATTTCCTTTCTTCTATAAGTACTCTGGTTTTATGACTAATATTACACCTAGCAATTTTTGGTCACCACAAAAAAAATCCTGTTTGCAGATCCATCCAGCTAGCAAGCTACTTTGCCCAATAGACCGTTTTGCTTGTCTGCTGTTGGTGAGACTTCTTGACTTCTTGCAGCACCCAGAGATGTTTGCATTCTAAGTGTCAATTTCTGTGGGTTCTTGAAGTTTTCTCTCTATAGCTCTCCAGGTAAGTGGGATTTAAAGGCCTTCAGATTGCTAGTCTAAGATGGAGAATAGATTAAGAGCTAATAATTAAAAATGTCTTCATATCAATGCTTACTGAACTCTAGCCATAGGATTTATTAGATTTTAAAATCTGAATTGACACTCACTGAAGGCCTGACCCAATGCTCCTGTTAGCAGAAGATGCACATATAGCTCTAAACAAAAGGTTGTAGAGGATATTCAAGAACACACATTGATCTGAAAATTCATGATAACTCCTACATTTCACAACTAAAAACCCTGTGCAAAAGATCTTTTCATTAACAGATCAAAACTGAATTTGTAATATCTGCATTTATCATTTAACTAAATTGTATTTTGCTCAAAAATTAAGACCTTTGCAGAAATTTCACTCTTGATTCTTGAAACTGTCAGAAAAAAGCTATGCAACTACTTGAATGCATTTAAGAGTAATTTGAGAGAAATTACTGAGTCTCTCATTGGTTCTCCATAACTGGTATAAATTCCAAATCTATTTTGTGATAGTCATGTCTAAGTGAATATTTAAAGGAAATTAATATACACTAAGTTTACAAGTTTCAAACAGAGAACAGTGCCTTTAGGCCACACAATTTTAATTGCCCAGCAGACAAATGTTAGGAGCTTAGTGTACTGGGATGCTGTAAATTGCTTTTCCCAAATCATTTACTTGGAGAAGGGGATACGTCTGTTTCTTGACATATATGACAAAATTCAGAATGAGTTGGAGAACCCAAGAACCTAATTTTGTCCAAGTTGATTGCTGAAGCATTTATTACTAGCCCAAAGGTGTGTGTGGAGCTTTTGATGCTAGAAAGCTGCTGACAATCATGCACTTCCACTCCACTCTGGGCTGGCCACAACTCTAAAGAACCAACTGCTGCTCTGAAAAACTGCCATACTAGACTGAAATGAAGCAATTTATAAAGAGAGTGAATGGATATGGAGCAAGACTCCACAGGCTTAAATACTGCCAAGTATTCAAATTTTCAGAAGCCTAAAATAAAAGGATAGTCCCTCGCTGTTCTGCAGAAAATCAGGCAGCTCTAAACTGTATATCTCAAAAATTCACATCATGTATTATAGTTCCGATGTAATTTTTTTGTTTTTAAGGAAAAATAAGACAAACGAGTTCTGCCTCCTATAAACAGTACAATCACTGAGGTTTTTCTTATTGAGTAACGAAAAAACAGGCTCATTTCTCTTTGCTTCACAGGGCAGTCTGGGTTAAACTCCTTAACACACTAATGGCCACTTACTATTGACACATTGCCAACATTTCACTGAGGAAACCTTGAGAAAGAAAAGGCAGGGAAAAAAAAGTAATTATAACTTCTTAACTGTTTCTAACTTGCCTCACCTAGCTTTGGAGGGAGTTCACAGGACAAAGAAGGTACGTTCATCGCAACTCAAGGGCTTTCTCCCTGCTAGCTTTTAAAAGCCTACTGTAAGAAGACACTTAGAATTAAAAAGAGACCGAATAGAACAAGATTGCTTTTTCATAGAACACATCAGATAAACTCTGTAGGGAAAACAAGTAATGAACTGAAGCCTAATCTTCGTAGTAGTTTTTTATAGTTAGTAGAGTGAGAGTTGCCTTCACAAAGCCAACACAGAACGGTAAAAATTAGGTTCCCTTGTCTGAATTGCCTCCTGTTGGTATCTCCACCATTCTACTGATCCCCCACATTCGAACTTCATTTCAGCAAAATTTCCATCAGAATTCTGCAGTCACCACTGCCTAAATCAACCTGTTACATTACAATTAGTGGGGAAAGTTGAAGAAGACCCCTTGCACTTCACTACCAGTTTTGACAAACTTAGGCCAAAGAGGACATAAAGAGAAGCTCAAAGAATAATGGAGCTAATTAAAAAAAAACCCAAAACCACACCAAGAAAGCCTACATTTTGTCTGGCCACCACCTATCTTCCCTGACACTATGTCAAGTGTCCCTGTTAACTTGCAATCTAACAGCAGGGGAAAAGTTGCTCTAAAGAGACTATACACTTCTGGGAGTTGCTGAAGGTCAGAACAAGTATTTGAAAAGTTAACTCAGAAGTGAATAGAATACTGAAAGAAAGTGACTCTGTAGAATGACCAGAAATAGTGAATTCTCATTGACTTGGCCCATATTTGAAGAAAATAAAACATTCTCGATTATTTCCATGAACAGAAAATGTATACCAGATTATCACTTCAGTGAACATCAAGATTTTCTAAGGATGAAGACTGCATTCTCTGCCTCCAACAGTGTCAATATAGAAAAGAAAGCACAGAGACTTCATGAAACTCTGTGAAGGGCATTCTTACCCTTTAATAGTTTAGGTTTGTTCACTCTTTAAGCCCTTCAAAACCCAAGCCTATCACAGTCTCCACAATAAAATGAGGGAAAAAATCCATAGTGAGAGTAATAACGACAGACAACATTTAATTAGAAAAGTGAAACCTGAAAAAAAACTTTCTATAGAGAGTGTACATGCATTTGGCCCACTCATCCTTCCCTAATATGTCGTCTCTCTAAATCACTTCCAGAAAGGTGTATTTCCTCTTTATCTGTCCACCACAAAGGACCCTTAGTCCACCTGTAAAAGCCAGTACAATTAACAGAAAACAATCCCAAACTAGCACTATAGAAGCAATGCAACATTATCACATCCATCTCGGTCCTTTTCGAACCTACGCACCAAGAGATGAACTGAGTGGTTCCTCAATACCTTATGAGGGTGTAACACATGACCCATATGTTGGAAAATACCACCTAACACTGTCTACCTGAGTCAGTCTTGTTCTTGGTGTAGTACCAACAAATAAGATAATATTTAGTAATAAAAGTATTTTAGCCCCCAGCTGTACTACAGTCAGTAACTGATGGCACAAAAATCCCCACATTTCAGGAAGTGGCTTATTTTCAAAGCAAGTACCAGGCAGCAGAGAACAAACTGCAGAGACAAGCTTTTGCCTGTATTCTAAATATTGGACACACTGTCTTTCTCTCTTCTCCCTTCCAAAATTCAACACACTTCAGAAAAGCTAGGGACCAAACAATTCCAATAGCAACTAAAGATCCATAAGGCTCTGAAAAGGAGATCCCTGCTGGATTTGATTCCTTTTCTAACCCTGATATACTTGGAATAAATCAAAATACTGTTTCTGTGGCTGTGAGGTTGTTCCACTGAGGCATGCAGAACAGAGCAGAATGAACTACTTTAATCTGTTTTAACTTATAAAAATTCATTAGTAGATTTAATCCCTTTTCCCAGCATCCAACTAAGAGGCATTTAAGGGTGCTATACAAAACAACATAAATCGCAGTCATCATCATCTAATGCTTCGTTTGTCTTCCCTTCAAGTACAAAAGTGAAGAGGGAATAGTAGGCCTTGAAATAACTACTGATGTGTGAGGCTATCCAGCAAGTCAAAACATGCAGGAGCATCTAATAACCAACTCTCTCCATCAGTAGGGGATTTTCAAGGAAATACTGTAGTTTAATGGCCCATTTTCTATCTACAATGTTGATTCTCAAGCAGAGCAGGCTATTTTGGTGTTATGCCCTGGCTTATATGAAGATGAAAGATGTATCCAACTAGGTTCAATTAAAAAAGTTCTCCAGCTGCCTCCAAATCTGGCTTAAATACATCATGAACTCAAAAATTAAAAGTTGAGCCAGAAAATCAGTGCTGAGGAAAGAGTAGCAGGGGAGAGGTGTGGAGAGTTTTTCTTCTTTTTAATGACATCACAAAATGGTCACTTACATTTCCTAAATTGAGTTACTCCGGTGTTTTGTACATTAGCTATGCAAAAATTAAGTTCACAAACCAACAGTGAGAAGTCTACGTGGAGTTACATTAAGAGAAGAATGGGAAATCCAAGTTTACATGCCAGTATGGGTTTAATCATGATTTAAACTTTATAAAAGATCTGAGACAGCTTAGCAATATTTCAGTCATATATAAATTATTATAACATCAGTTTTGCAACAGTTTGGGGCAAAAGAGGCAGCAGGGAGAGATGCATGCACTCTGCCTATCTACAATCATCTGTGCAACATCCAAAATTTGCTTCAGCCAGTATATCTTGAGAATATAGAAGATGATAACTTAATGAGAAGTCATTATATTCACATTTTCACACAATATTTGGATGCAAATTAAATAAATATCAAAGATTAAAACAGTAAGCTTATGCAGATTTCTCAAATATTCACCTCTAAACAGGTGCTGTTCACACCGATCAGAGGGTTCAAAAGGATCTGACAATTCACTGAGGCAGTTAACTTACTTCTCCTTATATCCAGATAGACCAGTATGTTTTTGACAGGAAAAAATGACTGACTACTTCAAACTGTCTAAGAAGGATTCTACAGACAGGTTTTTTTCCTATATTTTACAACTGCTTTATAAACAGTTGGCATAAGCGGATGCTTGCAGTTACATGGACATTAGCATATCTTTGTCATTCATGCCATTTACTTAAAAAAGATTAGTGTTTAGATAAACAGATAAACAACTGGAACTGAAATTAAGCATCACCTGCCTCAAGTTATTAGTAACTAAACGTTCATATGGCATATTTGAAGACTTGATCCATTGCTGACAGAGTAACTGGCATTTTAATATGCCCTCAATCAATCTTGGAGAAAGGAGGTATCAGAAACTCCAGACAAAACTGGCAGGACTAAGTAGTGACTTTATTATTTATTTACAGATTTTGAGTCCTAAGTTCTGATGGTGTTCATCGGATATATCTACAACACACAGGCACACCTTGCCTACCTTCTTATGCATAAGCATGAAGTGCTCTTTCCTACCTGTACTCAGTTAAATGTACCCAGTTTTCCCTCCTGCTCTCTAGCTTTCTTGAGCTTACTTTCTTCTCACCAAAACACGGCTTCTTCTCTTTACAGAACACGATGGAACATGCTTCAGGTACAATTTTCTGATAATGTGCTCAAAAAGCCTCCATAAAAATTCACCTTTTGATTGATTGACAACTGTTCAAGAAGAACAGTCTCATAGGATGAATTTATGCACATTACCAATCTTTTCATTACTCAGTTATGGTACCTGTAATAAATATAGCAACAGTAATGCTTAAAAGCTATTCCTGACAGTTTTTGAAAACTTAAATAACAAGTTTCCTTTGTCAATCTAAACCACATGTTTACATTTACTCACCTATACAAAAGCATGGTTAAATTACTCTACCTTTTTTTAAATCTATCCCAAATCCCATTTCTCATTACTTGCTATTTAGTGACAAGGTTAAAAGGAGTCTCACCCTGAACATACAGGACTTAGAATAACCTCATCTATCTCAATTTGCTGTAAACTCTAAATACAAGCAAAATTCACTAGATTTGCCTATTCATAATAATAGAGATAAACTTGCTTTTATGGTGTGCATTTTTTCTAATCACATTCCACAGTTTCAACTGCTCTTCACAATAAAGTATGTTTAAGTTTTTCCCCTGTGAAAAAATAAAACCACAAGTATCTCCATATAGCATATATATGCTGACAACTATTTTTGATTACTTTTTCCTGCATATATACAGCTCTTCAGAAATCAAAATAATAAAGGGATCCACTTTATTATTTCCATGTCAAGAGGAAATACTTAAGAATACAAGTCTAGTTTTCACAACACTTTTTTTGAAAATTCAGTGAATTTCACTGCAACTACAGAAAGAGACATTTGCATTTTATTTTCAAATATAAGGGAAAGAGTCATGTGATTTTTTTTTTAGTACGTGCTTATCACCATCACCCTTTTATCATAGAGTCAAAAGACTCTATTAGTGAGAGCTTTCTTTCACACTTAAGACAGAATATTGCTCTAACTTTTCCAAGAGATTGTGGTAGGGACACATTTAGAAATTTCTCTATATCTGGCACAATATTGCTAAAAAACCCACTTTTTTTTTGCTGCCCATATGACCTCTTCCTTGTCTTCAAAATAAAGTACTATTATGATACATACTCAATGATATATCTGTCAGTTCATATTCTTTTTTTTTTTTATTATTAACTATGGGGGAAAAGAGGCAGAAGAAAAGGTACTACTTCAAGATTACACCCCTCCTGCTCTCTACCTCAGTCTTTCACTAGTGTCACTGGTAAAAATTTCCACCTCCCCCCCCCCCAAAAAAAGTATACACTGATAAACTTTGTCATGGAAAAATTAAAAAATACATTCTCCGTGGGTTTTTTTATTGTAAAGAGTGTTATTTAACCCAGACAAAAGCTGAGTAGTGATAAGTAATTGTGGGTAAAATTCTACAAATCAGAATGACAAGAGAAGACACTATCATAGGATACAAAGCAAAGGAAAATTTCTTCCAAAGATGTGAAAACATAATAAAAAAACAGTGCTCCAAAGCAACAGAATTAATCCACATTTACAACCCAAGCTTAGATTTGGCAATTACAACTGTTCTGAAGAAAGTTACTCTTGACTTCTCTTTATTGAAGAGGGGGGTGGGGAAAGAAAGAGGAAACTATTTTTAAAACCGATGCATTCAGAGTTTCCAGACTGCAGCTCTCACATTAATGGCTGAGGAGCAAGACTGTTAAACTGAATTCCCCTTATTGCCCTCAGATTAGAAAAGAAGTAAGCATAGTTTAGAACTCTGTGAAAATAACTCAAAGAGACTAGCAGAGGGAAATCTGCTAGTCTGAAGGATTCAGCTTACTGCCCTTCAAATGCAAGTTATCTTCAAGCACGTTTTTTCTCTTTCTGCAGTTTTCCTTTCAAGTGTTAACATACTCAGCATACATTGCTGCATCGTCTCTCAGGTGTAAAAAATCAAAGCCTTTATTTTCACCTCTGACTTTTTCAAAAAACATATGAATATAGGACATACCTTATGCTGTAACAGTTCAATCCTGCATCAGCTAACAATTTTTTTAGGTTTAAGCCTACACACTGTACAGCCTACTTGCTTGCTTTCTGTACTTTGCCAGATCTCCTCAATTTCACAAACTTCTGAACAGAACTGTCATTATTAATTCTCAGCAAGACACCTAAGCCACTATGAATCACTGCAGCGACTGGCAGCAAGTGTCGGCACTACTCTCACAATGCTTCAGAAATGGAGGGAAGTCCTAAAGCAACTAAAAGCATTTAGCTAAACCTACCGCTGACTTGGTCCTTGCACAAGTCTTCATCCAACTTCATTAAATAAGAGAGCAAAGAAAAAGCATGCATTAGGGTGACATAACATTTCACAAGCCAGAAATATTTCATTATTCTTCCTCTCCAACACCAGGGTCTCAGCTCCATGTCTCCAATAGGGACCCCACAGAGGCTGCAACTTCAGTTTCTCAAACTTCATTAGAAGATTATCAAACAGTGACCATCATGTGTCCTATAACTGTCCACAGTGGAGTTGGGCCCTCAGTCTTCCTTCATTGGATATCAGGCATCAAAACTACTTGGCTCTAAACAAGACTACAGACTACACATGTTGCGCCCCTTCTTAACACAAGCACTGCATGATGTAAACCATTGTATTTACTGTGCAACACCGCACGTTTCTCCATGCTGTGTGAAAATTAAGTTGTTGATTAATATTCTACTCATAAAGCAATTGATAATAGTGATTTTTCCTGAAGAGAAGTGGAAGCAAAACCAGAAAAAAGGGCTTTGTTGTAGTCTCTAAGGGCTGCTCAACTGCATTGCTAAGCCACAGATTTCTATACAACAGATTCCTGCAAATAAAGAGTGACTGAGCACTTCTCTGCATGGGGAACTTGTGGTTCTTTTCCCAGAACTTGCATTTACCATGATCATTGCATTTTAGCAGTCATACTACTTTAACAACATTATCATCTGGAACACTGGCAGCTCTGCAGTCCAGTGGTAGAGATAACAAAATATTTAAACTTCAACAATCATAGAGAAGTTCACTGTTGTTCTGATAATCAAACCCACAAAAATACAAAGAAGCAAACTACTGTGACTTCATACTGACTGTATTCACTGTGTGGTAGAAGTAAAGTCAAACTTATTTTTCAACATCTTTTGGAAACTTAACCCATGTTCATCCCATGAACAAGTGTGCTTTAGTACTTTGAGTTCAATAGAAAAGATATAGCTCCATTTCTAGTGATGGGTGATTTAAAATACCTGTTAGTATAGACCATTCTGTAGCATAACTTCAGAGAGTTATAAATACAAGTTTAAAAGTTATAGTAGGATGTACTTGCTTTCTTACATTCCACTCAGTATCTCACTGCCTGTCCATGCTCATCGTGTGAACTGGCAGTCAACACAGTTCGCTTCATGGCATCAAGACAAGCTCATTTTGAAATTACCATGGGCATCCAGAGCTTACCAGAGAATCCTGAAACAGCTTGCTGTGAGACATAGCCACATGCAGAGGATCATGCTGGTTTTAGAGAATAAATCATCTTCAAGAGAGGCGTGCTATCACATCAGCAAAACCTGTTTTTGTTGAACTACTATTCTCATTAAAAAATCATTTTCTTTATTATCCTTATATGTATTTTCCTAGATTGACTGTTCCCCTATTAAAACACACTGCAATTTTTTCAGTAAACAAAATTTCTTGATAAATGTTAATCACTGTCTGGCCATTTTCTTAAGGATAGTAATTCTCAAAACAGAACACATGCAGCTAGTAACAGATGAATGGAGGTATCTAGTTGTGACACCCATGCATTTTACCTATGCTCTAAGTTTTTCCCTCTTCAAAGGTCTAATTTATTGACCTAATTTGCTTCCATTATTGACACATTAAGCAATACAATTAAGGGACTACTTAAGTCAGTCAACTAGGGATGGGATGGTGTGGTGTATGAGGGGTTTGTGTATGTGTTGTTCTCTTATTTTTTAAAAAACAAAAGTGAGAATAAGTTTTGTAGATACCTCAGTGTTACGTATTTTTCTTCTCATTATTCACAAGGCCCATGTTCAAGTTCAACACTCTTTCTATTAAGCATTCAGTTGTAATTATTACTTATACTTTAGAGCTGTCAAAGAGAATTCCTACCAAATGGCAAACATAAGACAATTGTGGTGTAATTTATCATGGTAAAAGCATCCAATTAATTTTCAAATTGTCTATTAAGTACCTGTAACTGACATCAATTTAATTGGTCTTGACATTAAGAAAAATTCCAGCATACTCACCCATATACACAGTGTGGATGTACTAAGTCAAAATCTAAAGATTTGCCTAAACCAGAATGGTCGAGTTTAGAAGAAGTTTCAAGATAATAATAAAGAAAGTGACAAAATTAATCCATTTTTCCATCTCCCTTAATATAAAACACTAGTTTCAACACAAGAAAAATTGCTATAGCTTCCACTGATTAAACTAGTTTCTTGTTTGATAGACTCACAATAACTCATCCTATCCTTTGTTGAGAAATCCAATAAAAATCAAAAATGTCTGGTTGCCCACGCTTATTTTTGCACTTAAAGATTTAGCAGCTCTCTTGGAAGCTGGGAAAAGAGACATCTTTAGAACACACTGTTAAAAATACACCTCTGTTTCCCTACCTGTTTCTCACTCAGAGCTGTGATTTTGGCTTGAAGTTCATGAAGCTGTTTCTTCAAATCAGCATTCTGATTAGAAAGAAAAAATATCTGTGAGAAAGATATTCCATTTGTTAACAAAGAGTAGTAGCAGGAAGGTGGGTTTTTTTGTTTGTTTTGTTTTTGCATAGTGTACTATAAATACAGCACCTCTGGATGTACAGCCAATAAAATTCAAACGGCTCAACAAAGCCTCATTTAAGTTGCTGAGTGCAACAATAATCAGAGGACCTTTCTAGCACTCAGAGAGATAGCCCAGTTTAGAAAGAAGATTTCATTAAAACATCCATTAGTGCTTATCACATTATAAAGCACATTTGTACATTTCATCAAGTTTCCAAATTAAACAATAAATGTTTGTTAATATGTAATACAGCAGTATCATACTGTATATAACAGTATGCTATGGTATGTCATCTAAAACATTCTCACCTATGCTACTTACACAAAGACATTTACATTTAACTGGGTAGAGTATCAAACATATCTATTAAATCTTAATTGACACATATATCAATTGAAGGCAAACATACCTAAGTCCTTATTTCCATGTGTGTTTATGCCTTAGACTGTACTAAAGAGAATTACATTTGCCTTGGCACATCATTCATATCAGCACTTTGCTTACAGTAGCACTTTTCTAAGTTTCAGATTTTAAAGCCATAAGCATCACTAGAAAGATGCAGACAGAAAACAATTTTTACCAGGACTTTTTCTTTTCTGCTGAAATAAAAAGAAATTAAAGAAACATCTGTCCTGAGTTTAAAAGCTGTGAAGCTCTGCAGAAACATGACAGGGAAGCAGGTTTTCCCTAATTTTTTTTCCTTTCCCACTTTTTTTGTTCTCATTTATGTTGTAAAGTTTTTATACTAGGTTACGCAGGTTTAGTCTGCTAAGCAGAAATATTAAAACATAAGACTAATATCATCACAGGAACTTCATGCATATTCCCTATTTTTATATTCCCCCATAGAATTTCGAAATGCATTTTGATCTCAGCTTGCAGATAGTCTCCAATTCCAGAAAAATCAGATATTGACCAGTCATCCTCCCTACTTTTAGATTCTACTTAATAATCTGGGATAAAAATGTATTAAGAGCATTGGAAACAAGGACCAGATTTACTTTTCCTGACCCTAGGAACTTTGCATGGCTGCTTGCAGCATGACCTCACTTTCAGCAACTATGAACTGAAAGCGAACTGCTCTGCAGACTAATTGGTAGCAGACCTGACCAGCGAGTAAGAGCAGCAGATCTCACCCAAATCCCATCAGAATAAGAATGTTCAAAAAAACAGATTTTCCAATACATCCTGCTTAACCCTCCCTGTCAGAGGTTTAACTACTTGAGTGTTATTAAAAGCTGTCTTCTCACTTCACTGAGCTCAGAAAAACATGTACATTCAGAAAATTACAGGACATTTACTATCGTATGGGGATGGGAGCTCTTAACAGCAAGCCTCAAGCGAGCGGCCTTTGTCCCTCTACTCAACATTTCAGACTGGTTTGAGAACTCCACAGAACTGCCCATCCAGCATCCTGGAGTGTTTAACTGCTGTACAAGAAAACCCAAGGACCTTACACAGTCATTGGGAAAGGGATGACTTCTGCTGTCTATGCAAGGAGTCCCATTATCCAGCTTCAGTAGCTCTGAAACTTCCCAAGGCCAGGTGCCCATTCCATAGACACTACAGTGCTGGTAAGATACAGTGCTGCCCAAGACAGGCAATCTGAACACAACCTTAAGCTATATTGTTTGGACAAACTTTCTTGGAGAGAATATCCTCTCTCTTCTTGTACTGTGAACTTTTTGATACTCCAAAAAGGAAAAAAAATGATTGCTAATAATGGCAGCTTTTATAGAGAGCATTTTCCAATAGAATCAGAAATTTACTGCACATCTGAACTGCACCATAGCCGAGAAAAGTCACTTGATTTAGACTATTAAGAATATGCACGAGGCAAAAGGCTCCATAATGGCAAGAATTTTGGTTTTGTTTTAAACGATCCAACAGTCATTGCTCAAAAACTTGTTCATAAGTTTTCTTCTAAACACTGTGTTAGCAAGGAAGAAGGTGATCCAGAAATATCTAAAATCCTCAAATTTCATGCACTGTTATTTCCTGCATTTTTAAGGGAAATAATCCAATACAAAAATAAATAGTTACCTGTGGATCTTGCTTCATTTGGGCAACCAATTTCTAGAAAGAAAAAAGATGGAACAATACAATGAAGATTTTCATTATGAATCCTGTTGAACAGTTTAAAATTCAGTATTTTTTAATAACCTTTGTAACAGCAAAATATTCAGTTTACAACATTTCAATAGCAAAGCCTGGAGTCCAGTATTATAACATTTCCAAACCCATTCTTATTAATATAGTAAAAGTACTGTATTAAGCCATCACTTTTGCTCCTAACTAAATGGCTCTTGAACAAGTGATGCTTTTTAAAGACAATTTAAGCCAGCTGGGTAAGATAATCTAATAGCTGTCTCCTCTGGAACTGCTGCCCTCTTTGCTTGCAGTCACAAGAAACACAGACCACAGATAACTGCTGCGGGCACAAAAGCTGTTTGTATATTCAAGGGCAGAATGTTTCAAGTACTAAAGCTCTGCCTGCGTGTTGGCTTGGCTGGTACCAGACGGAAGACCCATGTTCAGAAGTATCTTTGCCACTTTCCTCCCTCAGAAGGAGATTGAGATCATTGTAGAAAAGATGCCCTCCACATCCAAGGGAAAACAGACAGATTGCTACCATTCACTATTCTTCCTCCCTCACTTCCTTCAGGCAGCTGCAGGAGAATGCTGTCTATTGCTAAGCAAGGAAAAAATTACCAAAGAAAACCAGAGCCCAGAACGAAGAGGACAGCGCAAACCAAAAACTCCTATTATCTTTTTTGGTAAATTTGTAGAAATTTACATCTCTAACGTCTTCAAAGATTATGTCTTAGGTTTAAGAGCTACTAACACGCATTTCTTTCATTGATCTGCTTTAATTACTTTTTGAACCAGGAAAACATTCTAGATTCTATGACAATAAGTTCCCAAGTTAAATTACAGGACCCTTACGTAAAAGGATGACCTCCTTTTTCTTTTGAATCTGTTTCCTTACAATGCAAGCATGAGGGACTAATACGATTATGGAAAACCAGAGCTGACTTGAGTCAAGAGGAGTTGGAACCTGGACTTGATGATCCTTACAGATCCCTTCCAACTTGAGACATTGTATGATTCTATGGCAGCTTCTCTACCCAGCTCCTTCTTACATTTTTTCCACACCACATATTCCCCCAGCAGTCCTCACTTCTTCAGATTGAAAGACTCCTCATGCACGAATCATTCCATTGCTTGTTCACTCTTGGCACTCTTCCATAATTCTCTAGTTTGTCTCTATCATCTGGAGACAAAGTTTAAAACTACATGCAACACTCAAGTACTCTATACTGCAAAAACACCTTCCACTGTGCCAACAGCCAGTTCACAGCCTGCTATTGCAGATGTAAAACTGGGCCTGTTTTTCCCCAGTGCATCACTTGGCATTTATCTACACTGAATATTATTGTTTCGTCATGCTGCCATTCAGTATCACAGGAACACACTTAGCTTATTTTTCCTCAGTGCTTCCTGCCACATTGGAGCTTGACAAGCAACAAATCTGTTAGTTTTTATATAAAGTGCTCCTGCAGACACAGTCATAAGACAATACAGTCAGTACTGTAAACTCTTCATAAAATATTGCTAAATTTCTGGATCACACAGTACTACAATATGCAATCCTAAGGAAAAAAAAAATTTTTTTTTGCACTGTCCTCAAGCATAAGCTAAATTTAAGGTATTTTAAAAGCTACTGGTCTTTCTGCCATGAAATAAGAGAAGGACAAGGATCTTTTAGGTTCCTTCCACATATCAGCTTGAGGAATCGTCAATGAAACTCAACCCTTCTGTAAGAAAGCTAAATGTAAGTCCTTTAACACCTCTTGTGATCAAAACTATGAAGAGTAGACTTCTTCAAAATAACCTTAATTAAGTCAACACAGTAGCAGAATGAACTGCTTAGACTTGATGCATTTCTTCTCAGGACAAGCAATATAGCTTTGACATGGAAGACATTTGAATATTCAAGTTGTACACTGATACAGGAAATTATCTGGTCAGATGTCATTCATGCTGGATTCTCTGATCATAGAAAGTAGACCAAAAAAGTAGCTTTTTCTGAACAACTAAACACCTTTTTTGGGTCTTTACTGGTAGATACACTTTGCCAAAGCAGCATTATGACAGCTTCAGACAGAGTTCTGGAAGTGAAACAGAAGAGGCAAAACCCAAGGAGCTATTCCACAAAGAAAACCACCATCATACTGAGCATCACTTGTACAACCACACTGTAAGCAGTCACAGACAACACGCTGCATCAGGAAGCTGGGAGAGTTTGGCTACAGTGCTGAGCTGAATTCCTTATGCTCATCACTGACACCTGTCCACACTTCCAATGGGACAACAAACCATGACTGTGTGAGCATTGGCAAGCTTTGTTAGAGAGTCCTCAGATAAAGAAATACTAGAGAAGTAAAAGATGACAAGAGACAATTCTCCATAAATCCTGACTAAAAAGAAGGAACATATTGTATCTCTCTAGGTTATAAAATTCAGAGCTATACAAGAAAGTTCGAGCATTTTATTTGAAGATCTCTTTTTCTTTTTTGTGCCCCAACCAGTTTAATTTCTATCAGTGTGCATACTGGCAAGCAATTACCACGCAAGCACGGTTCACAAAACCTTTACTAAAGCACCCAACATTTTGTTGCAAGTGTTATTTTTCACTGTAAACATATAGGCTTTTTCTTAGCCTTAATTACAGAAATATACAGCATCTTGAATTAAAAAAGACAACCTTCTGATATAATGGTTTTTCTAGTTTCACCAACTAAAACCAAATTTATTTAAAGTTGATTTTCGTGCAAAGCTCACTTTTAATGACAACTGGGCAAAGTTAAAGCAACCAAAGTAAAAAACCCCACCAACTTTAAGATGTTAAAAAAAAGTCTTTTTGGACAATTTCCAGTCTTCATCCCTATTCAGCAGTGTCATTATGAACAGATTCTAAAGTTTATTCAAAATTCACAGTCTTAAAATTTTTGGTTCACTTGGGCATAAAGGGGAATGAAGATGCACACAAGAGGTAAACGCTGTCATACAAACACAAGCATGATTAACATTTTGATTGCTTTACAGTAGTTAATACCTGAAAAAATTATTTACTGGCCTTAAACATTTCTCTGACTGCAGCAAAATGCCATGGGTAATTTCTGAACTTCCCCATAACAAAACTTCTTTGAAGTTTTGAATACTAAGGCCTTGGAGTTTCTGAGGAGAGCAAAATACTCATCTGTAGTTCTGGAAATCCATCTTTAGCTTTTTCAGGTTTTCCTCCCTGGCTCTAAGTTGTATTTTGTTAAAGCAGACATAGCTTGATTTTACTAATTCACCCATTCGAGTCCTTGCAATATGCTCATCATTGCAGCAAGTACAGAACAAGCCATCCAGATCACATTTCAGACAAGTCACCAAGGATTTTGAAACATTTTCCAAATTTCATATGATGGACTAAACTGATCAATGTAACTTATCATATATTTCTTTTATCCACTGTGTAACAGTTGTGAGTTTCAGATATCTGAAGAGCTTCAGAAATACTTGGAGAACTGTGTTTAGAAAAGGTCTCATTGTTGAATTTAACATTTCAAGTTGGCAGCTAGTCTGTGTCTATGGCTGTAATAATTTTCTTCCAACAATTAATATGCATATGTCCTCCTATATTCACTAAATTAGGTTTTATTATCATTATGTTTAATAGTTCCACATTGGCATTGTAACAAAATGGCAAGAAAACATTGTAACAAAAACTGCAACCCTACTGCCATATAGTATTGAACAGGTTACTAGTAAAAAGACCCAACATGTAAAAATTTACAAAGCCCTAGCACTACAACATTTTGGTTATCAAAAATACAGTTTAGAAGCTACTAAAGTAGAAGATATTCCAGAAGAGAAGCACCAGATTAAACTATGCAGCACTACATACATTTCACTTCGAAGTTCCTCCACCATATTTCTCCACTGCCAACTGAACACTGAAGTTGCTTCAGAACATCAGAAAAATCTTCCAGACAGAAGCAGCTGAACACGGTTTTCAGAATGTTTTTATTACCGCAACAAAATACTAAAAAAACAAATCCCCACCCACAGTTTGATATGTCGATTTTTCACATTTGCTAAAAAACAACAGGTGGTGAGGTCAAAATGCAGAGTATAAAATTCTGAAGTAGTTTCAAGCTTATAAAACAATTATTACTATAGTTGTAGTGCTATTGCTTAATGCTCCCATTAGTAGTAATACTGTCAGCAGTACTAATGCTGCTATTGCTCTAAAGCAAGAAAGAATATAAATTACCTGGTGAACCTGAATTTCCACTTTCAGAGCCTCCTGTAGAGTCTGCAGCTCCATTCTCTACCTTCTCCACTTTCTCTAGAAGTGTCTTTGCTGATTCCAGTGCCTTTAGTTTCTGGTTTCCTCTTTAACACCAGTCCTATAGAAAAATAAAGGTTTTGTTTCGGTTAGTGGAGGAGAAAAAGTCAATATGAAAAAAGAGATTATAACAGAACAGGAATTCAATAGTGAACTATATTCAAATGCAGCTTTCTAGCCTAAACACAGTCAGTCTTTTGAACACAAGAAATCTGCAGGCTCTACAAAATGCCTGCCTTGGAGTCATTTAGCCAAATTTGTTACTTCCCACATACCCCAAAGTTGACATACTTATCCCTTATCTTAGTTTGCAGGCGGCTATTTCTTACCAATATCCTATTGCAGTTGCATGTTAAATTAGAAAATTTAACTACCGAGAATGTTTTAAAAATCTGTGTAGATGAAAACTTATTCTGGAGAATAAAATTCTACAACCACAATAAATAGTTAAATTGAATGCACTGCATTAACACACTTCCATGATACTATAGAGCTGTCCTTAGATGGGACAGTGTGCATGTTATTTAACAGAACAACATTAATATATTAATAACCCACAGCCTAAAGTTTGTGCCAAGTTAATAATTTCAGTAGAAATCTGTTCTGAAGGAACAGAAGAGTGATATGAAGCAGCACAAGACATTTCAAAAAGATTAATTTTAAAATCTTTTTAATCTTGGAAATCTACTTGTAGATCATGAGTATAAAGTTTACCATCTTCACTTGTACTACAAACAAATTAATTCCCCCAATCTCTGACATAGAAAGACATTATCAGACATACTTGTAAAAGCATTGAATGCTGGACAAGAGATTTTTGTTCAGAAATATGTTAAAAGTATCAGCTTCTGAAACAGGATTAAGATTCCCATATGCTCATAGTGGAACCTGTGTAAAAATACCTATAAATGCATACACATGAAAGTCACTGGAAAAAATTATATAGCAATTTTTCCAGTCACTTTTGCATCCAGACACCACAATTAAGGAATTGCTGCAGTGTTAAAATAGGAACTAGTTTTTTATTTTTGAAAATTGCTCACAGTCATTGCACAGGTATTGTTGCCAATTCAGAGGCCTTCCTAATGAGACTACAATGTTTTCAAAAGGATCCTGACAGCTTAGATTAGACATGCAGGCTGTAAAAAGAGAGTAATTCCCGTAAGTTAAAGAATTTTGTTTTAATGTTGTCTCACTACAGTAAACTGAAGTAGTGGACAAATTTGTGAATTCCTGAAAATAAAAAGGTTGAAGGTGTGTGTTTTGTTTATCATTTATCTTTTCAAACAGAAACGGGTTACAAAAAGAGAAGACTTTATAGGGGGATTAAAAAGCATTATATTTAAACTCTTTGTCCGTGTTGTCTGCTGTTAGCTTAAAGTTACTTATTTGAATAACAAAGGCCTGATCAAACTTTCTAGTCAACACATGAAATGACCTTCTGCAAGGGCCTCTCCCACATGTGACCCAGATGAGTGAAAACAGCTGCCTTTGCAGCACTAGTCTCTATAAAATTGTAATCTGTATCAAGGGATACATGGAAATTACATATAGTTCCCTGTCCTATTACCACAAACAGTAATGAGAAAACAGAATCACGGATTATTACTTCCACTCACCAACAAAAACAATTACAACATGCCTCAAGTCCCTACCACTGCAGTTTCAAAAGAAGCCATGCTTCAGAAAACCATGTGGGAGACTGGTTAATGAAAACTGGAACCCACTACAGAGGCAAGAAGTCTTTTTGACCCTCGGAAATTCAGTTTCAGGGTAAAGATACAGGCAGATAAGGTCAGTTTCTTTCTCAGTGTGTCTTCAACAAACCAGAAGGCACACATGATGAATAGTTTGTATCACTCTGTAGCTACGCACTAACTTCAAAGTTGAGCACAGAACAGCAAAACAGTTATCTCAACTGAGAATATAAAAAATATCCATCATTTAAATATATGTAACTGTAAAGTCCAATACATGTTCATGGCAAATATGACACAGTATTTCTGTAAAAGAACATATAAAGATTGAGCAACTTCTATTAACGCACAACTTAATTTGACAGATAGAAATTGTAGTATTGATGGTTCATAAAAACTAATGCAAGCTAATTGCATCTATGCCTTGAACAGCTAGCAAGACTTTTCAAAATTGATTTTTAAGAGGTTCAAGAAAAAAGTGACACTGCTTTGCAGAAAAAAAGTAGTTGCTCAGCCTAGCTATGTTTATAGGGGTATAAACATGAAAAAATATATTTAATTTAAAAGTTTGGTCAAGTTGCCAAATTATGAATATGAAGTATATACAATTGTTTCTTCTTAGAACATACCCTTGCAGCTTCCCTTCCCAAGCAGGAATAACTATTCAGTTATCCCTGTCTAGAATTCCCCTGAAATACCTTATACACTTATCCAATGTTAAAAAACCAATACAGTTAAAAAAAAAAACCAACAAAACAAAACACCAAAAAACACAAATCCCCCAAAATAAGAATCATTCGTTACATCCAGAAAAACCTAAACTGCATTTTTCTGGTTTACATAGAATAATGCCTATAAATATCTATCAGGGCATCTGGTTAAATATTGCTCATACTTCCTCTGAGAGGAGGCACAAAACTACGTAATTTGCCATACATTTTGCAAGTGCAAAAATTTTCACTATTTTTGAACTTTTATTCTTTTAGACTGAACTTAAAAGGAAGATTTAAAAACTTAAGTTCAGTGGCATTATAAACTACCTATAATACCACATGCAAAGAGGTGTAAAACCATCTCAGGATCAATCAGAGAACATGGTACATTTTCCACTTCACTCCTATGGCAGTGGAATAATTTCAAATAAAAAGCTTGTAGATGACTGAAATTGCATGGATGGCTTGGCCTGCAATAATCCTTCATCCCATTATTTCTAAGGGAAAACAAGCAAATGCCTTGCTCAATGCCAGAATCAGTGATTTCCAAAAGGAAAGCACAGGATTCAGGAGTGCACGCATCTCTTGTGCATGCAGACATACTTCCAAGTCTCAGCCAGAAAGAACACTGAGCAAGAGGTAAATTAGGCATTTTTGGATGGATTTCAACTATTGGAGGCAGCAGTCCTCCACTCAATTTCTTGCTGGCATTCATTTATTACCAATTATCACTTATTTCTTAAGTGGTCGCTTCAAGACTTATAATTTCATGCCCAGATAAGTGCCCCAATGCACTGCATATAGACTATTTAAATATTCAAGGACTGAATGAAACCTTAAACTCTACAATAATCACGTAAGTGCATTCACACTTCTGTTATCTTGATTAAATACAATCTACATGGGAACCTCTAAAATATCACAATACTATTTAAACTATGGCTATTTTGGAAGCTACACTAGAAACACAGGTGACAAGGCATATATATTTATGTAAACAAAGGTGGGACACACACAAAGCCATGAATGCCTTCTGTGTGTATGGAAGGACTCTGAATAACTCGAAATTTCAGAGAGAACTCTTTCTGAGCCAAAAATCCCTTCAAATAAATTTGGTTTTCACATTACACAGAAAAAACCAACTTAACGTTATTATTTTTGAGCAGATGAATTTAAATGCCCATTATACCTACAGACCCTTGGGCCCAAATCTCAGCCCTACAGAGACTTTATTGATAAGACTGGGGCTTCCATCAGTAACATTTATTTTTTAAGACTTAATTTCTGAATATAAGAATAGATAGAATTTCAGTTTCAGTAACCATCAAACTTTTCCAGGAATAGATGCCAGCTCTTCATACCATCTATTCTTAGGTAAGCCATTTTAGCCTTGGGAAGAACTACTTACCAGTTTTGAGTAAGTTATCCCTTTCAGCTCTCTACACCCTCCTACAAAAGAAAAACAACAACAACAAAAAAAAAAAGATAATTACAAATATTTTAGCTAGAGTTTGAAACAAGAAAAAAGAATTCAAATATTTGAAAAGTTGGAGAGGGAAGGGTTGGGATTTTAGAAGGGGGGTTTTGGTTGGTTTTTCTTCAGGGAGGTTGTAATTTTTTTTTAAAATGCTGAAGCTAACTATAAAATACCACTTTGAAAGAAAATCTGTTTGATGTGGCTGGGAAAACTAAGGAGACCTACAATTTCAATCTGGATTAAAATACAAACTATTATTGTCACTAGGGGGAGAAGTGATTATAGGTATGAATTTTTCTACTTCTATGCAAGGCCAGTGTCCCCCTCCTGTGGGGGGAAAGACCTTCTTTCCATCACATTTATTAAGATCTATATCGTAAGCCCTGTCGGTTGCCACAGCTAAATATGACAAGGTTACCCACCCTAGACATTTGCCCACCATCTCTGCTAGAGGTTACACCAGCACCCAAAGATGGTAGAGCAGGTGGAAGGTCAGCACAGTCACTAGAGCTCAA
This sequence comes from Edolisoma coerulescens, assembly GCA_013397115.1. Classification (NCBI taxonomy): domain Eukaryota; kingdom Metazoa; phylum Chordata; class Aves; order Passeriformes; family Campephagidae; genus Edolisoma; species Edolisoma coerulescens. Next base: position 207,568 of record VWZW01007081.1, read on the forward strand.
ATCCCAGAGTACTGCTGGAGAGCGAAACAAACAGCAGTGTAAGCCAATACGGTGGGACATGAAGTGCAAAGGCCAAGGACAGGCACTGCCTGTTACTCTGCCTGGGCCATGGGTAGAACATTCAGTAGCACAGCAAGGTAATACCTCTTAAATCACCACATCAATCACAAAAAACTCATGAGTCAGAGTTCTAAAAAGACAGTTACAATATAAATGATAATTCATTTGCTCAATTACTTTGCCTGATGCTAAAAAAAAGCCTTCAAAATACTCCCAATTTTCTAGTAAAATACTAGTATATTAGCATATTGTAAGCTTTAAGTTCACAGCTAACAAGATCTTTGCAGATGTTTCTATCCACACATAAGTCATCACAGAGCTGAAGTTTAAGCCCCAGCCTTGTAAAAAGACACAGCACTAGAAAGTTACAATCATATTTCACTCATTGGTGACCAGCACAAGTGGAGGAGTTTCCATTTATTAACCAGCAGAACTGGGTGCTGATGACCACTGAGAACAGAAAAGAAAACAGGAAGCCTACTGTTGGCAGTGACAGTATTGTCAGTTTCCTAGTCTCGATTTTTGCTGTGCATTTTGAACCACAAAATATTACAGACTATGTTTAATTTTAGAGCAATTTCAGGTTAGTTTACATAACATCCAGCTGCTAGCATGATAGGTTATGAACTAGGAAGTATGGACTGTTTTGAGGTTATATTCAAAGTAAGTACATTTGCTCTGGATGCTACGGAATCTTAAATACCTTCATTTTTGAGGGTGCTGAGGAGACAGGTATTATTCTCAAACTCCAGTTGCTTCTTTTTGTTATTAAAACCCTACTTGTCACCTCCACCTCCCACTATCAATCAGTCATTTAATTGGTCCAGAAATCTACAGAGGAAGCCCTTTCATCATGCAAGCACTAAGTGCCCTTTTCAGCAAGCAACTACAACTATATGTGCATGCTATTAATAAAAAAATAATAATTAACAAAATCTCACTGCTCTAGATTACTGACTTTGGAAAGCTAAACAAAACAGTCAGTACTACACATCTGCAAATGCGGTCTTAGAATAAATAAGCATGATTTTTATTTAAAAAAAGAAAAATATCAATTTACTTGTAGCACAAGTACACACAACCTGACAAGAAAGCTGTCACTTAAAAATAACAGCAACTGTTCCTTCCTTCCTTTCTTCCCCCTACGTAGAGACTCGCCTCCATAGCAGGACCCTAGCTCCATCAAGATGGAACTGTGTAGAAAAAAGCTGCACAGTTACAAACCTTCAGATTGCATTTAATCTTGCCGCAACCTCAGACTCAGAACCCCGGAGCTCCCAGGGACAAAGTTTAGAACACAAGGAGTTTAATCGTGACTGTCCAAGTGAACTACTGTGTTGCCTTGGAGAAGTCACTTAGACAGGACCTATATAGGGAATGGAAATAGATTTGCATTCTCTTCTGTGCATAGTTTACTACAGGCTTTTTCTTAAGTGTTTAGAACAGGTTAATCTTTGAGTGCCAAGCCTCTGGCAACACAAAATTCTGCCCTCATGCAGGTATAGTATTTTTACTAACATCCCTGCCTCATTTAGTAGAGAGGACAAGCACAAAGAATGAAGTATCAGTAGAATCTCTTTTCATTCTGAACTTCTGGTTTGCATGTTTCTTTTAAACTCAACATCTAAGCCCTAGGACAAATAAAAAATTGGTTTCTTCATCAGCAGCACACTGATGAGAGCCACAGAAAAACTTGTGCCTGATACAGGCAAGTTTTCTTAAATAGAGAACTGAGACAGAGAAATGAAGAACAAATACCCAAGACTGGTAAACCCAAGCATCTTAAACAGATTTACGTTTTCAACTGCTCTTAACACTTTTATAGCAGAGAACAGCATACGACCCACTAAATCTGAAACTTTGGTTCTTGACAACTCCCTGCATTTGTGGATACTGGGAACCAACACAGAATAGTATTAATGAAAAAGGGATAAAGTCAGCTCTGTAGATGAAATGAGATTATTTCTTGTTCACAGCAAAAGTCTATATAGAAACTCACACTGCCTTTCTCATTCTCACTACAAAACACATTAGAAAGTTAAGATTAGACAGCTCACAATCACTCATATCAACAGAGAAGTCTGAAGAGTTTAGCATTATACAGGGATTTCTAACAAAAACTTCAACAGCAGAAATGTATCACAAAATCTCAGCTATCCAATTTACTGAGGTAGCCTTTTGAAGGCTCTAGAAACATGCTGTAAACTGTCCAACGCAGAAGCCTGCAAGGTTAACTCTCGGATTATTACGGTATATTCTGCAATATTTCAGGGGTTTTTAAACCCCGGGTCTGGGAGTCAAATTAAGAGCACTGTCTTCTTCCCAAAATATATATATGACCTATGGTTAGAAGAAAAGCTTGAGAAACGCTTACCTATGTTCACCACTAACTAAAACAAAAATTCAATTAAAATTAGAATTAACCAAATAAACCACTTTCAGAAATACATTTTTCTCAGTGGGATTGACTGTTAAGAATCCAATGTTAACATTACTGACAGTTTGATATATACATATACTTACAGTAGCAATACCCACACCAGCTTCTGAAAAAGGCTCCTAACTTTTTCAAGAATTTTATACAACTTATGTAAAGAAAAAAATACCACCATTACCAAAACAATCATATTCTGCAGATCAACCTTAAGCTTTTTACTGAAGTTTTTGAATAAGAAGAATAGTTACTCATTTCATGGGACTGTTATGAAAACTAAGATCTCAAAACTCCTATGTTTAAGGCTCGGTAGCACCTGAGGACATCAGAAGAACACATGGTGGTGAAAACATTTTAGCATACAGCACCTGAAGGCTTAAGACTATTTAAATGCTAATTATCTGTATATTAAGATGTCTGATTATAACAATTAGATACTTATTACTACCTTCAAGTTATACAATAAAGTTTATGCTACTGTAACCAGAGACTCACTTGGAAAAACTGGGAAGAATTAAATGTCATGTTCAGCAATTTTTTCTTTGCATTTTTCCTAACTCTAGAAGCTACAAAATGTTTACTGTCAGACCATGGGACTCTATGCATTCATATCATGTTACAATATTTAATTATGTATATTTTACTTTTTGCCAAAAGGATCTTGGTCTTGTTCAGTGCATAGAATGAACTGAGTAAAAAAAAGGACTAATTGCTGTGCACAGGAAATTGTGAGACTGATATTCTTTCACATTTCAGAGAAATGCCCTACAATATGAGGGTAAAGCATTATTAAGTTGTTTTGGTTTTTTTTATGTAAAATACACACCACACAGAAGGGATTCAGAGTTTTTTCTCTGGACTTTTGTTTTTAGATGTGAACTCCTCAAAGCAATAGCTCTCCCTCCTATATTTGAATGACATCCTGTATATAGAGAGCACTCTCTCAATATCTTCTAAGAAAACAAGCCATAGCAGATACTTTACTGCGATTTTCAAGTCACCAACTCATATTCCTTAACAGAGTGGGATTTCTGCAGTCTTAAGAAGACCAAACACAGGCCAGACAGGGTATACAACCAATTTCAAAATAAATTATTATAAGGCTCACATCTCAATGACTATCGTTAGCAGTGCTGGTGCTATTGCTTCTGTGATAAAAACAAGCCTCCTTTGCGCCAGCACACGGAATCTGATCTTCCTGTTGTGCTGCAGCTGTGAGAATTCCCAGTCAGCCCCAGTAACACATTCCAGGCAGGTGGTAAAGGGACCAACAGGATTGCTCAAGATAACTGAGACTGCACTGAAGTGTACAAGCCATGCCTTCCAGTTTGTCCATCTGTACAACTGCTCTGTCCTCTTCCTTTTCTATCCCCACACAATACTGGTAGATAACTCCTCCTAAACTGGTCAAGGAGCCTGGATTTTCTGCTTATGCATGCAGACAACTTACAGGATTCAAACTACAGATTCAGTTCTATCTCCAAGTTCTTCTGCCACTACGATTCACCACGCAACAAGTGCAAATTGGAGTTTAAGACACCTGAAGCTGACTTCACTTGGGGATAGATTGCTTCACCTTCTCTGAAACACTTCATAAAACCATCAAACTAAGTTTAAATAGAAGTGTGCGATACCATCATTTGTCTTTGCAGAAGCAGTACTATATTTAACCCATAGAAAATGAGCTAGAAGACTCATTACAGTTTAAAAGACCATCTCTAGCATAAAGATAAAACCACTTCACAAGCTGATTTTTAAAATATCAACCAAAACTTGCCATGGCACCAAACGCATGTAAACAGTTGAAGATAACCCTCTTAGCTCTTGTCCTATGACTACAGCTCCGTTGGGCATTAGTAACTCTTCCTGAACACAGTCTTTCCCAGCATCTTGGGGGTGGGATGGGGTATGAAATCACACTCTCTGGCAAAATGATAAACTACATTTGGCCTAGTAGAAAACTAGCACAAACATGTTTTAAAATCTCAGAATCATCTCTGTCACTTGAGCAGATTCAAGATAGGTGGCTCTACACTTTTTATCCATGCACAAACCCCTCTTCTTTGCGCAGTCTTTGCCTATTTCTTGAATCAGAAAAGCCTCTCTAACCTATGACCATTAGTAAGCCTGGCAGATGTTCTTTCTGACTTGGTAGCAAGGTCTCCTCCATCTAACCTAAAGTTTCACAAAATCACCACCAATAAAATTCTCCTTTTTTTACCCAGACACCAGTGTACAGGGACATTTTACAGCACTGTTGCATTCAGAAGTTGTAATATTGCAGAACCACTAAGCCTCACTTTGCTCAGTAAGTTAAAATCCACCAGGCTTTAGATACACACAAAATCATCTTATATGCAGTGTGGCTAAATTCTTGCTCATGTAAAAAAAGCTGTATGACCTGGACTTTTATTTCAGTGAATTACTTTTTAGAAGGACTGTTTAGCTAAATACACACCAAGAGAACCCCCAGTACTAATAAGGTCTGTAAGTTTATGTTTTACTAACAGTGCAACAGCAAAGTTTCATACTTGAAGCAGAGAGCTGAGGAACTTCTTGCAAAATTAAAATATTTATGTGATGTGAAGATTTAAATGGAAGTGGAAGGCAGAGTTTTGCAATTATTTCTAAAAAATTTTTGCTGCATTATTTGACATTCCAGAAAGTTGCTGGAAACATGGGTTGTTTGGGAATTTTTTTAAATTTTTTTTTTCAGAAAGCATCGTTTAACAATTTGACTTCAAAAATATGTCAGTTAATCTGCTAAGTCTTAAAACTGTAATTTTTCTTTTTGAATTATTTTCAAGTTATTTACAAAGTATATATACCACTGGGAGGGAAAATAAGATGGAAGCTCAATAGAAAACAGAAGGAGCTATCCCTTAAGAGTCCCCTAAGAGCCTACTGCTTGCTCTCAAAATTTGTAAGAAATGCAAAGGGAAGTTATTTGAATATTTGTGCTTTACGGTTTTGTTTTGGGGTTTTTTTTAATAGTATGTCTAGCAAAATCAGTTTATTAACCTCTATTGTTCTCAACTTGTGTTGTCCATTTCTCATTCCAGTCACAGAGAAGTTCCTGCCTTCCTTTCATACTTCAGAGACAGAGGACTACTTGGGAAAAAGGGGAGGAGAGGGCGTTGAGAGGAGGAGAGAAGACTCTTTCTAGAAAGAACACACACGGTAAATCCTAGTAATTGATTTAACAACCAAAGATGCAAGGAACAAAAAAAAATTAAGAAAACTCTACCCCAGTACCTATTAAAGTAATTTCCCCCCTGAAATTCCATTAAGAAGGGAGGGACCTCTGATTTCTAGTTTTATCTTTTTAAACATGAGGAGAAATTTCTTACTGAGGGCCAAACCCATTTTCCCCTTTTAGCAACCCACTTTATCTTGGAAAGAACTGGTTTGTGGGAATGATGCATTAGTGAGGCAGAAGTGCCTTAAGAGTTTTGGGAAGAGGTCCAGAGTACAAAAGGAGATGATCTGGGTAGTGCTGCAAGACTGCAGGCATGAAATGCAAAACTAGAGGTACCTCTGACTATCACTGGAAGTGCAACTGCACTTCTGATGGGGAGAACCTCAGGTAGGTGCACATCCTGCTTGCACAGACTATTCTTTGAATTTTATCTATCTGCCAGACACGTTCAGAGGACATAAAAAAATGTCAGAAGAACAGCCAATGCCTCAAACCACCCAGCCATGACATTCAAGGACAGCCTTGGCCTTCCATTTCCACGGGGAAAGAGGTGCTGTTACCGCAGTCGGCCAGCAGGGGGAAATGCCAAACAAGTGAAGAAAAAAAAAAGTTAAAAGAGAAAACACTAAACATGAGGAATAAAATTAGATAAACCACACACATCTCCTAAGTGGAGATGGAAGGAAGAGATTCTGCTCTCGGAGAGGGAAAGCAGGATAAATGAAGTATATATGACTCAAAGCATTCTTCCAGAATTTAGAGAGGAAACAGTGAAAGTGCAAGTCCAAAACACAAGCAAGTAAAAGCAAGCTTTCAGTTTCTTGTTAGCACATACTGACTGCAAACCAATTAAAGTCTTCTTAAATCTAGAATTTTAATGAAAAGCAAAATATTGTGACTAAACAACTGAAAGAACTAAGGTGGAAGATTATATATTTTTAAAGGACTATCCAACATAAATGTATGAACTAATTTATTTGAAGTGAGTACACATATTCTAGAAGATCATTCTGCATCACAGAAGACTTCATATTACATTTATACAGAATCCCAATAGTCTGGACTTTTTTTTTTCCAAAGAGATTTCAGAACAGCAGGGCTCCAATTAAAGACCCTGCATTTACTTCTACCTTATAAATACTATCTATACAGCATTTCCATGCTTACAAAGTATAGTGAAAACTACTTAAAGGGAGTGTTGGTTAAGTGAATAAATCCGTGTTAAATGCATTTTGGTGAAGGGCAACTTGCATGCAATAGACAGGAAACAGACATAACTACACAATGTGTTTTAAAATTAAGAAATAAAAAAGCAAAATGTGATAATTTGTTGAACAAAGAAATTTAGCAGGCATTTGCAATGAAGAAAAAAAGAGAAGCCCTGCAATCACAAGGACTTTCTGTTTAAAATATCGCTGGCTGAGAATCACAAGGAGCAGCAGTGAGATTTTCAGTGCAAGATTTAGGGAGATTAGCTACACAAGCTTCTACTGATGTTACCGTTCCACAAATATCAGACAGAAGCCAGGTACATGTGTAATAACAAGCAAACATTTTAAAATGCAGGTGTATTGTGATTAGTGATTATATGGCAGGGCACCTTAAAATAACACATAATCTTTTATAGTTCTGTATTTATAAAGTTCTTTCAAAATCAGATGCTGTACTTTCAGTAAAACTCTCATCTCAATGTGTCCATGAAACCTAAATGAGTTTGCCAAGCATGCACAAGGAAAGTTTAGACTACCAGTACATCAAGAGACCTAAGTGAAGCCTAGTTCTGCTCAAAGTTTAGCTTTACCTCCAGTTTCTTTATTTCCATTTAGCCTGCAGGCTAAATAACACTCCCACAGGCAGCTAATCTAGCTGACCAAGACACTCTCCTTTATGTTCTCTTCCAGCTGTGAGCTCCTACCTCCAGCAGTCCCCAGTTTTTCTGGGGGGAATAGTGGGTGAGGGGGTGTCACACTCCACAAAAAGCTGAAGTGATTCACAGATTGGTCAGGAGAACATCATGCACAAGGCTTAAGCAGTAGAAGCACTGTGCTGGCAGCAGAAGGGAGACCTTCCTTCCTTCCTTCCTTCCTTCAGCAGTTGCAGAGTTCCAGTGTGCTATGCTGCTATACAGGACTGAGCATTTTGCGTATTCTGAACTTTATGATACTGAAAAATATTTACAAGAATATAGGTGTTTGTTTCATCTTATGTAGAGCTTCCATTCTAACAGGAGGTGACATGGCTCAAAATGAGAAATTATACGTAAATTCTTGCCTTTACAACACTACAGATCACTTGCTCTAATATATTAGCCATCTAAATAATTGCCAAAAAATAATATGAAAATGACTTGTTAGTGAACAGATGTTTACACAAAAAAAGTATCAAAATAACAATTGTTTCTTTCGTAATCTGTCTTCAGATTTTACGAACAAGATGAAAAAGGTAATGCTTCTCACCTGCTAAAAGTCATTTTTTTCCTAGAAAGAATATGGGCAATTTGATTTCACGAAGTTCTATGTAAAACAGTCTCAGACTTCTGTTATTGTCGGGTGCTCTGAACTCTGAAAAGGTGGCTGGGACCCTCTACTGCTACCAGCCAGGTATCACATTTTCCTCTCCTTTTGACTACAACATCTGTTCTAAGTACAGCCTGCTTACGTTCAGTAAAAACCATTCTCATTCTACATTTGCAGTTGATTCGCTTTTTAGCCAAACTTACTTCAATTTCATCAGCTATTATTTCATTAAACCATGTTGTCATTTTGGCATTCCTGATCTCCTGAGCACAGAGACCAGCAAAGAAAAATTTTAAAAAAGGGGAAAAGACCAGCTTAAGACCCTCTAACAGTAAGTACTGTATTCCCTGTGTATAGATTAATTAGATAAGGATCAATAGGTTTTCCATGAGTTTCTAGTTTTGTGTACTGATAAATTATGATAGAGCACGTAAAGGTACCAATGTGTTTCACACACAGCCTAAATAAAAACGCAGTAAACAGAATTCGGTAAAACATGCTTGTTTCAAACTCTGAACTAACCAGAATATTGAAAGCTCCTTTCTCTCCCCCTCCATCCCAAAATAAAAGCGTGAGTGAGAAGGGATTTCATTACATTCTTAGAACTGTGAGAAGCGAAGTCAAAGGCAGCCACTGGCGTTTAGCATGCAGGCTGTACACACTCCCAAGTACGTCACACTGACAAAACACACTGGCGGAGCTATCTGCCTTCCCAAGGCCTCCAACGCACTGTCGCTAGGCCTAAATCAGGTAGGCTCTCTGTGCAGTGCTGCTGCAGATGAGCAGGAGTCCACCCCTTCTACCCATTTCCCTTAGATTTAACTACCAGATTGTTCCAGCATCAGCTTTTTCTCTGTGCTTCCTTCAGCTGTAATGACTGTATTTAAAAAAAACGATGGCATCACAATTTACTGTGCAAGATTCGGCCCTAATTTTTTTCCTTCTTTACTACACCAGCTACCCTGCAGCTTCTGAGCCATTGTCAGCTGTTGTTTTTTGTTCCTTGAATGCAACAGGACTTGGTCTGCCAGGCTGCATCACTGTTTTCACAGCACACCTCTAGGAGGAAGAAAATCTCCTCTTCCTGCTTCCTGCTGAGCACTGTGAATATTCGGATTTTTCCTTTCTCCCAACAGATACACAAGCCCAACACTGTTGAATATTCACATATTCCTCTCTTTCAACACCAATTCCTTATTTCCCTGTTTATTTTCATACAAAACTATTAAATAAAAGTGCAATTAAGCTGTGGCCCAAGTACCTCAGAAGTTCTTTTATAGAAAACTTGATTCTTCTGCCAGGGTAGTCCTATTCTGACAACTACTTTGAGCCCTCTACTTTACCTAATGCAGCATTTTCCTGCTCTTAGGGTTTCTAATCTACCCTATAGCTTTGCAATACTCAAGTTCGGGACAAAGAGTTTTGTCTCTGTAAGTCATGAACTTTCTCATCCAGGCAAGATGGAATAATGGTGAGATAAAGCCCACATTTTCTCATGGCTTTACCCTGGATGACACTCGGGCGAACCACTTGAGGCAACACAGCCTCATGGGACTGACACAAAACTACTGGGGAAACACAACAGCATCAACTATGGTATAGATGAACTCCCAAAATTCATCTTCACTAAGCCAAACAAAAAGGGGTAAGCTTCTGGAGGTCAAACATATATCAGAATACAGCATTAAACAAATAAATAAATAAACACACACAAAAAACCCTTTAAAAACCACTAAGACTTAGAGGTAAGTACAGAAATGCAAACTTTACCTGAACCCTGCAGGCAAAAATTGTTTGACTGTATTTTTTTCTTTAAAAAATATAATTCCACATTCAAAAAAATATTGAAATGAGACCCAAAAAGATTACCAGTTTGTTTCTTCCAGGGAACAGTTCACATCAATTCAAAAAGAGGAGATTTTTCTAGACAATCTGGAGTATATACAACTTTTTAAAAAAATACATAATTACTTAAACAGTGATTTAACTAGCTCATTGCCTTGGAAACCCTGACAACACTAAATACATAAAATATTAATGACAGAGTCCTAAAGAACTCTTAGACAACAACCTACACAAAAAAGCTGGACAAATGAGAACAAGTTTATATACACACCTTGGAAAGACCTGTTTTCTACTCTCCATTACAGATTTGTTTTCTGATCTTAGCAGCTGTTTCCTCCTTTCTGCACAATATACCTCAACTAAATTACAAGTTTTGTTTCAGTCCCTTGTCTTTCAAAAAACACCTGCCCTAGAAAGAAGGAAAAGAGGGACAATACCACTCTCCACACCCTTTTTCAGTCCCCTCTGCTGCAAAAAAAATACATGCTTGTTCCAGACAGAAGGTATTTAAGTTCCCAAAACCAAACATAAGCATTTTAAAGAATTCTAAAACCAGAGGTATTTAATGTCTCAGAAGTCACTCCCAGTGATTAATAGTCCCTCTTGTCATTTTAACCTGCGCTAAAGGGCCTATTTTCAAACCATCTATTGGAGAAACAGTAAGAATTTCAATTATTTCAGCCCTTTCTATTTTCTCAAGTTGCATTACCAAGCACATAACATCTGGCACAAGTTCTGTGGGGGAAGAGGCTTGTACATCATCCTTTCATACACACTACAGGCTCCAATCCTGGAAGAGGGCAGAATGGTAAGAAATACTTTTTTTCTGAAGAGGACAGGAATGGTTGTTTACTGAACAGACCAAAGAACCCTGGGATCAGCAGTAGCATGTGTTGTCAATTTCTGAACTACTTCATTTGACTTGCCTCTGTCAAGCCACTTTAAGAGTTCCATCTTCCAAATACAAAATAATGATACCTGATTTATAACAATGCAAGTATTAATTTCTTGGCTTTGTATGTTTTTAGAAGTGTCTGTTCACTAACACACAAAACAATGCTTTGTCCAATTAGAGACCGACAACCAAAGCAAGCTTCAGCTGCTTAACTTCATGAGCTACAAAACCAAACCACATTATTCAGTCTTCTCATTCACGAACATCAAAAACTGTCAGTCTTACTTTTCAAAAATCTGCATCGAAGTTCTTACTCAAGCATTCAAGGTAACAGTAATTTTTATGAATTAAACTTTGTGCAGTTGTTAAGTTCCTGCTGCAGTCACACAGTACACTAGAGACTGTTCAAATTCCACAACAGCTTAATACTAACCCACTGAAAAAAATATTTTTTCCACAAGTTGCAAAGCATCACAAGCATGCACCCACACAAGAGTACAGAGTGCTAAGAGCTTCTGAATACAATAATGTAAAATTGTAATTCAAATTACTAAAGGCAATTACAAATAACAAGAAGTTGAAGGAGGATTGATTCCTCCAACAATAACCTAAACCATCTAAATATCTGAAAATTTGTATGATCTATGCACACTGAGCAAAGCTGAAGTAAAGGATGCAATTCCTGCAGTGGGTAAATCAGCACTGCCATGTGTTGCCAAGCTCTGAACTAGTTCATCTGAATATCCTCTGTCAAGCTACAGTCTGGATGTCACATTTGCATGTTCCTACATGACACATTAGTCTCCTTGTCCTCCAGGCTAGGAGTCTTCTCTACAGAAGTGTCTGTTGTAGCCCTTCTTCCTACCCCCCAGATATAGGAATGAACACTCACACACTACTGTGTGAGTTTAATTATTTAACACCCAATCAATACTTAGAACAGCAAAGGAAAGGTAAATTCACATACATAGAAGCATAATATTCAAAAGAAGCATTACTGTCCAGCAATATTTCTTCTCTGAGAAGTGTCTATTCCCACTCTCCTAAGAGTTCAACTAATTAATACAAACTTCCCCCATAATCAAATTAAGATATTCTAGTTAGACAAGGAGCAAACTTTTGAAAGTTAACACCTACCATTTGCCTGACAGTCAAACTGCCTTAAAACTCATTGATATCAATGCAAGGTGATTGAGAAGTTTTGAGTTTCAAACCAGAGTATCAAATAAAAAAAAATTAAAATTCTACCACGATAACAAAATGAGATGAGCAGTGGATTCTTGGTATCTATTAAAAAAATAAACTCACAGCTGATCATAATAAAAACATCACAGACTTGATTAAAAAGGCGAGACAAGGACTTCCACGAACTGGAAGAGAAAAGAACTGAAGAAAAGAGGCTAGGATGAGGCAGGATGTAGGAACAAATTATAGAGGCAGGAATGAATTATATCACCCTTTGAAGGTGATATAATTCATGATACTAAGATTACAAAGCACTGGCCATTTAAACAAAATCCCAAAACATAGAAAACAAAACCACACACACACACAAAGAAAAAAAAAACCCCAACACAAACCCCCACATTTCTAAGGAACATTCTCTGCCAAGTATTCTTATAAAAGATTGCAATCTTAATGAAATGAAGCTTTTGGACATCCAACTTCAAAGCAAATGAAAAAGGATGCTGGAAGACCTACATCACAAATACTAAAAGGTTCATACACCATATTGCAACAAAAACAAAAAGAAGGAAACACATTTATATACTTCACACCACCTTAGAGTAAAATTCATGAGAGTACCTACACAAAAGTAATAAAGAAAATAAAATTTTTTAAAAAAGGAAGAAAACACTAAACAGTCAAAGAGCAGGGAAGTTACCACAACAAGGATCAGGGTTAAGTCTGTGAACTTACTTTTAACTGATCTGGCAAAAAGGAAGGTTGCAGACACTGTGATGCTTTCCATCATTTCAGATAGTTGTAATTAAAGTAAACTTCAGAGAGTTACAGGGGATCTGATAATACCAAATAACTGCTTTTCATTTGTCATTTTGTTGTCCCAGGTCAAGAAGTGCAAAATAATATACTCAGAGGAAAAAATAATCTAGCTATAAATACACAACGATGAATTGAAACTACGCATGACTTCTTACAAGAGATTTCAAGATTACCGCAAGCAAACAGTTCAACTCTCAGCAGCAGGAAGCCAGAGAAAAATCTCAGAAGGTATTAGAAACAGAACAGAGAAAAAACAGGGAACATTCTGCTGTGATGCATGCCGCACATAATTCTGGCTGCTCCATCTCAAAAAGGGGAGAACTAGAAATGGTACAGAGAGGAATGACAACAAAAGAGCATGTTTAAAACAAATGAAACTATTTTTTCTTGCATCAACCTATCACACACAGAAAATGCAGGTGAAACGCACAGAACTTGCTGCTAAGAAACATTATCTAAGCCACAGATATTTATAAATTAGTTCAAAAAGGCAGAAAATTCACCTATAAATAGTTTGATGTTGCTATTCACAGTGCAATAGCCCAAATGTAGCTTCCATCTCAGACAGCAGCTAAACAACTGTCTGTCAGAAATCTACTGCTAATATTTCAGAGGCTGACAGAATGTACCCATTTCCTACACTGTTCAGTCAGCTGCTGCTGCTGCTAGACACTGATTAAGGCAAGATGTTGGATTAGATGGACATTTGGTCCAGCAGAGTATGTTAGGTCTTATGTTTAATCACATTGAGCAGCCATGCTAGTGTATGTCTTGGTTTGGTTTGGAGGTTGGTTTTCTGGTAAATAAACCAGGCTATAATTCAAGCACGTAAAGTTAAAAGCAGAAATTGCAACTTCTGAAGCAGAAATCAAACTGGTTTATGCTTGTTGTGTGATATAATGCAACACTGAAATAAAGCCATGAGTAAGTATTCAAGGCTATAGAGCTTTTTTATTTTTATATAACCCGCCAGACTGCTGAAAAATTCTCCTCCAAGCCCCTCACCAATCAGGGTGTCAATCCAAGGAGACTCAGGCAGTCTCTCCTAACTGAGAAAGACTCAGAAAGTTGGAAAGCAGCTCTAAACATAAACCATGGATGTTTGCTGCAAAAACTGCCAAGACCCATTTAAGACTGGCAATGATTTGGCATCCTCCCAGCTGACCAGAGGAAAAGATCTCCTGAACCAATGGATTCAAACGGAACATGTAGATGAACGTCTGACTTCTCTCCAAGAAAACTGAACTTGTCTCAGGTCCTGCCTGACCCTGGAAGAGTGCAGGATGCTCTCCCTTTTAATAAGGAAGTCTAGGTGAAAAGGTACTACTGTCACAGAAAATGAATAAGCTCAAGCTGAGGCCCAGGACAAACACCGAACAGAATACTGCTAGAAGTACTGCTAATCCTGCTAGAAAGCACTGCCTAAACAATTTGGTGAATGTCTGCCTTGTCATCACTGTCAGCTTCCTTCTCTTCTGACAGATGAGCTTTTGAAGATAGCCAAACTGAAAGCCATGTAGGATAAACAAGCAGGTCTCAGTCTGTGGGAAACAGAGAAGTTTCATTTTCTAGAGCCCAAAATTTCCAACAGATCTGGAAAACAAAGCAAGTGTCCAGTATATAACACCTTCCACTATTGCTGTAGGCAGTAAGACAAAGTTGAACATACCCAATAAGCTTATCATCCTTACCAGGAACAAGCAAGTATCAAGGATAAAAACATGCGAAAAGCCAGAAGCAGCTTTATGAACAGTTTCATGAACTCACAGATATTGCCTCAATGAGATTATTGCTCATCTACATTGTTGAGAAAGCTGACTGCAATCCAGTTTATACGAAAAAGATCCAGTTTACATGAGAAATCTCTCAAGTCACACAAAAAGACAAGAAAATAAGAATTACAGGCTACGTTATTGTTTTTCCCTTCCTTTCACATAGGGGCTACTATAATTTTGTTATTTAAATAACCTTCTCCTTACAGAATCACCTAGGTTGGTTTGGGGTTCTTTCATTTTATTTTGCAGGGGGATTTATCATCTAGACCAGTAATAGCATTGAAATTGGTCCTGCTGAAAGTAAACAGCAACACAATGCCCTTGTCATCCTAGAGATCATTTGTGCAAACTACACTAGCAACAAATAGTACTACAAACTAACAATTCAAAGAAATTGGCACTCTTATTTGTCGTTGGGAACTTTTGATTTACTACATGTTTTCTCACTCCGTGCTGACATAGGCTCAATGTTTCAGGTTGAATTTGCTGATATCCCTGAGAGAAACACAAGAAGATATAATCATGTGTGTGTACTGAGTTTATTCATGCTTCAGTACTTCTGTTGATCATCCATGAGGCAACATTTCTCTCCTCTCCATCCCACCTCTAAACCCATCACACATGTATAATTTGGCTTCCTGATACATAACTTGGAAAGTTTTCTTCTCAAGTGCTCCATGTCTCACTGAGGGCAAATTCTGGTGTAGATAAAGTATAAAAGAGCTTCAAACAGTTCCTCTCAAATCTCATTCACATTTTCTGCTCCCAATAAAAAACAAATGCTTATCCTCTTGCTCTCCTCTCAAGCTCAAGGTGAGTTTCTGCTCTTTTCCCGTATCTACCAATACTTCTTCAACTATTACACAGGAAAACTCAGTTGATTCCCACTTATTCCAAAATACAGGTATTTTGATTTCTCTTTCTCCCTTCTCACACATTAGGTTGCATGGAGATGGAGGAACAACTGGACAACTGTACGGATATCTCCAGATTTATGCCCATTGGCCTGCAATTCCAAGCCTTTGGTCTTAGTGATGATGAAGGCTGATCTTTCCAGTGCAATACAGTTCTCATGAAGTTGTGTACTTCACATTTCCATAACACTTCCACACAAAGCAGAACTGCTTTCTTTTGCAGTACAGAGAACAAGAATTGAAAGTCTTCTCTCTGAAGAATGCAGTGCCAGCCAACAATGTCTCTTTCGATCTCAGGCCTTTAATGCCAAGGCAATATACCCTGCCCTGAGATTTATTTTACAAACATTTCATTAAGCAGTGGTGATGTATGCAGGACTAATTGCACACTAACAGAAGAAGCATGCCAATCACTGAATTGTTAACACAAGAAGATACTCTCTGAAATTTCATTACACCCATCTATAAACCAAGACATGACCAAAACAAAAATTCTACTTCACAGAAGTCACATTGCAGAGTATGAGACACAGTGGTTACTTAAGCTGCCTTGTGTTTGGCCTTGAAGCTGTCTCCAGAGTTACAGAGTAGAGATGTCACAACACACAAATAGTACAGTAAAGACATTGTACTAACCCTGCTTACTGATGAAAGACAACTCCAGGCATATGCAGAACCAGTCTCAAAACATGAACAACTCTAATGAAACATTAGAGGGCACATGCCAAAGTTTCTGTGTTCCACAAATACTCTAAGACACCAGCAGAGACCACCAGCAGTGCCACTAAGGGCTGTGGCTGGAGATACTCCAGAACAAGCGACATGCATTTAAAAGATCATGAGTCAACATCCCACCAGAGCCCAAGAGCTTAACAACATGGGTAGTCACAGACACGGAGTTCTAAGCATGAGACTCACAGTTTTAAGTGAGCCATTTACAGTAAACAGTGAAGCATATAAGAAAAAAGGAGCCATACTTTTCATGTTTGCATTGGAATATAGTGCCCCTATTATGCAGCACTAAGAGTTAGTGGAAGAAACACTGGATTTAGCCAGCTGGGACAGATGAAGAAACTTGAGTATTGCCAACTCTGCTGATTTTTCACTTGGAAAAGGCATTTCTCTGAATTAACAGAACAAGATATCTGTCCCTGAACAGTACTCACTTGGGAGGATTGAAGAATTCTGCTCACATAAGCTGTACACAAAATAGTTTTAACAAGCGGTTAAGACTTCAGCACTGACGACACTCGTTACTCGGTGTTACTTTTGCTGTGCACTGAACCATTCCACCCAACTAGACCTGTAAAATCCTTTGTACCAGACTCGAAGTGTGACACAGAAACTGATGGCATGCAGTAAAGTTACTGGAACCTCATTCACATGCAGGACATAGACAAAGTACATTCAGGAGATACTTTAGAAACAATCATGCCTACATGATAACATACAATTTCTTGTATTAATTGTAGTATATTGCAACAGAGTTAGAAAGGTAGACAAAAAAAATTTCAACAGCAACAACTGCCACCAGCAGCTTTCTTCTCTTTTTTTCACGTTCTGCAGAACTTAAATTAGGACTGTTTCTTTGCACCAGTGCTCACCCATGCAACTCAGATTGTACTGGATTTCAAATTCACATTTATTAATCATTATCTCCCCTATGCATCAGAAGGTCTCCCATCTCCATTCAACCCTTTACTTCTCCTTCAACCCAAGAGAACCTAAAAAAATATATCCAACACTTAAAAAAGAAAAAAAAAGTACCCTGTTTATTTTGTACAACCAGTTTTACAAGAATCTCACTTCCTTTGGGACAACACTAACTATTTGTACACTACCCATACTTAATCAGTATATCAGTTTTAGGCTCACTTTTGTTTACAACATAGCAACATTAAGGATACGAATGAGGCAGGCAGTTTTCTGGATTAAACACACAAGTGAAGGCCTCCATTCCTAATTTAAGGTCTTCAATAAAATTACTGCAATGCAGAATAAATCAATTTCTATCTCTGCCTCAGTTTCTAATCCAAACATGGGAATAATGCTACTTACCACACTGACCTGTTATCTTTTAAGTAGAGCAGATTCTCAAATAATAATAAGCACACCTATACTCCAGTGAATAAACTATGCTGATTCACAACAGCAGATTGCCTGGGCCAAATTCCATGTTGTATTAACAAGTCAACAGGAAGCACTCCAAAATTATTACAATGATGTGCTCTGATCTTCCTTCCCCTACATACCAGTCAGCTGGGACTCTTGCTGCTCCCTGTACACAGGTATCAATCTCAGATTCTGTTTTTCCTTCCCCTTTTATTATATTCTCCCTCCTTACCCCGTAAAACACTTTTTTTTCCTTCTTTCTTCTCCTCAAAATAATACAAATGGGAACTGTAGCATCTGGAGAATGGTATTTGTAGCTGGGGTAGTCACACTCAGTGTGGGAGTACTGATGGTAGTCACTAATCTGAAAGGAAGAATTCAAGTAACCATACACTTCATAGTCCCTTTCTTCACAAAACCATGATTATTCAACACAAGTAAAAAGATTTACACACTAGGTTACAAACATAACACTGAATCACTGGGCCAATCTAACATAGAATCACATAAGCATACAATTAGCATTTAATGGAAGAAAAGTGCAAGACTGCTGTACACAATGGAAGCAGACTTCAGCTACGAGAAAACAAAGCGTCCAAAACAGTTTTACTCACACTGATTACCACAGATTTTTAACTAATTGTTTACCTAAATTTGGAAGAATAAATTGTAGGTTTATCTAATTTTAGTGGCTACTATAAACAATTGAAAGGCATATTATTTTCAACCTTCACAATGCTGACAGAGAGTGAAAGGGTATCATGGAGCATGGTACGATTGCACTTCCTAAACAAAAGGATTGGCAATTTTAAGAAGGCTGTTGTGGCTGCCAATTATTTTTATTCCAGGCCAGGGTGCTTCACCCAGAGGAGAAGGCAGTAACATGCTGCTGAGGGACACTCCTTCACATCCCCTCACACCAACATCATCACAATCTTCTCCTGCTCTCCTGGGATCCACTGATTGCCATGTATACAACAGCCCTACTCCAACATTGTCCGAGAAGATGGAGCAAACCACCACGTGGCAAGAAGACTTCCCAAACAGCAGAGACTAAGATGAGACAAAACAGTGTGGAGTACTAAACCAGTACTGCATACAGCAGCATACATTTGTATATGCCAATATGCAGTTGTATCAAGACCAACACTCACACTACTGTGATATCAGTGTAGCGCCCATCATTATGGAGACTGCTTTGCAAAGTTACTCTTTAAACAAATTCT
Source organism: Edolisoma coerulescens (assembly GCA_013397115.1). Lineage (NCBI taxonomy): Eukaryota > Metazoa > Chordata > Aves > Passeriformes > Campephagidae > Edolisoma > Edolisoma coerulescens. Next base: position 226,548 of record VWZW01007081.1, read on the forward strand.
GTTGTTTAAAAATTAATGCCCAGATTTTTAATGATGCTATTGGTGTACTAGATAAGATGTTTAAACACATCTCTCTACACACAGACACATAGACACACACACAAATTCTCATGCATTCCTCTCATTATTTTGTCCTTACATATTCCTCTTCTTGCCATTTCAAGGACAGGGGTTTTTTTTCCCCTTTTAAAATGTCTTTGAGAAAAATCACAGCTCCTATCAATTTAAACTCTGGTTATTATGCAGTGGGGGNGGGGGGGGGGGGGGGGGTGGGAGGGAAGCCATGAGAACCAGAAATATACAAGAATGTTTACTGTATGATTTTAAGTCCCCTTCTAATACAACTTCTGATCCCCAAGAAACCCATATGAGTCTCACTGCCTACTGGAATACCAAAGAGGTGTCATAGGTGATGGATTAAAATGCATCCTGTATATGTGGGAATATGGAAAAATTATGTTTAAAAAACATGCAGATAGTGTTTAACTCCATTTCCCAATTTATGCAAGAGTTTCTAAAGAAATGGCAGGAGATTCTACATGAGAGAAAAGTACAGGCATGTCTAATATATAGTACTTTCTACACACAAACAGGGATACTTGTGCCCTTCCTTAGTTTAAGTTTTCAAAAGTCTTAGAGTGAGATGATCTATATACATGATGATGAAATCACCCAATATATTAATGATGAATTTAATATAAGGAAAAAACAGCATTTTTTAACAAAAACAACCATGGGCACAGAAGTATAGATTAAGTTAGCAAAAGGAAGCCAGAAAGAAGGTCCCAAATGGTGAGGAATCTTACAATTTTATCTTACTTCAGGAAGGAGCAAACTTAACATCAGTATTTTTGCTCATGCAATTTTGTAGCAATGACAATGTTAATGCAATACAACCTCAGGTATTTGCACTATCACTGCCCTCTGCCCAACTAATCAGCTCTGCAGCTGAGAAGATACTGTTGCCACAGTAGGGCACCAGCCAGGCATCTGCATCTAACAGGCCAACACTACCGGGTTCTGACTGACTGCAAAGACAGCAGCTCATCACCACAGGAAAAAACATTTGATTGCACTAAACACTACACGAGTTCATCAACAGCGAGGCATCCAAATAGAATTCCTGCAAGAAGTAAGGTGGAAGAAGACATTGTAAGTCTTATGGCAAGAAGAAACTGCCACACAGGGATGAGAATTATGGGAAGGGAGGAGATGTTCATGTTTATTTTAGAGGTTGACATTCAAAATAAAAGCAGAGCAGGTGAAATATGCCAAATCACAGGTAGAAAATGGAAACTAAGTCTCTGATTCTGAAACAAGTTTCATAGTGACAAATCCACTGACTTCAGCACAATTCTCTAAGACAGCAAAATAAGAGGTATGGTGTGGTGGGATTCCTCCTTGGGAGAGGAACTGCAGTTGACTCAAGGGCAGGTATCTGGCATTCAGAAACAGCACAAACCTTGCTAGTGCTTCCCAATTTATTTCAGACCAGAATGTACTCTCTGAAAGGGTAAAAAGGGAAGCTCAGGTAGCCACATCCTTTCCATTTGGGGTCACTGACAAAAGCATTGTTAATACAGCAAATTCATGCTACACACAACAATAGATTTACATGATAAAGATGCTTATCAGAGACAATTACTGCAAGCTAAGCAGCAGTGAAATGGTATCTGGAGCTCCAGCTAGATGCAAATTACCAAAAAGCTTCATTATTAGTAATATAGGCCATTGTAGTTGTTTTATAGAGATATGAAAAATGTTTGTTAGTGAGGATGGGGGACTGGATTTTTATTGCACTTCTAATTGTTTGGGCTTTTTTGTTTTTTAAGTCCATCATGAGTCAGGTTATTCAAATTTCAGACCAAATAACTCAATGGGGACAGTTTTGTCACACTAGCAAGAGGGATAGAGACAAAAAGTATTCCGCGGACACATCAAGGACTAATTTCTGGCTTTCATGTAAAATTTTGTTGCACTAGCAAATTAGGCAAAAGCCCTGAATATATAGATTCCAAGTTCTTACAAAGCATTTCAAGAGCTCAATATTAGCCACTTTTTAAAGGAATAGTAAAGACACTACGGGACAAAGTACCCAGTGTGAGATCCTCCAGGGATCAGCAGCAGTATCTTAAACAGGTGTCAGAGTCTTCAAATTTTGTCCAGGGCTTCAGCCCTGCAAAATCCACTTAAAACTATCTTTGGGGGGGGNCTCAATTCAGCTGTGAAGTTTCCCATTGGCTTGGGCAGGACCACAATTTCTTCCCAGATCAGGACAGATTTGCTCCTATGAGATAAGAAGTACTTACAGAAGTTTTTCTTTACAGCTATGCATCAAACCCTTTTGTACATCCCTACTACTCACATTCCTTATCTAGAATACCCTGATACAGCAGCGTTACAAAGGGCACTGTTGCAGGTTCTCTACAGAGGGCAAAACGTCCTTGAAGGACAAGATACATCATCTTTCCACTACACATAGATTTATCTTGGTTTCTTCCCTTGCCTGTTGTGTAGGCCAAATCAGCCAATGAAAGGGAATTTCATCCTTGCACAGCAACAATGTCAGACTTTCTAATCATGTCAAGATACTAATAGTAACTATTTCAGCTAAGCGCATGTCCTGTCAGCAATGTGCTCCAAGTGGGCTGTGAAGGGGCTGGGAACACTTAAAGAAAACTATATTACTGTTTCCCAAGTCCTTTACAATTACAGCATATGTAAGGTTTTAGACGAATCTCTTCACCTTTTTGTATCAGTTTTAAACTTAGCGTCAGCAACATACAGTGTGTACAATGTATCAGTGCTGACAAAATACAATCCCCGCCTCAAGGAAGCTATTACCACCTAAATATCTGTCATATATATAATCTGTACAGGTGAAGGAGTGAGCAACTTTTTTTAGGCTTTGGGAGGTTTTTTGCACAACTATGAAGCACAGGTGAATTCCAAATTTATAATAAGCAGAATTTCTGGACACTTACTAAAAGAAGAATTTTGTCGCACAGACCTAGATATTAGCTAATTATAGTGATTACAAAGAAGCTACTTTCCAACATTAAAAGCTTGGAGGTTTTAATCCTGCTGCTACTTATATAGATTCTGATTTCAGGCATTCAACTATTCTAACTTCTGCAGGACTTAGTGTTAAATAACATGACTTCTTGCAAGACTGAAGTTTTAATTAATTTCTCCAAAAACATAAAACCAGTTTATTTCATATTGGCTGACACTTAAATATAATCCTTTTTACATTAATATCTCATACAAACTGAAGAACAAAGAAATTGACAGAAGTCAGTTAAAGTCAAGTTTTTGCCCACTTGAAAATGAACTGCATTATCAAAATCACAGCACACGAGATTACAGCAAATACTAAACTCGTTGCTGGACAAACAACCAAAATCAAATTAATGTCCATGTCACCTTTGGCAAATCCGACTGAGAGTGTTGTATAAAAATACACCATTCTTATGGATATAAAAAAAGTATTCTGAAAAGTTGCTATTCCTCTATCCCTACTTCAGAAACACTTCACATTCTTTGATGTGAGTCTGACGGGAATTCAAGCGCAGTGGTCAGGACTGAACGCGCCTGACAAAAACTGCCACATGTGCTCTGATTCTGGTTGTACCTGCCAGTACCTGTGTTTGTGACTCTGTGTCCCCATGGGAACCAGTGATGGAGTCACTAGCCCCCACAGCAGGAACACAAACTGGGACCCCCGCTCTGATGCATTAAGCAGCTATGTCATCACTCACTCTCAAGAAACACAGCAGAGAAGCAAGTTCTCATCAGGTAAAAATGATGTTAAAACTCCCTTTTACTGTGTGAAAAGAAATCCACTGTGACCCACTGGCCTCCTGGCAACTGGAAAGGACAACATGGCTGCCACACTGCCAGCAACAGAAATCCCCTTCTGCCATATGTTTCCAGCCATAACATTGCTTTGAAAGATTAAAAATTCCCAGAATACAAAATAAGATACTTGCAATCACATATGAAGCAAGGTGTTAGTACAATTAATATATTCTTTGTACAAAAACACATAAGCAGTTGGAAGACTTCTTTCATGAACTGCTTTTCTCTAAACATATTACCCAACTCTAAACCATCTTCGACTTGTAAATAAAAATACCTGACTGCTGCACAGGCTTAAGTTGACCAACAAGAACTGCATAAGGTATCGAGGACTGCGTTTCTAGAACATGATAACATCTTTTATTCTTCACGCCAAATCCCCAACTTCTGCTCAAGAAAACTACAGGTCCCAGGATGCCTTAGGATAGCACAATCCTGGCAGTCCATTGCAATAAAAACACAGCACTGCACACTGGGGCCTGTAGTTTCCACGAGCCACATTCTTACTCAAGATGAGACCAGATGTAGGCCATATTGCACACTTCCACAGGCCTGCAAACAACACACGCACCGTACAGGGAGACTGCTGCTGGTAATCGTCAGGTAAGCTGGATTGATACCCAGTTCTCGTGTGTTGAAGTTAAGAGGCCAAAGATTTCTGCAGAAATAAACATCAGCTATGCAAGAGTCCCTAAAGAATAATCAGCAGTTTGGCTACTTTCAAACATGCACAGTTGGCTGTAGCTTTTTAACATCTTTTACTGAAGTGCAACAAGAATTTATGGGTTTTTGCTCCCAAGACTGCTACATTTAATAATATTAAAGAGTACTCTTTTGAATAGCAATAGGAAAAGTATGTTTGGTGAGGGGCATATTCTTCTGTCCAGAATTCAGTTATCTGGAAACAAATTGCTCTCTCCTTCCATTTCTACAATGTGCTGAAGCAGGGGCTTGCCTCTCTTCTGAAAAGAAGTGGCTCTTAGCTGAAAATTAAATAGCTGTGTCTCAGCGTAGGCCTCAGAGAGGAATACGCTGTACTTCAGTAAAGGGAATGGCAGCTCCCCCTACCAGTCTGTTCTAAGAAGGTTTTAATCGAGGAAGGAAATAACCAGGGAACATAATGAATAAGCCCTCCTTTTTTTTTCCCCTCCCACTTCCCTGAGCTCTGGATTATTATTATTAAAACAATTAAAAAACAATAATATGCATATAAAATTCCATCTAAGTACTTATATGCTTCCCTAGTCCTTGTAGTATAAGACGGTCTTTGCAGCATTTCCAGGCTAGCAGGCAGCACCTGCAAAAATATGCAAAAGAAAAAGGACCATGCAAAAGGAAAAGGCTGGGACAAGAGAAAGACAGCATCCCACTGCAAGAGAAAGAAATGGTGATGCTTCAGTCACCTGAAAGTCATCCTGATGCACTTCCCTATAGAGGCAAGAGGCCTCAGGAGCATCTAAAGGTTTTGTCAATACAGCAACGCTGTCCATAGGCCAGACAGCTGTTGCCATAGTTACTATCAGCCAGCTTATCAGAAAATAATTATTGCGATTACTCAGAAGTTTTGTTAAAATAATTTAAAGCTTCAATAGGACACCACTTGATCTCTTCAATTAACTGTTTGCAACTATGCTGCCTTTGAGATCCACACAGTTAACTTGGATCTGCAGGGTTGAAGTGGAACAGGGGAAGGAATCAATGTTCCTTCTCCCTTTCGTACTGACAGCTTGTATTTCATAGGCAGAAACAAGGAAGCTGAACCACCCATAAGCCTGGCTGCTCTGCTAGAGTTCTCTCACAGGCCATCTTAGAGTCACAGGCTCAAATCTGCCCTCGTTTGTTTTAACCATTCACACAGCCATACTGCAATTCAAGAAACACACCGGCTACTTTTTCAAAGCGTACTTTTAATTACACATGCAAAGGTAGAGTCCCTTACTTTGGAGGCAGGTGACACAACTTCTGTACCAAGTGAACTTTTTCTTTTGTCCTACAAGTGCAGTACTGTCAGGTGGAAGGGCGGAATCAGAAAACACACATTTTAAGAAATCGGACATTAAAAATGCATGGAAGCTGTATGAACGTGGCCTAGAACACAGCTCACATGAAGCAGAGCCTCACTGCTTCTGTACCACTTACAGATGCATTCCCACCAGTAACAACAAACATTAGGCTTGGGCTGGGGGTCTGGGGGTGGAGGCGGCACGTTTGTTTTGTGGTGTGCGTTTTTTTAAAGCATGCTTTGAGCATACAGGCTCTAATCAAAAGAGCGAGCATTTGTAATGACAGCAGACAAGAAATCTCGGGCAAGAGGGAACAAATAATAGGTCAAACAAACCATCTAGGCAAACAGCTTTTAAGGCATGGAGTACTTGATAATTCCATCAGAGATATTAAAGTGGTGTAAACAGTATATCAGAAAATAAATGCTGCAGATAAGCCTGTAACAACAGCAGGTTTTTTTTCCTGAAAAACCTGGAATGATCGAAGTACTAAAACAAAAGATTCTGTGGCAAAGTTGGGGCTTTGTTATGACAGTAGGCAGGGCAATCCTCTCAGACCAAAGGAAGGGACATGTTGGAACTTTCTACAGCTATAAAAATTATTTTAGGGACAGGCAATTCTAACCGCAAAGTCTGACTGCCATGCAAGTGCACCTTTCCTCAGCACCAAGTACTTTTTAAAAACTCTTTAGATTTCTGTACGTTTTACAGCCATTCTATGAACTACACTTCACTTTTGTGAAGTTTTGACACAACAAAAGCAGAATCAAACAAACTTTAAATAATATTTTAACAATTTTAGTCCAGAGAGGAACTTTGTAAAGTGCAGGAGCCATAAATAAAAACTTATGAAAGAAACAAAGGGGCTTTTTTTTTTTCTAATGAGATTGTATTTGCCACAAGGGAAAAAAAAAAAAGGAAAGGAAAATGAGAAAATACAAAGTTGCCCCCCCGCCCCCTCCAAATGTAAATAAAATTCTTTTTTGCCTGCATAATGCATATCTCTACCACCAGCACAAGCCAGACACTGGCTTTGTGCTATACTGAACATGAAATATTAATGTAAGATACCTATAAAAACTATCCTTCTATACCCTCTATTTACAGGGTACAGAAGTAAGTACAGCCCTTTGCATTCAGCAGACATCTCAAAACCCTTCTGTGCTCTGCCCCACCTTTCCACTATATGGTTTGTTCCTAAATAACCTTTGTGCTGTTGAAATACATCAGAAACAGGATGTGAGCTGCTTTCTGGCACAGAGTAATTGAACAAGGGCAATTCACGAACGTACAGGAGCCAGGCCTTTGTAGAGTCTTACACTTCTATATAGTATAAAGCTACGCATGTGACTGCACAGTTGTGAGCATAAAGGGCGAAGGGGACAGTGAAGAAATATTATTAGAAGCTTAATAATAGGTTTTAGCACTGCCCCTTCTACACAAGAAGCCTCTCCTGGTGGAGACGCTTTACAGCTCACATCCCTGTGAGATGGCCCTCCAAAAAGCAAAGCTCTATCACCCTATGAAGTTGTTTCTGGAGGATTTTAAACAAATAAAACCAACAAACCTGAAACAACAGTAAAAAGGTTAGGGTCACCAACACGTGTTTATCACATAACATTCATCTTGAGTTTCTGGTACCCGTGCAAAATGCCAATAGCACATGAAATAAGATAGTCCATCAAGGTTCCTTCAAACTGGACTAAAATAAAAGAGAGATTTCCATTGCAAACAAATTCCAGTAGTATCAATTCATTTGACCAAAGAAAGTTCTTCACGGCTCTGAGAATAAGGATAAAGGATCTGAACAGCTACAATGTGTTCATTATAAACAAACTGCATGAACAACTCAAGTGATATAGCCAGGCTCACTATCAAAGCTTTCCAACTGCACACAGAATTATACAAATTTTTAAGGAGTCAATAAAACACATCTTATTTTCTAAAAAATGTCCATGAAAACTGTGTCCTTTGTAAGGATCCACACCAATATATTTTTAATTTTTTTTTAAATCATAATTTCTACAGTGAAGTTTAATAGGCACACACAAAACTTCATCTCTAAAAAAAAAAGTAAAGTTGGAATAAGAAATAGTTGCGCCCAATATTTGAAACACAGCTGAAGCTGAATAGCCTACAGTGAAGAGATATCTTTACAAAATCTAAACTTAAAGCAGAGATCTCACTGTTGAAGCTGGAAAACACAACAGCACTTTTTTCTAAGCAGCCTAAGTTTTAATTTCCTAGTTTTGCTTTTTTTAAGTTCTTTGAAGGAAAGTTTTTCAATTTTTATTCCCTAAAAGAAGAAAACCACTTTCAAATGCCTACTTCCATCAACAAAACTAGTTCAGGATGCATATAAAGGAGAGCAAAGATTAAAAACTTTCAGGTAAAAATCTTACAAATACTAATGGCAAAACTATTATTAATAACAAAAGACTCCTCCACACAACATTTTGAATTATACAATGCGTTAGCTTCGCTAGTAAAATGAAAAATCACCAAAACCCATAATGGGATCCACTCCAAATTTCCTGTTGCTCAGGTCACTATGGCTAAAATCTTGAGATATGACATAGCTGACATCCATCTGGTGGCAAGTACTCTCAGTGAGCAAGCACCTACCTTCTGCTGGACAACAGGTCTCTTACGACCTTGAAGACATACTCTATACATGCTACTATACAATATGAAATGAATGGAAAGAGAGGCTGCTCCATAATCCCTCCGTATGAGCTCAAATCCCTAGCTGATATAACTATCATAAAATAATCTCTCTACCATAGTGAAGTTGAAAGTTCTAAAAACATTTGAGAATCTCATCATCTATTTTTTTTTTAATACAGTTTAAAGTTTCATTTACTGAGCTACAGAATTCCTTTCTAGGAAACAATTATAAAAAATGCCCCCAAAGAAAGTTTCATTTAGCTATCGTGAAGCATGCACAGATACAACACGACTTCCAAAGACTATGATCTTTCTCCTAAAGTATGATAATCAACTTCTTTAACTAATATGGGTAGTTATGCATATTTTTTTTATTTCTTTAAGATCCTGTTCTCAGTAGAAATTTAATGTCGCTATTAAATAAAAACTATAAAGTTATATTATACATCATCACTAACAAGTTTAATATTAAAGTTTTGGCATTACATGTTAACCTGGTAGAAGTAATGAAGTTTAGAATTTTAAGGTGGTTTTTTTTTTTAACAAGGCTTTGAAATGCATGGGGTTTTTTTCACAAATGAAGCCTCAAAATAAGCCTTCCTTCATCAAAGTTAGAAATTCCCATGCTATGTAGCAGGTCCAGCCTCACCAGCTAACTCCGGGAAATCACAGGAAAGCCAGAGGAAGCCGATTTACAAAACTGAAACTAAGCAGGTATCTTCATTGTTAGAAGTGAGCACAACGAGAAAAAGGAAAAAAAAAAAAAAAAGTAAAGAGACAGCCAGAATCCTTCTTATTTCTGATACCTGAAAATCTACAGCTAAGCAAAAAAAGATGCATCTATCTAGACATATGGGTGTACAGAAGTATCTATCCTTTAACGTGATAACTAGCAACAGCACAAGAAAATTTCCCTGGCCCAAAGAAGCCTACCTCGTCCTCAAGCCCTGCCATTACAGAGCACACATCCCCACCTGATTTCTCCATGCTCAGACCCACCGTACATCACAGTACACAACTTTCTCGTGACACGCACGTTATTACCCCCAGTGGGACGTTTTTACATGCAGTCTCCACAGTGAACAAAAGTTCATTGTCAAGCTCAGTGCTTGGGCCCAAACAAATATCCAAGAGGATAAAAGGGGGAGAAAGGGAGAAAGTGCTCCTCTCTGCAATTATAAGATTTGCAAGCAATCACCGTTACTTACAATTAAAAAGTGGGAACAGGTGTAGCAGATATCATACTTTGATAGCTGAACAAAGAATATTACAGCACGTGACTGAAATGTGATGACATTTGTTCACCAATCGAAAACAAAAGCCACTCTCCAATGGCACTCTTTCCTCCACCCCCAAGAATTAGGAACTTGGAAATCTCTCCATATTGAAACACATCTGTTCATAGCCTCATTTTTTGACACTTGAGAAGAAGTTGAATGAAGAGCTCCATGCATTAATAAAATACGAATTCACCCAAAAAACCTCAGCGCACAAACCCACAAGCACCCACCAAACTGCAGAGGTGGTTGAGGAGAAAGCTCTACCGACAATGAAGCACGGAATAATAAAGAAGAGGAAAAAACAAAACACACATCACC
>VWZW01007081.1:238734-264907 GCA_013397115.1 Edolisoma coerulescens
CGGGCAGGGAGGGAGGGTGTTCCCTCCTCCACCTCGCCGTTCACGCAGCGGGGTTGGCTTATTTATTTATTAACTTAGTGCTACAGTGCTGGGCGATGCTGCCATTTGCTTTCGTGCGACCGGCGGCGCGGCGTATCAGCTTTCTCTGGTGTTTTTTTGGGGTTTATTTTGGTTTTTTTTCCCCCCATTCCTCTTCTAATTCCCCTCCCAAAAGAAAAAAAAAAAAGAAAAAAAAAAAGAAAAACGACCGTGGCTAGTCAGAAACTTTCATGGGTAGGTTCAAAGCAGGGAAGTTAACACGCCATAGATTAGAACGTTTCTGCGGTACTCGTTGGCGTGAAAATCAAAGATACGTGACTCGGGCTTCGGGGGCTCCTCGCTCCTTCCCTCGCACCCTCGGGCGGTTCTGGGTCCGCCTGTGCCGGCAGCTCGGAGACCACGGTCCCCCCGGTTCCCAGCCACCGCACAATGAGCTGCTGGGGGCTGCCCGAACGCCAGCAGCCAACCCATGCGGGGTCACTCCTTTTCTGCAATACACTAGCTTAAGTCACAGGCATGCCCCTGTGCGTCTCCGGCTTCTGAAAGTGTCCAGAGTCTCAGAAATACTTAAAACCTTGCCTTTCTGTCGAAGCCACCATTGCTAAAGCAGTGGGACATGTTCTGGACGCCGCGGGATTTGCATGAGCTCTCATGAGAAGCCGGGGTTTGATACAATGCAAAACTGATTTTTTTTTTCTTTTTTTTTAATAGCCTCTTTCATCGCTTTAGTACTTCGAAAGGCTCACAAGTTGTGAAGAAAAGTAAGTGTTTGTGTTATCTCTGCAAATGCTTCAGGAAGCCACGATGAACTCATTATTATATTGTGAAACTAAATCCATAAAGCAGTCATGATGAGTAACTAGGGGACGAGTCGTAATTGGGCAGTAACGCACAGTTTTATCATCTGGAGGATTCTAGAGGGCTCAACGTGAGTGAGAACTTACAGCACGGTTTCCTCTCAACTGTAAAAAACATGATCTACTAAGCCATTGTTTATTTAATTACTCTTAATTTTCCACTTCTTTTCCATCAATTGGTTGCCAAGTTCTGTGTGATTTAATTGTGAACTTTACAATGTTTAGTGCCCTTCTTAAAGCTGTAGCTCCTGGACTTATACAATTATGCAAGAAACGCAGATTATTTTTTTTTAATGAAGTTTCTAGCCTGTGGGTTTGTGGATGTGACCTTAGAGGTACAAAAAGGAAAAGGTATGAAGGAATTAGAGTAATCCAAAAATGCCTTTATTTGTTTTAATGTCACATTGTTTGCGTTTTTCTTTTTGAGGCAATCTCTCCTACCTCGTGGTTTATTTGTTTGTTTGTTTGTGGGGAATTTGTTTGTTTGGGGGGGGTTTGCTTGGGTTTTTGTTTTTTGTTTGTCTTTTTTGCAAGTCAGGTATGATACTAAACAGCAGGGTTGACAGAGTACTATGAGAAGAAAAACACAGGAAATATATCTGGGGGCTCATCAAATAGTTACTGATGGGTGCACAGTTCATGGGATGTCAGGTAAGGTCACATGCACAAGGCTACCAAAAATCTAGCAGCCATCACAGTAGATGTTTCAATGTGTCCAACTGTAACAAGAAGTGTTATGGTTAGTATAACTAAGATATCACACCGTTTCTGAGAAATACATATTTGCTTTTTATACTTCTTTCTACTTCTGCAGCCTTTGAATAGATCAAGTGATCCTGGGATAAGCTCTATGACTCAGTCAGATCTGCTTGTAGCTTGCTGTGATTTCTCCTGTGTCTGGGGCACCGCCAGCCCCCTTCCTCCTTAGCCCTCCTATCTCAAATCCATAACCAATTTTTAAACCCTCCTGAAAATCCCAGCCCCAATACTCAGATTTTCCCTCCTCCATGTAAACTTTTACTACCAGCACTTTAGGCTTTAGAGGCCAAGTATTACAGCCAAGACAGCCTGGATTTTGATTTTACCTTCAGTTAGTTTGAAGCAAGAAGAGGAGTCAGCTTACTCTGAAAACAATCAGGCCAGAGTTGCTTTTGTCCTTCAGATTTTTATGATAGAGGCACCGGAAAAATAAATAACTGAGTAAAGCCTGTTTATTTTACTGGGTTTTATCTTTCTGGTTAACAAGCAAGTTAAAAGAGTCTAGAATGAGTGATTTAAGTGTTATTAGAGATTCGGCATGTTTATTTTGCTGAGGAGTCAATACACAGAGTTAGCCTAAAGTTTGTTTTTTAGAGATGAACTTTGGACAAAGTTCAAAGGAAAAATAATCATCAGCTGTTACTGTAGATGCGCACAAATTTTTCATGGTTTGTCTTAGAACTCAGACCCTGCTGAGTATCACCCACAGTGATCTTTGGGTCACAACCAGGTAGAATGGCTCAGACCATTTTCATAGAATCATTCGGGTTGAAAGGGACCTTAAAGGTTGTGTGCCTTTCCAACCCCATGCCATGGTCCCCATGCAGGGACACCTTCCACTAGACCAGATTGCTCAGAGCCCCATCCAGCCTGGCCTTGAATGCTTCCAGGGACGGGGCATCCACAGCCTCTCTGAGCAACCTGTTTCAGTGCCTTGCCATCCTCACAGTGAGGAATCTCTCTCTAACATCTAATTGAAATCTACCCTCTTTCAGATTAAATCCATTATCCCTTGTTCTATCACTACATGCCCTTGTCAGAAGTGCTTCTCCAGCTTTCTTGTAGACCCCCTTTAAGTACTGGAAGGCTGCTATAAGGTCTCCTCCAGGCTGAACAGCCCCAACCCTCTCAGCCTGTCTTCACATGAGAAATGCTCCAGCCTTCTGATCATCTTCGCTGCACTCCTCCAGTCTTGCTCCAGCAGGTCCACATCACTCTTACGCTGGGGACCACAGAGCTGGACAAAGCACTCCAGCTTCTCATAAGGTCCCATGAGAGCAGAGGGGCAGAATCCCCTCCCTCACCCTGCTGGCCACGCTGCTTTCGATGCAGCCCAGGTTGCTGTTGGCTTTCTGGGCTGCAAGTACACATTGCTGGGTCATGTTGGACTTCTCATCAACCAGCCTGAACTCAGCAGTTTAAGCCACAAACCTTGATTATCACAGACATGCCAAAAGTCTTTCCTTTAAAAACTGTGCACGTGCACTACTCCTCTGTTCAGACTTGCAATGCTGAAGAGAAGTGGTTCCTGCTTCTGTGCTACTTAGCTTCACTTCCATGTCAGCAAAAAGGGCCCCCATTTGTGTATGTGAAGAATTCACCTTCTAGTAGCGTGAGAAGTGGTTTCATGTACAAAGTGGAAAGCAATGGTATCATCAGATGCACAGCTAAATGTTTGAATAAACTGACTGGTTTTGTACATTAGTTCTATACAGAGATATTTCCTTTCAGTGAAAGGAAATCTTGCTAGAAGCTCAGGAAAAAAATCCTCCTTTGCTTGTTGAATCTTTGTTCACAAAGTTGACCCACCCACTTCTGCCTCTGAATGTGATGTTTGTGCTGCTTATCAAAAGTCATAGTTCAGTTTGTCTGGGTTTTCCACTTTCTGCTTGATCACATCACTCTGATGCTCATCCAGTCCCCTTTGCCTAGTTTTCTTCCTAAGAGCACTTAGAAGTACAAGCCAAATCCAAAACCTTACCAAAGTTAGTGGAAAACTCACAAAATTCAACAGGATTTGATGAGAACTTGTAAGCAGCTGCTAGATTTTATTTCTCATTGAATGTTATTTCACCAGTTTGGGAGAATTTCAGAGAAAGAAGCACAGTCCATGTAAAGTATTAATGCAGGGGCATCTCAAGAATAATAGTCATTGCTAAAAATTGTACTAAGGGTTCAAAGTAAAAAGTTACATCATAACATGCTAGCTTTGCTGTAGCCAGCCCATCTTGCAGTGCTGTTTGTAGAGAATACTTAGAACAAAATCTGAGAAGATATTAGTTAACATGCAGAAACAGTCTTCTAGCCACTTGTGTTAAAAGGATAGTAGCAGCAAGTGCACTGACAGGTCACAGATTAGGTTGACAGTGGAGTAGCCACATAGCACTTTCTGTTCCCCTGGTTTTCAGCAACAAAACTACCTTAAAAACTAAACCAAGAGTTAGTTACTTGCCTGTTGCTGTTTTTCACTGTGCTTTTGGCAGGAATGCTAGATGGCTGCAAGTAAGAGGGGAGATAGCCTGTGCAGCTTAAAAATGAAAGCCATGAGACCATTTCAGACGAGACATACCTCAGCCTAAGAAGAGTTGGGAATCTGTGTTTCTCATCAGTGTTGAACACAAGGTTATCTCTCCAGCAGGATCCAGGCAAAGAGTGCCTTCTACAAGCAAGTATCTTTCCCTTCCTGGGTAAGGGAAGTATAGGACATCACTCACTTCCAGACGATAAGGAAAATTAACCAGACTGTTTAAACCACCAGTCAGGCCCAGAGCCTGAAAACACGACGTGCATGAGGCACTCGCCATTAAGGACATCAGCCTAAGTGGAAACTGCGTTGCTTAACACAACACTCTCTGACTTTGACTGTGGATTATTGCCTTACACAGGAGTTATTGCTCACAGCAGCCAATGAAGCAGACCCCTGCTTACCCTGTCTCATCCCAAAATTACCTTCTTGTTTGTCAGCTGTCAGTTGGTCCACCAGGAGTGGTGCAGCCATAAATCTCACTCTCCTGATTGCTCTGCCTGGGAGGCAGCTAGGGTGAGCTAAAAACAGTCATAGAAGTGCATTGCCCAGGATCTATATTCCAGTAAAAGTAATTCAACATTCAGGCTGCCCTGTTACTTTCGTAAAATTCATGTTCTCCAGGCTGCCCTCAGCAGCTGAGCCAGGAAAGGCCTGTCAGCACACCACAGCATTGTGTCTGTAGTGGGATTTCACTGGAGATGCAAGCTCTTCTGAGGCTACCTTTGAAAGGATGACTCCATCCTGCTGTCTCTTCCCCTGATCACTTACTGCTTTGCTTACTGGAGATACTGGTTTTTTCATACAGAAAGTAGAGGACTGTAGCTCAGAGAGGGTAGCCTGGCCCGTTGCACCAGAGAGCATGGGGACCTTGTGAGGACTCACCACTTTCTCATACCTGCCAGCAGCTCCCAGAGCTCTTCTTCCTTGGCTTCCCTCTTAGGTTTTCAGTCTTGTTAAGGTTTCGATATGTAAAGTCAGGAAGTTTGTCAGCTCCTTATCTAATCTGACCTCCAGCAAAACACTATTTCCACCAGTACTTCTGTATCAGATCTGCAATTAGGGGAGGCCAGAGAGCATTTTACCCTTCACAAGCCATTGCTTTCTTCTTCTGAAGGTGCATCTGCTTTCAGAGAGGCTGGTG
Source organism: Edolisoma coerulescens (assembly GCA_013397115.1). NCBI lineage: Eukaryota > Metazoa > Chordata > Aves > Passeriformes > Campephagidae > Edolisoma > Edolisoma coerulescens. Next base: position 244,058 of record VWZW01007081.1, read on the forward strand.
ATGTTGCTGCTTCCAGACTGGAAGAAGATCTGAGCAGCGATACTGTCTCTGGGAGTCAAGAGGAATGGGTTTCCTTGCCTTTTTTTTTTTTTTAATTTCTTTTATCCTTAAGTAGAAGTGAGCAGTCATAAAGGAGACATTGCTCATGGCTCTCAGGTGGCTGGCCAGGCTGACTAAGCATGGTTTCGGATCCTGTACACTGTTTAGAATCACAATGAGCTAGAGATTGTGTGCCAAGATGCAAATGGTCCAGGGAAAGGATCCTCATTTTTAAGCCAGCAGTACGAAGTATCCTAGAAGCAATTGCAGTTCCATTATCAGATAAAAGAAACTGGTTTTCACTCATTGTCCTTTTTGTTAAAAAATATAATGCCCCCTAATTCAAGCTGATTTGTTGTAATGTTGGTCACCCTACTAAATTTTTCAGCTGGTGATTGTTGGACCATTAGTGATTAGGGATATCTAGTCTCCATCAAAATGCCCTTTTCCAGATGCTTTCAGAAGAATTCTCGCACTTCTATTTTTGAGGAACTTGGAGGGAAAAAATGTAGAATTGGAAAACTGTGGATGGAAATGAAACCACTGAGTATGTTTTCACGAACTGCTGAAAGGAAATGACAGCTTTTGTAATGAAGCATTTCGGAGCGTCACTAACCTGATAAACAAATAGAAATGCAGAGTGGTAAACCAAGGGCATGAGCCACAGACCAAGACAGCAGCTACCAGGATGTATTGCAGGCATATAGACATCTCAACAGCTTCCCACATGTGCAGAAATCAGACATTGTGACAAACAGCATAAAAAAAAAAAAAAGTCTATTTCTGTAAACAATAAAACACCAGTAGAAGGGACATCATGTCTTTTTAGTCCTTTTAGGTGTCAACGGTCATTTTGGCGCCTTAAGGAGAGCCATGATAAAGCAAAGTCTGCTCCAAAGTCCAAGGAACATACAATGTAAAAGGTCACTAAGGGGAGAGGCAGGGAATCAGAGGACCTAAGGAAAACTGCAGGATGATGATAATTCCAGGATGTTACGTACTTCAAATATAAACACTGATTGTGGTTTTCAAAAATATTTCCATAAATTTGTCCCCTAAACCCTTCAATATCACTAGATATGTAAACAGCCTGGAGTTTGAGTGGACAGAACATCTGAAAAGCAATTCAGTTCTCTAAGTATTTAATTAGACATATATTTGAGTCACTAGTTTGGGACTACCAGCTGAGCATCATCTTGTCCTATAGAGTAATGTAGCAAGAGCATCAGTGTTTGAAAGCAATAAAAAAGTAGTAAGCTTTGAGAAGTATTAAAGTACTGTAATCTTATGTATTTACTACAGCTTGCCTTGACGTTACCATGCTGAAAAGTAGCCCAGCATAGGCACAGGGACAAGGGAGGGAAGATGAGCTGTGAAATAAGTATTATGGAGGGATGGCGAAGGGGAATCTAGGAGCAGAGCTGTGCCTGGCTTTGCATGCAAGAGTAAGACTTAACAGTGACTCAATGGACAGAAAGGTCAGTGCTAGTACAGGTATTCAGAGTGAGTTTTCATGGCCTAACAATAAATAGTGTTAGTCACATCTAGATTATCTGGGATTAAGTGTATCATGGATAAAGACACCCCTGAGATGACTGATGCTGAATTACCATGGGCTCGCTCACATAGCACCATGCCACACAGCATTGCATCTTCTGAGGAGCTGTGATGCCCCTGGAGTCACCGGTCCTTCCCGATGGCATGACACCTCCTTCTCCAAGCTTCTTTGGCTTCCCTGGCTATTTCTGGGTTTCTGCTTTGGCTGTGTTATCTCATCTTGCTGCTTTCTGGGATAATCCGGAGTTTAATGTGGCTGGGTTTTGAACGGAGTGAGAAGGGGCAAAGTAAAGATCAAAAAAAAAGTCAATAAACCTGATGGACAGGGGAGGCATCTGCACAGCGAGACAATGCCCTTTTTATTTAGTCATGTCTTACAATACAACTACCACATCATAAATTCAGAGACACATGTTTGTAGAGAGAGGTCCTCACAGATATTTTACTTATAATTGATTTTAATATCTTCCACTGAATTCTTCTGTTATTTGAGTGATAGGCAAGTTGCAAAATATATCACTCAAGACTTAGGGAATTGGGCAATTAAACCTGTTTGTGTGTTCTTTGTGTTCAAAATTGATTAATAACGGTAAGATACACCAACATCGTGCTTTTCAGCTAAAAGACAGTTAGATAATGTCAATAAATTCACAAATCTCATTGGCATTGCTTCCCTATATGAAGAGTGCACATAAGCATAAATGTATTTTTTTCTCACTGGGAGGAACAGAATGAAAAGACTGTTTCTTTCAAAACTCTATTCAAGTGGAAATCATAGAATCATATAATATCCTGAGTTAGAAGGGGCCCACAAGGATCATTGAGTCCAGTTCCTGGCCCTGCACAGAATAGCCCCTGTAATTGCACCATGTGCCTGAGAGCATTGTCCAAACACTTCTTGAACTCATTCGGGCTTGGTGCTGGGACCTTTCCCCTGGGAAGCCTGTTCCAGTGCCCAACCACCCTCTGGGTGAAAAATCTTTTCCTAATATTCAAACTAAACCTCCCCTGACACAGCTTCAGGCCATTCCCTTGGGTCCTGTCATTGTCACCAGAGAGAAGAGATCAGTGCCTGCCCCTCCTTTTTCCCTCATGAGGAAGTTGCAGAGTGCAATGAGGTCTTCCCTCAGTCTCCTCCAGGCTGAACAGACCAAGTGACCTCAGCCGCTCCTCACATGGCTTCCCCTCAAGGCCCCTCATCATCCTTGTGGCCTTCCTTTGGACAATCTATAATAGTTTAATGTCTTTCTTATATTGTGGCACCCAAAGCTGCACACAGGGCTCAAGGTGAGGCCTCCCCAGTGCAGAGCAGAGCGGGACAGTCCCCTCCCTTGCCCGGCTGGTGATGCTGTGCCTGATGCCCCCCAGGACAAGCTTGGCTCTCCTGGCCACCAGGGCACTGCTGGCTCATATCCAACGTCCCATCAAGCAGGACCTCAGTGTCCCTTTCCCATGGCACTGCTCTCCAGCCTCTTGTTCCCCAGTCTGTCCACACATCCAGGGTTGCCCCATCGCAGGTGCAAAATCTGGCACTTTCCCTTGTTAAACTTCATATGGTCGGTGAATGCCCAGCCCTCTGATTTGTCAAGGTCTCTCTGCAGGGCCTCCCTGCCTTTGAGGGAGTCAGGAGTTCCTCCCAATTTGTAGTATCACTGGCAAACTTACTTAGTATGCCTTTGAGTCCTGCGTCCAGTTCTTTAATGAAGATGTTGATGAGCATTGGCCCCAAGATGGAGGGAGCCCTGCGGAAACCCACTAGCAACCAGCTGTCCGTCTGATGTCACCCCATTCACTATAACCTTTCATGCCCGACCTGCGAGCCAGTTGCTCAGCCATCACATGATGTGTTTATCCAGCTGTGGGCTGGACATTTGAAGGATACTGTGAAAGATAGTATCAAAAACTTTACTGAAATCCAAAAAGATTACTTCAACTGGCTTCCCTTGATCAGCCAGGTGGGTTACCTTGTTATAAAAGGAAGCTAAGTTTGACAAGCAGGAGTTTCCCCTTATGAACCTGTGCTGGCTATGGCTGATAACCATGTTGTCCTTCAGATGTTTTTCAATAACTCCCAGAATAATCTTCTTCATATGATTATGCCATGATTTTCAGGTCATGACAATCATGACGTGACATAATTTAATTAGTTTGTCTTGCAGTGGACTTGGAAACACTATATGGAATTTGAATAAAAGCCTATGATTGCAAAATTCCAGGTCACCTTAGTCTTGCTGGTAACATCAGTGCGGCTCCTGAAAAGATTCACTCAGAGCTTGCCATCAGCTAGGTAGTTAAACAAGGAGTTGGAAGTTGTGGATGCCAAAAGCCGAGTTGCAGAGGGATTCTCCAGCTTTCTGCCTCTGTCTGTGAGAAAGTCTTTACTTTCTCACAGACACTGGCTGAGAGGCAGTTGGGAGTTTCTGTAAACTATCTTCCAGGTGCAAGTTGTTGCTATACTAATCAGGGAAATCCTTCATGTGGTAACTAACCAATCAATGTAAAGAGCTGGATGGTCAAGGGGCCAATGGCCTTGTGCCACTCCAGAGAACTAACATATAAAACCCGTTTATACAATTAAATAAAGATTCCTCTTTCGTCTGAAACTGGAATCAGTGTCGTTCCTCGCCGATCTCCGTCTCGGACAGCAACAGGAAGTTATCTGAAGTGTATAAATTTCAATGGGAGTTTGTATTTTGTCTATTTATGAAGCCATTATGTGCCCACCCCCTCAGAGCAAGCTGAAGGATGTTGTTTCAAAAAAGATACGCTAGAATTAGAAAGACAACAGAAGGGATAGGGAATAACTTTCACCTTGAAGAAAAAAACAACCTTGCGACTAGGACCTTTCAGATGATATAAGAGAAAACTGAGAGGGAACATAAGAGGCCTGCTAAAGGGAGAGCAGCATGGAGAAGGAAAATTGGGAGCGATCCTTCACCATCAAGTTGCAAGAGTAAGTGGCATTGAGTGAAATAATTAGACAATGTTTAAAACAAACAAAAAGCAATACTTTTTTGCTCAATGCATAATCACATTTAGGACTCATTGGTGCAAGATTTCATGGATCCGGATAGTATAAATGTGTTCAGAAAGGCATGAAACAAATCTACTGAAGGATGCAACATCTGACTCAGCAAGGACTTTTACCACTGATTGCCAGAGGCTCACAGGGGGAAGATCCTTCTGGATACATCCCATTTCTTACAATCCTCCTTAAACATCTGAGTTGGGACATTATCAGAGAAAGCCTGCTCTAGATGATCCACCTTTGGTCTCCTTCTGTATTGTCACTATTATGAGTTCAGGAATAAAGGAAGCAGTAATATTTCAGTGAAGGAGAAAAAAATCCGTGCAAGAGGCTTCTGTATTCATAAGAGCCAATGGTATATAGACTTTGCTCTTCACTTGAATAAAGTGAAACTTCTTGTACTGTGGGTCAGGTTTTTTCTTCTGAGAATGAAAACAGGCCTTACATTGTCATTCATATCACATTTTTTGGAATGGGACACAGTTTATCTTAAAAAAAAACCACTGTTCTGAGTGGAATCACATAAAGGGGCTGTTTGAAAGTGTGGAGGAAATAGACTGCACATCCCTACTAAACCAAAATGGCTTGATCCTTGGTCTCCACCACTGTTCCCAGGCAGCCAGTGCTAGGCAGGAGCCCACCTGGGGATTGCCCAGTGGTGCTGGTGCCTGGTGTGGCTCTGCTGGGCCCCTCTGGTGGGTTTGCAGCCATCCACCAGCACATTCCATCCCAGCTAGCCTCTTTGCTGGAGAGGTGGAGACCAGAGCCAGCCCACACAGGCACTTCCACTAGGGGCCACTGCTACATAGAGGAGGAGGAGGAGGAGGAGGAGGAGGAAGAGAAAGAAGAGGGAAGAGTTCAGAAAGCACCAGAGTCTTGAGGGTTTATTTCCAGGCATGAGCACATCTGTTTGTAAATGGCTTGGTGAATGTGTATGAAGTACCACTGTTTCTGGTGAGGTGCTCAAGAGAAAAAGGATGGCCACTGGGAGCTGCAGGGGCTGGTTTGCTTCTACCTCAGATGTTACTGGCAGGCCCTGAAAAGTCACTGTTCTTTCCAAACTGTNCCTTCACAACTTGCCCTTCTTTATCCTTAGACCATGGCAACGACAGCACTACTAAATATAATGTTGAGACTTGGCAAAATATATTTTTAACTCCCTAGTTTCACATGAACCATGTCTTCCCTTGCTTGCACGGGATACTTGCAGCTTTCTAGAGCTTCACTATGAGCAAAACTGAGGGCCAGAGAGTAATTATATCAATGGATACTTTTGGGGAAGTCACTCAAAAGTTTAAAATTCTTTCAGGAATGCCTCCTGGCAGAGATGAGAAGACTGGATATTAACCTTGATGGATAAAATGAGAGACTTCAAACTCTACATGCCCTCATGGAGAAGAAACGCCTCCTCTACAGATTTAGAGAAATATTCAAGGAAAATGTCAAAATACATAAAACCATTTCCAGACCACCACACGCCTCAGCAATTCTACTTTCACCCAGAACTGAAAGAAGTTAATTATTCCCCAGAAACAAATGTCTTTCTGCTATTTGTAAAATGCTAAGGGATGGGAAGTTAGTCCCCTTCTATCATGGAGTCCTTAGAGGGGATCAAATAGCTTGTGCTTATTTATCTTTACTAGCATAACCGGCTGTCAGTGGATTATCTCCTTCTGTCATCGATATGGCTTCTTTTCACCATCAGGCAGCTGCAGGAGCAGCAGAGATTTTTTTTCCCTGATTTTTGGCTTGTTGGTTAATTGTGTCTCTCACTTTTGGTTGAGGGAGTGAACTGCTTGGTGGGGAATCTGCCCCTGAGGCTAGTCTGTCCTGCTTCTCTGCTATGCAACTGAAAAATTTAGACTCTTCTTCTTTGTTTCAATGGTGAGAATAAAATGGTATCATCAGATAGATAAACAGTAGTGTCATTTTGCACTCTCTGGCTCAAGATACAGCTGCCCCATAGATGTGCTTTGAAATGATACAGGCGTGGGAGCTCATGGTGGGAAGCTCATGGGGGATTTTCCACTGCAAGGTAAGTTTGTCCCAGAGGTACAGTGTTTGCCACAGTACAGCAGCATCGACACCTGATTTAGATGAGAAAGATTTGGCACTGTATATGTTTTTTGGCACAATTAAGGAAAAGACTGACTATTTCCACCCCTGAAAACTTAATATACAGCATCAAACTCCAGCTCTTAGCTCAGTCTGAATCTGCATGCAGAGAGAAAAAACATGCACCTGTCTTTCTGCTTCTGCCACCCCCAAACCTGGGATTAACATTTGCAGGGGGCATATGCCTGTGCTCAGCAGAGAGCATGCAGCATTAGGATTATTCAGCTACGGGCCTTATCTGCACCTGGGAGAAGAAACTGAATACAGTAATAAGGAGTCCTCCACTATGCCAACTTTCCATGTTGCCAAAACTTCTTTCTGCATTGCCACAGTTTAGTGCATGCAGGAAGCTCCTTTCTATTGACTTCAGATGGGACCATCTCTGGCTGGACCACTTTGAAGGAGACCCCAAGTGGTGCGGGGTGAGAAAGGTCCCTGTGATACTTTAGAGGATCTAGGATAACTCAGCNAATATCCTATGCACAGCACTTCAGAGAGGAAGCAATGCATGTTAAACAACAATGAAGTTCTGCTTACAAATATCTGTATGAAATTTGAAGCTTCCAGTTTGGACCTGAGGAAAGGCTTGTGTGCCTAGAAGCTTGTTTGTGTTTTTCAGCAATACTGGTTGATTTCATTTTTTATATATATATATATATATAAANAGAAGACTGGATATTAACCTTGATGGATAAAATGAGAGACTTCAAACTCTACATGCCCTCATGGAGAAGAAACGCCTCCTCTACAGATTTAGAGAAATATTCAAGGAAAATGTCAAAATACATAAAACCATTTCCAGACCACCACACGCCTCAGCAATTCTACTTTCACCCAGAACTGAAAGAAGTTAATTATTCCCCAGAAACAAATGTCTTTCTGCTATTTGTAAAATGCTAAGGGATGGGAAGTTAGTCCCCTTCTATCATGGAGTCCTTAGAGGGGATCAAATAGCTTGTGCTTATTTATCTTTACTAGCATAACCGGCTGTCAGTGGATTATCTCCTTCTGTCATCGATATGGCTTCTTTTCACCATCAGGCAGCTGCAGGAGCAGCAGAGATTTTTTTTCCCTGATTTTTGGCTTGTTGGTTAATTGTGTCTCTCACTTTTGGTTGAGGGAGTGAACTGCTTGGTGGGGAATCTGCCCCTGAGGCTAGTCTGTCCTGCTTCTCTGCTATGCAACTGAAAAATTTAGACTCTTCTTCTTTGTTTCAATGGTGAGAATAAAATGGTATCATCAGATAGATAAACAGTAGTGTCATTTTGCACTCTCTGGCTCAAGATACAGCTGCCCCATAGATGTGCTTTGAAATGATACAGGCGTGGGAGCTCATGGTGGGAAGCTCATGGGGGATTTTCCACTGCAAGGTAAGTTTGTCCCAGAGGTACAGTGTTTGCCACAGTACAGCAGCATCGACACCTGATTTAGATGAGAAAGATTTGGCACTGTATATGTTTTTTGGCACAATTAAGGAAAAGACTGACTATTTCCACCCCTGAAAACTTAATATACAGCATCAAACTCCAGCTCAGTCTGAATCTGCATGCAGAGAGAAAAAACATGCACCTGTCTTTCTGCTTCTGCCACCCCCAAACCTGGGATTAACATTTGCAGGGGGCATATGCCTGTGCTCAGCAGAGAGCATGCAGCATTAGGATTATTCAGCTACGGGCCTTATCTGCACCTGGGAGAAGAAACTGAATACAGTAATAAGGAGTCCTCCACTATGCCAACTTTCCATGTTGCCAAAACTTCTTTCTGCATTGCCACAGTTTAGTGCATGCAGGAAGCTCCTTTCTATTGACTTCAGATGGGACCATCTCTGGCTGGACCACTTTGAAGGAGACCCCAAGTGGTGCGGGGTGAGAAAGGTCCCTGTGATACTTTAGAGGATCTAGGATAACTCAGCAGTGTGTGGGCTGGAGTAGAGTGGTGCCTGCGTGGTACACCTGCATTTGGAGTGGTCTACAGTAATTTGAAGGCTGAGATTCCTTTGCATTTTAAGGTGGGTACAGGTCATCTCAATTAAAAGGGGACTGAGATGCTTCTTTTAGGACCAGCTGAGGTTACTCAGTCCCAGGGATATGGATGATGCTTCAAGAAAAACACCTCAGACTGCCACAGTTCAGAAGTGTCCCTTAAGCCTCCATTTGGGGTGATGTGGAACATCTCAGTTTGGCATTGGCAGGATGCCTCGGATTCACTGCAGAGCATTGGTTGTGAGGGGCACATAGGGGGCACTCAGCATTCAGAGACGTCTCCAGATCTGAGTCCGTTGGCCTCAATGTGCCAGTACTGATGTTAAGGATACAACCATCTGGATGGGGAGTTAGCTTAAGGAACATCAGTTTTTGGAATGCAGGACTGTATGATAGAGAGGGGACCAGAGAACTTCCGTTTGTGGAGGAGAGATTGCCCTAGGGCACCTCCATGGTGCTGCCAAGATATTTGGGTATGGTGGGTATCAGAAGGGCAGAGCTTGGAGGTCTCTGGGTATCTGGATCTGGGAGGGTACCTCGCAACTTAGCTGGAAGACACATATGGTGCTGAGTACCATCTCTGCTGTGTCTCTGGCTTCTTAATTTGGGAAGATCCATTATGCCTTCATCCCCTGTGAAACCCCTGGTTCAAACAGTACTTCTGGCAACCTCTATGCAGTTGGTGGGAGGAGTGTAGGAAAACGTTCAAGTCCAAATTTGTATGGGCTTGTGTCTACACCCAGGCCTAAGTGAGGCTTGGCCAAGGGGTGGTAAACACAGGTCTGTGCAGCATTCTTGGGTATGGCAAGCCAGTGGTCAAAGCCAAGAGAGTGGCTGGTGTTGCATTAGTCCCTGTGCTGGAGAGCAAGGTGAGAGCTTGCAAGCTACAGTGAGGCTCAGAAAATGTCATGGTGAGGCACTGTCATTCCTGATTGGCTTCTTCCTTTAGAGGTCTGATACTATGTTCAGTTCTGGGCCCTTCACTACAAGAAAGACATTGTGGCACTGGAGCAAGTCCAGAGAAGGGTGACAGAGCTGGTGAAGGGTCTGGAGCACAAGTTGATGAGGAACAGCTGAGGGAGATAGGGTTGTTTAGCCTGGAGAAAAGAAGGCTCAGGGGTAACTCTATCACTCTAGAACTACCTGAAAGGAGGTTATAGTGAGGTGGGGGTTGGCCTTTTCTCCCAGGTAACAAGTGATAGGACAAGAGAAAATAGCCTCAAGTTGCACCAAGGAAGGTTTAGATTGGATATGAGACAAAAAATTTCCACAGAAGGAGTTGTAAAGCATTGGAACAGACTGCCCAGGGAAGTGGTGAAGTCACCATCTCTGGAAGTGTTCTAAAAACACGTGGATCTAACATTTGAGGACATGGTTTAACAATGAACATGGTTGTGGTTCTAGGTTGATGGTTGAACTTCATGATATTAAAGGTCTTTTCCAATCTTAACAAATCTATGATTCTGTGATGGTTCTACGATCTTCCAGCCTTACCATTTGTTGCAGCTCAAAAGCAGAGCACCCCAGGATGGGGGAAGGCCTGCCATCAACAATGGGGTAAAAAGAGAAAAAGGAACCCTCACTTTTCCTAATTCAGATCAAATATTTGGATCAGAACAGAAGGTCAAAAGATATTAGGGATGTTTGAATATGAAGCAGAGGGGACCAGAAACCATGATAGCAATGGCTGAAAATGAACAGAAAATGGACATGTGATGGGCATACACAAGGTGGAGGGTGTAGTCCTTTCTACTGGTGTTCAAAGGGGAACAGTAATGCTTTAGGTATTTCCCTTTGATGGGAAGGAATAAAATACTGAAGGTACCTGGGGAAGTTGCATGAGATCATCCTGGAAAATACCAGTCTTGGTGACATGTGCAGGACATGTCCATTGGCAGGTGCAGGTAGGAGACGGCTTCTAGAGGTGCGCACCTGGAGAGCGAGAGGGAGAGAGATGAAGAGGAGTCATGGGCAACAAAAGGACCCCCAAAGGGCATAGGCAGGGTGAGGAAAATACAATCTGAAACTGAGTAAGTTGTTTGAGTACAGCAGGCAGAAAGTGAAATTGGGCTGAAAAATGTGAAAGATAAAAGAAAAACATCACAACCAGCAAGAAAGTGAGAAGAAAGAGAGAAAAACAGACTGTGAAGTACACCTGAAAAGTTGAGTTCCTCACTCCGTATCCCTCACTGCAATGCATATTTGAAAGATTTGACTTGCTGCCTGAGGTAAATTATGTTAAGTAATGGGGAGGGTAATGAGCTTTACACATGGAGGGATATTCTTGCCTCCCTACTGCTATTTCAGTAAAAAGTGTGTGGCTTTCTATTATGTCCTTTGTATAGGGATGGGCTCTGCAGTATGTCAAGGAAGTAATGGCAGTAAGGGCTGGGACCAGAAAAGGTGACTGAGTGTGCTTGAAAATGTTTCAATGCTTAAGAGAGTGTGTGTTCATATTGTTGTTCTAATATTTTTTAAAAGATTCAGTTTTAGTAAGGAAATCTGAAATAGTCTGAGGCTCTTTTCCTTTCCTTTCATATTTCTGTCTTTTTCCAAGAGAGATTGTTTAATCTTCACCTTTTTTCATGCTTTAGTTTAGAATTACTGTTGTCTTTTATTTTCTAGCTACTTTTTTTTTTCCTCATGGACACATCTATTTTAGGATTTGCATTTCTTTTTTTTTTCATTCCTTCTTTTTCCCCTCTCTTTCCCTTCAGACCTAAGTGCAAGAATACTTCTACCTTTAGTTACTCTCCTCCACGAAATCTCCCTTCTCTCCTGTCTCCTAATGCATATTCTCTCTCATATCCTTCTGCTTCCCCTTGCTCTTGTGTATGCACTTCCCCAGCTTCCCATATCTTTCCCCCATCCTTCCTTGCCATTTTTCTTTCCTCTCCTTTTTGCTGCCTGTATCCCAGTGAGTGTCCCTTCCTGCCTTCCTCTTCCTCCATCCTCTTCCTTGCTCTCTTGCAACTTCCCTGGCTCCCAGATTTCTCTCCCTGCCAGTGCCCCTCTCCAGCCCAAAAGTCTCCAACTCTCACTCTATTTGTGGGAAGACAGGCTTGAGATAGCCTGTGAGAGTGACAAGCCTGAAAAGAAGGACTTACAATGAGAAATCAAGAACAAGCCACCGGGAAAGCTGAAGAAGCGAAGTGTGTAGGAAGAAAGTAAAAGAAGGTAAATGAAACCAGGGAGGCAAAACCAGAAAGAAGAACTAAGAGTCGCAAAAACTCTCAGATATGGTAGGAGGAGAGAAAAAAACAAAATAAAACAGCTGGAAAACGCAGTAGAAAAGATAAGGCTATTCCTAGTTATCTAGTACTGTGGCAATGAGTCAGAATCAGCGAGTTTCTGATCTCCTACTAAAATGTAAACAAATATTCCTTCAGTGTTATTGCAGTGGTGCCCAAAGGGTGCCAATCATACAGCACAGCAGATTTATTTGCACACAAGAGACCTCGCAACCCCCAGCAGCACTTTTGCTGTAAGGCAAAGTCAAAGAGAATGAGGAGGGTACAGCACACCTGCAAAGCTGTCAGGTGGCTGTCAGGCTGGGGGTTAATAACTGGTTGAGGTTTTCCAGGGTTTTTTTTCCACCAAACCAGAAAAAAGTGAAGATTACCTGCTGGAAAGATTACATGGTCTGACCTGCTGGAACAGTGCTCGGCAGAGAAGGAACTGTGGGTCCTGATGAACAACAATCTGTCCATAAGCCAGTAGTGCCTTTGTGACCAAGAAGGCCAAATGGTATCTGGGGGGGAATTAGGAAGAGCATTGCCAGCAGGTCGAGAGAGGTGATCCTACTCTACCCAGCCCTGATGAGGCTTCACCTGGAGCACCGGGTCCAGTTCTGGGCTCCTCAGTACAAGTGAGACATGGAACTCCTAGAGCAGGTCCAGTGGAGAGCAACAAAGGTGATTAAGGGACTGGAGCATCTCTCTTATGAGGAAGGACTGAGAGAGTTGGGCCTGTTCAGCTTCAAGAAGAGACAACTGAGAGAGGGACCTCATCAATGTCTATCAGTTTCTGAAGGGAAGGTGTCAGAGGATAGAACCAGGCTCTGCTCAGTGGTGCCAAGCAATAGAACAAGAGGCAAAGGGCAGAAACTGAAACACAGGAAGTTCCACCTGAACATGAGAAACAACTTTACCATGTGGGTGACCAAGCATTCTAACAGGTTCCCCAGAGAGGTTGTGGAGTCTCCTTTCCTGTAGATACTCAAAAGCCATCTGGACACCATTCTGAGTAAAGTGCTCTTGGGTACCCTGCTTGAACAGGGAGGTTGGACTAGATCAGCTCCGGCGGTCCCCTCCAACCTTCCCCATTCTCTGAAGATGCTTGCCCACAGGTGAGCCAGCTTGGCCGCACTGGCAGGAGAGCCAGGTCCTCACCAGCTCTGGTCCTTCTCTTCGGCCTGAGATATATCAAGCAGGAGATATTCTGCTCTTCTACCCTTTGCTTCTTGTAACTGAACTCTACACAGTTCCAAATAACTCTTACCTCGCGTATTCAGTAAAGTCTAATCCCCATGTTTAGCTATGTTAACTGGAGAAAAGTGCTAGACAGGCCCTTGTTAAAGATTATCATATTCTTGGACTGTGAAATCTGTAAGTTCTACCCATTTTGCTCGTCTCTTTGGACCCATAACCACATGAAAATAAATAGTTATGATAAGGAGGGATTACCTTTTCTAGGTACATCTTGCCTATATCTGGCCATATGTCAGTGTGGGACTGCCTCACCCTTTATATTTGTCAGGAGAAGCTAAGTAAAGGTTGCATTAACTGCTATTTACCCTTGTCCTGTGGTATGCAGCCAGTGTGAAATTCAAAGACAATTTAGAATGCTGTCACTAGTCCTACTGATGGTATTTTGCACTCCCTTTATTTAGTACAAAGCAAATCGCACTTCAGGTGCTTAATTTTTTTCTAAAAGTTAAGACATTAAACATATTTGCTTTTCAGCTTGCAGCACTCCATCCCTCTGATGCAGTGGTACTGACTTCCAGGGGGATGCCTTTCTAGAAATGTTTGTGCACAGCTGCTCACTGTACAAATAGGCCTTAGGATCCATTCGTAGTGAGTACCCTCCCTTTGAATCCATGTAAGTTGGTTGTGAAGCAGAAGGGTCACTGAATATACGTTGGTCCTTTGCAATCAGTCTCTGAAGAGCAGAAAGTTTCCTTTGGCAGCACAAATCCTGTTAGCTCCATCAGCAAGACAGCACAGATTGAGGCTGCTGGCATTAATATATGCAAATTGTCAGGAATTCCAAGCCACCCATCCAAACGAGCTCTTCTGAAGGCAACGCAGTGTGCCCCATGTCTCTCAAATCCAGCACAGTCTTGACCAACTCTTGTTGACTGATTCTGGCATGAACTAGGGAAGCCCTTGCATAGATTTCAGCACTGGCAGGGACCACGCCTGTTGTAATGCTGTATTTGAAACATGTAGCAGAAAACAGGAAAACAAAGTGCAAGAAAAGCAATCCGTGTTCAGATCTTCTCTTTTCCAGTGGCTTGCTGGTGGCGCACTAGCCAAATCACTGGATTTCTCTGCCTCCTCTTCCTTATGCAAACAAGGGGAAGTGATACTTAGTCATTATTAGAACATCCAGGGATGCAAATTACTGTGTCAATGATTACTGTTTGTTCTCAAAATACATGCCATTTCCCTTTATCCCATTTACAACACTGGATTAGTCACTTCCAATATTACAGAATCATAACCATTCATTCCTTCAGATAAAGTACTAAAAAAAAGGGTCTCTAGTCTCTGAGAGGTGGGCCACTATTTTACACAAGTGTATGTGGGATCAAGTTGCTTAGATACTGGAGTGATGGAGGATATTAAGCACAGAGGTGACCAATAAACAGCACCAAAATGTGCATAATATAATGAGGATATAGCAAATGCTTGTCTCATGTAACATCTGATGGCTAATGAGTATTTGTAACTCATCTGCAAGAACAGCTTTACTTTCTTGCAATGATACTGATTGCATCAGGAACTTCATAGTAGTACAGAACAGTACATAAATTAAAATCATTAGACTGAGGGGATACACAGCTATTAGCACACATCAGCACGCTTTCTTGAATGTGGATTTTACGAAGTAGGAAATGTCTTCAAGAATCTACCTACATCTTTGTGGTTTTGCAAAGGCGTTTTTTGCTGCTACATGTGTATTAGTGCCAACTTCTCCCTTGCTGAATTTGGAATTATAAAAAAAATCCCTGATCTTTGACTATATATTGTTGTAGCAAGGGAAGAAAATGTTTTATTGAAGCTTGCTGGAATTTTGAATGAGCTTTAATCACGGAGATACTGGAGACAATTACTCAGGCTGTGGCTACACGCAAAATTGCAGCAATTGAACTGAAGATTGGAAACTGATAAAGCAGTTCAAGCCTGTGGAAAAATACCTTTCTCAGCTTAGGTCAGCATGGGCCCCACACACCTTTCTTTGCAGGTATGGAGGAAGTAACAGTTGTCATTCATCTTGATTCTTACAAGGTTTGAACACCATTCCACACAACATTCTCCTAAGAAAACAAAGAAAATACAGTTTAGATGAAAATTTTCATAAAGTAGGCACCTCACTGGTTAAAAAATTTGCTTTAAAACCCAGTTATCTATTGTTCTCTGTCAGAGGAATTTTCGAATGGGATCCTTCCAACATCTGTGTGGAATCCATTTTATGCAGTATTTTCATTAACAACCTGTGACGAGGGAATAAAGAGTACTCATAAAATCTGCAGACATCATCTAGCTGGGAGAGGATGCAAACAGTTTGGCGGATGGACTGAGAATTCAAAATGATGTTGCTAAATTGGAGAAAATCAACTACTCAGTAAAGAAAAGTGCAAAGTGCTACACTTAAGAGGAAGAAATCAAAAGCACAAAGAGAAAATGGGGAATAAGTGGCCAGGCAGCAGTATTGCAGAAAAGCAGCTCGGGGTGTCAGCCATGAACTGAACAGGAGTCAACAGTACGATGCTCTTCCAAAAAAAGGCTGAGCTAACGTGGGGTGCTGGGTGCACAATGCAGCAGATGACCAGCTTGCTCTTCCTGGCCTGGGGAATGACAGGCACAAATGCAGGGTTTCACAGCCCAGCAGCAAACCTGAGAAGAGGTTTTGGAAGATTGAGGAGGTTTGTTTAAGATGGGCAGGACTAGAGAATGATACAGTAACCATTGGCTTCTTACTGACGTCTGGGAGTGCGACAAAAAGGTTTCTGCTTCAAAACAGAGACCTTAGGAAGATCTGAAAACCCTTGCCATTTAGGCAGAAGGGCGTGAAGTCATAGAGGTAGAGAGGTGGCCATGCACAGTGTCCTTCTCCATGCTGCGACCAGCTTCATCTGGGGATGCGGTAGGTATGATCAGGCCTGACAATGGGCAGCAAATGTAGGATGCAGATGGAAACAAGCTCAAGGCACCTGCTCAGGGTGGCCACGGCTGAACTATGCCACCCCAGAAATGAAGATAAAATTACTTTTGCTGTAAACCCTTCAGATGCCAACATTTGACAGTGAAAGCTGAGAAAATTCCTCCTATCTACCAAGTTATGGAGAAACCCTGTGGCAGCTGACAGTAAAAGGCCACAAATTATGTCCCTGGCCTTTCCTGTTGAGCCATTTCTAAACATCCTGGTGAGGAGATCCCAGGAGGCTTCGAGGAGGCAATATAAAGTGCCTAAGTCCTTGTCAGTGCAAGCAGTCTCTGCTTTTCTGTCTATATCTATGTGGACATTTTTTGTTTCAGTAGCTACTAGTCTCTGTTGTGATTTAAATGGGAAAAAATTGACAATATTTTCCTTCGTGTTTTCAGTTTTCTCCAGAGCTGGCTGCACTTTCTTCAAATACCAGAGCTCTGAATTTCATTGAGGAAACAATAAAACCAAAAACACAGAAAAATTCTGAAACCCACTGAGTTTTTCATCCTGTTTCTCAACCAGGAGAAGAAAAACCTAGCTAATGCTAAGTGACAAATATGGGTTTGCCAACCCCCACTGGCCAAATCTAGTGACTAATATCTCCTTTCTTTTGGATGAAATGGGATTAGCAGATATATATTGGTCTTGAAAATCAATCAAGAAACATAGGGTTCTCTTAAAAGTTGGGAAGTTGGGAAGCTCCATGAAGATCCATCATTACTTAGGAAGCTGTGTCCCCTGCAGTAGACTATAGCTGGAAGGATGTGAGAAAACGGAGCTATCCTGTTGGCTGTGGAGTGGGGCAGAGAGGAACAAAGAGCACTGTGGCTGAGCAGGCAGATGGATGTAGGTAGGTAGTGGGAGGGCAGGTAGTGGGAGTTGAGACTAATCAGTCTTGCTGCGTGACACTGAGGAAACTTTTCACCTGTCCCTGTGCCACAACATCTCCAACTATAAAATGAGATGAGCCTAGCTTTTCCTTATAAATAACTCTAACTAACTTTCCTTATGAATGACTTGCCTTATAAATAGCTTGCCTTATAAATAGCTTACATGGCAAACACTACATAGGACATAACGGGCTCTGTGGCATTTTTCATAATAAACACATTTCCAAACCCAAATAGCTCAGTAAAACAGTTACAGATGCTATGCTTCTTAAGGGAAGCATGTGCTTTCAAAATGTGTTGTTAGTATAAAAACCCAATTCATTGGACTGATTTAAATGTATTAGCAAGCATCTAACCTGCAGTAATTGCAAAAATCTAATTACAAAATTGAAACGATTATCAAGGCGGCCCTCAATGTTCATGATACTACCTCTACTTTATACAGAAATTCATAGTATCTGAAGCATTCCATAAAATAAACAAAATTATCAGTAACTAAAGAAGGAGTTGTTTTTTGCAAATCTTTTGGGTTAGAGTTAAAATAAGTAACTTTACCGATTAGTCACAGAGTGTTTGCTTACTCGGGCTGGAAGCCAGTCCATGTCAGCACTCCCTGGAGTAAATCCATGTGTGACAGCCCAGTGTCACAGAGATGCCCCAAGTGACAGTGACTAACAGTGCAAAGGGGTGTCTTGTGATCCCAATTCATGTGCGCACAGGGCAAGACCCACATCTTCCAACACTTACGAAGACAAACAAGCTGTAACCTCAGACTGAGATGGTTCACCAGGGAAACTGCTTCACTTGAAAGACCCCATCTGCTACCCTTTCTTGAAATGTTCTTGCCAGTAAGGGGATTCTTGTATGGTGGAGCTTCTCCTCTACTTGTAGATTGCAGTTTATACACTGGGTAATGCTTATTGGTGGCCCCAGCATGCTGCCATTTGTTGGAGAAAATAAAACACATCAGTCCATTTTTTTTTCTTTCTTCCAATGGCCAGACAATGGTGATTAGCTGGGAGACGTTTGAACTGGCATTGGCAAGTCAGTGCCTCTTTGCGGTATGGATACTTCGGGATTCTTCCTGACTTTGTCTGGGGCTTCAGAAGACAAGTTCACATCAGGGCCTTCCTTTCCATCATCTTCCAGGAACTGATTTTCACTTCTGAGAATTATCAGGTGCCAAGACTGATGGCTGAGGTGGTTTCTGGTGGAACAGGCAGAGAGGATGAACTTGACCTGGTTAGCAAGACCATAATGATCTTGTCAAATATTTCTGACAAAGCATTCAATGGTTTCATTTCAGTTAGGGTCAAAGAAACCTTCACTTCCACAAGATGAAAAGGTCTAATTTAAATTATCTTAAGGCAACCATGAAGTTCAGTTCTCCAATCTTGTCAAAATGAGGGTCTTCAACCAGGCTGCTGCAGGGCCTCCTGGCACCACCTATCAATAGGACTATTTCTCTGTACAGGCAGTTGTTTGTGAAACTCAGCTTAGCCCTTTCACAACACCCTCTTAGCACTTTCCAAGAGCCATTTAGCACTTAGCACAGCAAGCAATATGTGGCCAAGGACATGGGAAAAGAAGAGGGATATATTAGGGCCCACTGCTGTTTGCAGGAATTTGCTTATTAATGTAGATTTATATGTATTATATATAATGTAGAGTATCAGAAACAGTAATTGGGTGCTGTTGTAGGCAGAAAAACCCCCAAACAACCTTCCAGGGATAAATTTCTCCAGACTCTGGTTCTGACTACTTTTTAACCAAATCAAAATCTGCAGTCACCAGAAGCTCACTGGAATCTATGTCTTTGTTCAGTACATAATTTTTTATACTTAGTTGCCATCTCCTGAAGAACTTGTCAATTATCCAGATATTTCCCCATTAAATAAGTATGTACTACAACTGAGAAACTGCCCGTGGAATATCTGTTAAAAGGAATAGGATGTTTGGTGAACTGTTCCAGGATAAGCTGCTCCTGAGCAGCTTCCTGTTTCTATCTTTAACATTGTCAGCTCTGGTGTCCATGATTTGGACTTCAGACTGAAGTCTTCTATGTCTGATGCTCCACTTGCTGCACTTTGCTGCAGTCTCTGCAGTGCCTTGTGGCTGGGAAAGCTCTGCCCATGTTCTCTCTGGAGCAGACAGCTCAGCCCTTACATGCATTTTATAATTCTTTATATTTCCCAGCTTAGATACAGACAATTTTCTGTGTAGTTTCTTACCAAATGCAATACACACTGTGTTCAGCTTCACTGCCATGTCTCTTGCAGATTTTTCATAAGTTGGCATCACTTTATAGATCTTTCACTTCTGTTTCTACGGATGTTCTTTCCTCTGCATGACCTGGAGACAGCTTGGCAACCCAAGGCAGCCTAAAGAGCTGCTTCTACGCAGAAACCGCAGGTCCTAGAGTGTGCTGAGCCAACATCAAAGATAAAACATTAGAGATACTGACACAGCAATGGCACTGGCAATCAGCTCTTGCACGTGTGAAGAATCTGTAAGGATGCCCTTATGCAGCTCCTTCTTCTATCCGATTAAGGTGATCTGCTACCGTTTTACATCAACTTCGTCAAATGTACATTTGCCAGTTCAGTCTGCTGTCACCAAGAACATTAATGTCTGTGAAACTTCCCATGTTCTGCTAATTATCCTTTATCTGATACAACTTCGATCACTTCTTGAATATGAGATTTTCCCTTTAGCCAAGCACTATGGATGCTTTATAAATCCCAGTTTTTGCAAGGGTGGGGAGCTAACCTGGGTTAACTCTGAACTTTAGTTTTCTAGCTTTTTTTTGATTTTGTTTTAAATACTGAGTGGTTTTGCAAAAGGTAGGTGTTTGATGCAATTCAGAACATAAGTCAAAAGACTACAAAAGTGGAAAGAATTAATTCCTCACTTATCCCATCCTTCTGCACTGCAAACCCAAGCTCCTGCAGGGAACAGATGACATGACACCATCAACATACTGATGCACAGTGAGCAGGAGCACTTCTCACTGCACGGTCACCTTGCTGCCAGGGCAGTGGAGACAGACTGGAGCCAGCTGCCAGCTAGCAACTCCCACCAGTATAGCTGTGGCTGCTGGGGGTTCGGTGTCGGGTCTTTCCCCAGCCTCTCAGCAAGTCTGCAGTTGGCATGAAATGTCATGCTGCTCACATGCTAACATTCTGCTTAGTAGCCAAGCTGCCAGTGAAAACCAACTCTACCATTCGAACCGCTCTTCTAAGTTACAGAGTCAGCTTTATTCAGTAGGGAAACAGTCGGCTTGGACAGGTAATTACATCCTCAGTTATCTCTTCCTTCAAAATCGTCCTCCATGTTTATGTCTTGGACCTGTTCTGGCATTCAGACAAGGCTGGTGCTCGTCTATCAGTGCAGCGATGCAAAGACGTACAGGAACCCCTACACAGTGACCTCTCCTATAAGAGGCAGCTTTAGTATCGCCTCTATCCTGTGTTCCCCAAGGAAAGTTTCCCTCTTGGATGCCTTAGTGAAACCAGTATTGAGCTGGCTTCTTCTTGAGCTGGAGCTGAAGAAGTGGCCGCTTAGCTAGAGCAGCCATTCGGGGGCTTCTTTCCCACGGCCTTGCTTAGGGATGGAGGGAAGGCAGCTCCTCTCCGATGGCATAGACAGCTCGAGATAAGGGCTGGGCAGGCCTGACGCCAGCTCTGCAGCTCCTCCGCGCGAAGCTCATCCGAAGCTGTGACCCGGGAGAAGCGCTCTTCCCCGCGCTTTTCCCCGGAGCCCTCGCAGCCCGCGGGAGCGCGCACGGCGGCGCACGCGGACC
>VWZW01007083.1:0-63757 GCA_013397115.1 Edolisoma coerulescens
ACCGGGATGGTACAAGGAAGCAAGTGAAGTGCCACAGAAGTTGCTCAAGTGGTTTAGATAGATGTAAAGTATTATTTTAAATGAATTCTGTGTAGCTGACTAAACCACATCTTTCTGATTTCAAAAGCTTAGAAAATACTTGTAGAGCTTACGTCAGAAAGCAGGATTATGTGGGTGCAGCCTGCAGTCCTGAACAAGGACACCTGACCATGAACTCTCAAGCACGTAGCCACTCTTGGCTTTTGGAAAGTTCCTGTGTATGCAGAAGAAAGCGGCCTAATTTGGTCCTTTCTTATCAAAACCATAGTAACTTTTATTCTAGAGCTAAAATGGAGGAATGGAATGGTTTGTGGTGGAAAGAACCTCTAAGCTGTGCCATGGGCAGGGACACCTTCCATTATCCCAGGTTGCTCCAAGCCCCGTCCAACCTGGCCTTGGACACTTCCAAGGATCCAGGGGCAGCCACAGCTTCTCTGGGCACCCTGAGCCAGGGCCTCCCCATGCTCATAGGGAAGGATTTCTTCCCAGTGAATGAAGACTGAACAGCAGATATTTCAGGGTGGTTCCTTGGAGGACTTCATTGATAACCTGTTACATTCCAGAAGCCAATCTGTCTCTTTGTTATCTCTGAAACATCTGTAAAATCCATTCAATGAGTTTCTTTCAATTTTAATGGTTTGTTAGTCCTCATCACTCAAGGCTTAATTGAAATGGATGGCCTGAGACTGCGTGTGGTTTACAAACATAAAGCTCTATTATTTTTAGATATTTAAAATAGATCTGCCAGATTCATAGGCAAAGATTTGATTTAGGGAATAACATATAGAATTTTTCCATCTAAGGGTTCAATGCCTATGTACTTCAGAGCCCTTTTTCTCTTTTTAGCCCTTTGGCAGAGGGCATGATCTCTCTTAAGTGAAACCTATTATCTCTAAAACAAAGGCAATAGACTTTAATTGGGTTACTGCATATCACAAAGAGGATAAGGAAAAAAGATTTAAGCTCTTCAGTACGTAAGGAGGTTGAATCTCCTGAGAATGGCTTATATTTTAAGGAAACTTGGAAAGCACTTAATGTGAATTCTATTTTAAAATGCTCTCAGAGGTTGGAAAGTTTGAGTGTTACTGAACATTAAATAATTAACAAATAATGACAACTCTCACAAAGGATCCTTCATTCAGCAATGGATCTTGATTTAATTAACACCATGTCAATGGGAATGGCTGGAGCTGGGCCAGGGAGGGTCAGGCTGGAGATCAGGGAAAGGTTCTTCCCCCAGAGGGTGATGGGGCACTGGCCAGGGAATGGGCACGGCCCCGAGGCTGCCAGAGCTCCAGGAGCGTTTGGACAGCGCTGCCAGGTATGCCCAGGGTGGGATTGTTGGGGTGTCTGTGCAGGGCCAGAGGTTGGACTGGATGATCCTGTGGGTCCCTTCCAGCTCAGGATATTCTGTGATTCCGTGAAACACAGAAGACATAACATTTATCCAATCTTGTTTTTAATTCTTCTGTGTCCAGAGCTGTAATGGACCTGTCAACCTTTGCTCAATATAGAGCCAAAACCTTGAGTCCTGAAAACCTTAGAAACTATTCTTATAGACACATCAACCCCCTAAATTAGCATTGTCAATGCCGTTCTGTCAAGGCAGATTTGAAAAAAAAAAACAAAACCCAAATTATAAGAATTTAAATTTTGTTGCTATGTAACCACTTTGCTCTCCTTACTAGAAAATTAAGGATATTGCCAAACTCTTCTTGCACTGATGAAAAAAGTATAGCTGCTAATCTGAGTGGTCCTTTTTCTGCTTTCTAAAGAAAGCAATAATTAAATATATGAGAAAACTGTAAGAAAATCAAGGAAATGGGACCTTTAGACTTTCGAAAAAGGAGAATAGACTTGAGGACATGATCTGAAGTTCTATACACACATTTGAAGTCAGACCTGTTTGCAAACAGGTCCAGGTTTTCACATGTCTTGTACTATATGCAAACATACAATATAGTTCTCTATACAACCTTTAATGGAAAAGAAAATGCAGGAGGAAATTTTTTATGCCCTTTGTTCTAAAAAAAAAAAATATATTGCATAATTCTCTAAAAAATTCTAGTGTTTAGACAAGGAGAAAATCTTAGTTGTAACTAAATATGTAGACATTATTTTATGATTAAAAATAGTCAGCTCCAAAGTTTACAGCTAAAATCAAGGCCAGTTTTCTCTTCTTACCTGAGGTACAAGTTTCTTAGTCTAGCTCTCTTTTGGTGTAGGGGTCTAAAAAAGATAAATTTAATTTTTTAAAATTAAGAAATCACAAGTCACTTCTACAAGGAAGGAGTGGAGGACTTTCAAGCTTTAGTTAGGGTAAAAAAAAAAAGGATGAAGATTTCCATTTATCCTCTTGCCTTCAGCACTCAGCACTGCTCCTGAATCCTTACTTTTCTGACCCATCACCCTCTCCAGCAGCATATAAAAATAGTGTGGTACTACTCTTTAATGCTGTTCTCTACTCAACCCAAAGAAGTAGCATGTTTTGCTATTTATTTCCAGCAGAAGGAAAAGTGATGCTGTAGATTTATTCTTTTTATGTGCTCTTTATAGCACTACAGCTGCACCACTAAAACACTGCGTTCTCCCTCTCCCCACAACGCCGGGCCCCAGGAGGATTGGTTATTAACTCTAAATGAGTACTGCAGGACTGCCTTAAAAAGATTTCTGCTCTTGAATGTTGAGATGGAATGAAAATGGAGTGCTCCTGGGTGCCAAGAATTCCCACACAGCTGTGCTGTGACCGGAGCAATGAGCAAATTAGCCAGGAAGGTTTATGGGGGGGTGCTATGACTCCATTTTGGCTTCAGTTCCCACAGTGACTATTCCCTGAGTCAGTAACATTACCTGCAATAACCACATTTGCTTTTCATTTGAAGACTGAGATGATGAAAAAAACATCCCATTGTAATTTTCACTCCAAATCACATATTTGTCCCTAGCAAAGTTGGAGGGAAGTGAGCAAAAGCCCATAAACTTTGAAACTCATTTCAGTCTGCTGAAAAATGGATAGATAATCTTGTAGCTTTGAAATCAGTATAGAGCACACTTGGTGTTTATTGCATGACCTGAAATTAAATTCATTTTTGAAAGTTTTATGACAAAAAAATTATGCACTGCTATTTACAATACAATTGCTAAAAATTCCTGGGAATAACAGATTGCCATTCCACAAGATTTTCTGCAAAGGCAGTGGCAGCAGCAGAGCTCTACATGGGGCACAGCATCACTGCAGCCTGTGTGCAAAAATGGGGATGCAAATCAGAGCTCCAGCTCCCACGGAATGCAAATGCCTTGTGTTCTCCTGGCAGGATCTGCAAATCCACATGGCCCTGGCTATGCACTTCAGCCTTGCTCACAAACCACCTGTTCCTCAGTCTTGGTAATGATGTTTTTCCCTTTTTGTCCCCAAAAAGCCAGACGTTTTACGTGGATTATAAGCAATTTACCTCCAAGCTGCAGGCAGAGATCTTAATCTCAATAATATTATTGCAAACACTGGTGGTAGCCAATGGAAGAACCAAATAAAACATGGATATCTGCTTGGACGGACATTGGAGGGATCATTAAGCATTTCATTGGATACAGCCATTTTTGCTAGTCTTTATCAGATTCAAAAAATGAGATACAGAGTTATTATATCCATACACAATCTAGTGAAAGGGACTCAAACAACACAGAAACAGAACCCGCAGTGTTCTTCAAAAGGAAGGCTTTGACCTTTTCCCAGTACAGCTGGAAAGGGTCATTGAAAGCAGCACACTCTATTCTTTGATCAGAATATCAGTGTAATTAAACCTTGTGGATCACAAGTACTTTGAGCAGCTCTCAGCCCTATCTAGGCTCTACCCCAGTGCCGTTAGGTCTTACAGTCATGGACAGACAGAGGAAAACATTGGATCTGCCTTAAACTGAAATTTTGTGACTGTATTTCCTTCTCTTTGCTTCCATAATTTTTTCTTTATTAGCTACTCCTTTTTGTGAGTGTTATATGATTTTATGGTGCAAACATGCTCCTGTCTCATGTGCATAATCCTTGCCAATTGCAATCACAGAATTACAGGGAAATCCCAGGTAATTCTTTGCTCTCCTTGGATAGCAAAGCTGACATCACCTTGTCCCAATCTATATCTTCTCCATTTCATTCTTAAATTTTATAATTCATCTTTATGCTTTATCAAAAATAGCAAATGAACAGGCAAGTAGAATCCCAGAATCACAGAATCATTGAGGTTGGAAAAGGCCTCCAAGCCCATTGAGTCCAACTTGTGCCCGACCCCCACCTTGTCACCAGCCAGGAGCACTGAGTGCCACGTCCAGTCATTCCATGGACACCTCCAGGGACAGGGACTCCAACACCTCCCTGGGCAGCCCCTTCCAAGGCCTGACCACCCTTATCTAAGAAGAAATTCCTCCTGATGTCCAACCTGATCCTCCCCTGGCAAGTATCATGCAAGCTGATAACTCTGTAAAAACCACAACTTATTTCTCTTAATGGTTACGAGACCCTGTGGAAACATTTCAGTTGATGCTTTTAGAAAACTGTATTTTGGCATCTCAGTTTCTCTGTGTTCTCAGCATAATACTGGCAATTTCAAATAGGAAAAGGTGATAAAATAATAAATGAAACATGCAGAGTTACTCTCACACACAAAGACCTCAACTCAACCAACCAAAGCAAAGAGCATGTGCAATTTAAGACCACAACTCTATCCCTGCAGGCAAGGCCAGCCACCTCCGTCAGGTGGAACAAATGGAGTGAAAAATAAAAAATGCAGCACAGAAGCCCTAACTTACTAACTGAAAGAGTTTCTTTATGTCTTACTAGACAAAAAATGGGAGCTTTTTCTGAGTGGCTGATTAAGTATCGCTGTCACTGAGAGTGGCAGGACTGAAGGAATCTGAGCGCTTCCAATTATTGGAAACTGAGAGAATGTCTTATTAACTGGAAATGGCATTGTTGCTAATTCAAACCTTTCTACCACATTCTACAGGCTTCTTTCAGCAGGAAGAGGCAAATCCTACAATCAGAGCCTTAAAAAAAATTGGTGTCAGAGTAATATTGAGTCAAAAGTGCCTTCCAGGTTGAGCGCATATGTGATTAATTACTCCTTTTTATAGTTTTTGTTGCATTTGATTTGGAGAGGTTTTTTTTAATATCTGGTTTTGTAGTCTGTCTATTGAGTACAGAAACAGAAAACATTGATTTTCAAGCTAGATTATTTATTTTACTTAAAGAAAACAAGAACCCAATAGTAATAGGAGCAGAAAAAGAGAGTTGAAGTGTGAATATGCATGTTGGCAATGTCTCAAAAACATCCCAACACTGCTCTCACTTTGTAGTGACTTTAAACTGTCAAGATAAAGCTTGTTAATTGAGATTCCCAGGATCTGAGGGTCAGATGGTGGATTTGATCAGAAAAAAATACATTTTGGCCTCTCCTGCTTATTTTTTTCTGTCTGGTGAATTAAAAAAATGTATCTTCCATGTATATATTATCACTATAAGGAAAATGCATCTGGTGAATGCTTCTTAAAGCAGAAAGATTAAGGAGGAGAGAATTTGTTTTCTTAGCTGGGGAAGACATGAGCCAAAACAGAGAAACAGAGAAATAAAAGGGAAGAAAAGAGAATGAAAAAAAAAGGGAAATACTAAGAGGACAAAACTCAAAGATTTATTAGGTCTTGAAGAGTCATAGAAGAAAAATTCTAAGTCAGCAACATGTCTAAGAGAAATTAAGACAGGATCAAACACTTTCCCTTTCAAATTTCATGCAGGGGAGATGTGAGCTCCGAGGTACACCAGGAAGGGGGAGCATCTCTTTGGAGTAGTTGATTGTCTTGGGGATGGTTTTTTATCCCATACCATTTTTGGGGTTTTTTTTGTTTTGTGTCCAGGGTAGTGGCTGTCCCCTCCTCAGCCCAATCCCCCTGGCCCCAGGATTATCGCAATGAGTGAAAGCCAGACCGGGGTTTTGGCAAGAGTTGGGGATGGTGTGAGGGGCAGCTCCTTCCTTCCAAGTGGGTGATTCAGCTGGCCACGCAACTGGTGTCTCTGACCAGGGAAACTGCTGCTTTGTGGGTTTTGCCTCTTTCTTTTTGTTTCTTTCCCTTCGGCACTGTGACTGGGCTTGCTGGCTTGCTTCTCTGCCTCTCTGCTGTTGGGGAGCCCAGAGCTGGTGCGTGCCACGCCAGCACGCGGGAACACCCCGTTCCCCACCGGGGCCGCCGCCTCTGCACAGCCCAGACCCCGGGACCAGCCATCGCCGGTGAGAAATCCCGGGGAGCGATTCCCCGCCCAGCCCCGCTGTTACCTGCTGCTGCTTCAGGGATTCTTGCTACTTCTTAACCGGACACCCCGCAGCTCCTGCTACAGCTGCGGAGTTTCTGATACATTTTGTTTTGATACTCCGGGATCTGCTCATCCCTGCCGTTCCAGCTTGCTGCTCCAAGGTCCCTGCTACAGCTCCTTTTGCTATCCAGAGGGGCACCGGGACCGGCTGCCAGCCGTGAGTTTGTGAAGGAAGCCCCTTTTCCATNCTTTTCCATCCCTCCCGGCGCCGTCCCCGCCATTACCGCGTGAGGGCTGAGCTGGCGCCACAGCGTCCCCTGCAGGCGCGGGGGAATCCTCGCACCCGCCCTGCCCGGCCGGGAGCCGCCAGCGCCCCTGGCGGCCGTGAGCGGAACTGCAGCGAGGGGAGAGCGCCCGCGGCCGGGAGAGGCTGCGGGTTTGTGGCTGTGTTTGGTTGCCTTGCTATACATATATACTAGTGAAGAACTGGTATTCCTTTTCCCATATCTTTGCCCAAAAGCTCCTTAGTTTCAAAGTTATAATAATTCGGAGAGAAGGGAGTCACACTTCTTCCATTCCAAGGGAGGTTTCTGCCTTCCTTGGCAGACACCTGTGTTTCAAAGCAAGACGCTGATCTACGAAAACAAACCACAAGTCATAATGTAAAGTATCTCTTGTGCAAAAGAGCTTTCTCTTCAGCTTTTCCTGAGTTTTATCGCTGAGGAGGAGCAGCAGCTTTCCCCTGTCAGTAGGTACAGACACACCAGGTAAAACGGATTAATGAGTGTGTGACAGACGCACAACACTGTGTGGTGTTGACAAGCATCAGCATTTAGTGCCAGCCTGTCCTCGGATGGAGCAGTTCTGATCTCCACTTCAGATTTATCAATGCAGAAGTGATCTGATCCCTTCCAGGCACAATCATGTAAATAGCATGTGGAATTGGAGTGAGAAAATCCCTGTCTGTCTCTGTGTGCTCCTCCTTCCTGTTCAGCTCTCTAGGAACATGTTGCTTGAAAGAGACAAATGAATTGCTGGGAGCCACAGGAAATGAAAAATTAAAACTGAAGGTAACAAGGAGAGCAAAACTGGATGTTGCCCACAGGGTTATTCTCGTGTAACGTTGCCCGCGGGCCAGTGAGGGCCGGGAACAGTTACTGGAGGATACACAGATGCTCAACGTCATCTGCACCAGTGAAAAGACCTCTCTGCTCAGAGTTCAGTTGGAATAATTTATTAGCACCCCAATCAGCATTTTCACCCCAGGCACTCCTAACAGCTGCTTTGTATGTAATGAGCACTTAACTGCACAAACACATCCTTCCATCTGCACTCGTAAATAAATCTGTGCCATAGGATGCCCAGCGCTGGTACTGTTGCCATAAATCAGAACCTCCTCATTAGTTTAAGGTAACAACAGAGATTTTCATTGTCAGAAGTTTTTGTCTTTATATAGTTCAATGAGTAAGTCACTTTGTAGCACTCAAAAACAAACACTGTGTGAAAAACTGAGCAAGTACCAGAATTCTCGCCTGTTACAGGTAGCTTTGCTTTACAACCTCTGAAAAGAAGGTAAAATAAATAGAAGAGATATGGGGATGGGCTGTGAGGGTGATGGAGATCAAGTTAATTCTTTCACATAGTAAGGGAAGGCTCCTCATATAGAAAAGAAGTTCCAGGGGGTGAAACATTCAGAGGTTGGAGGAGAAAAAGGGTCAAAATACAAAATCTGAAAGTAATTTAGCAATATCATTGCAGCACGTTTAAACACAGTAAGGGGAAAATAATTTTTTCTCAGGCTGCATAATGAAACTGGAGAAATATCTGTGGAAACATCCCATGGAATCTAATACTCTGGAGAGTTTTGAAAAGCCCAGAGCTGGTAAGAGTGCCCTTCCTGTTGAATCAGATGATGCCTCACAGCCTGGATAGCCCGAAAGGCAGACTGGTGCCGTCCCTTCCTCTGTGCTCCTGTCCAAAACACAGCATGGCATGACACAGATATTTGTTCTCATTTAACAAAGCTGCTCATATATGCTTACTTCACCCACTGAATTCACTTGACAAATAAACCTTTAGTCCCTTTTACAGAGCTCTAGAAAAATGAAAATTGCGTTTTAGTTGAGTTGTCAGTAAATGTGAGATAGATTTGTCTTTGTGTGTTTTCAAGAGGTCTCATGACCTCAGACACTGTTTTGGAGGTTTTTTATTTTAAAACCACATATTATGTTTTGTTGGTTTGGGGGTTTTTTTTAATCCTCTATTACTGTTGTGTATTTTGATCTTTGTTTTGCCCCTCTCCCCTCCTAAAAACCTAAACAACATGCAATAAAATCTTATGGAGTTGTATGGATTTGATAACATATAAACCAATGCAGAGAATAAAAAGAGAAGGAATACTTGGTATAGCACAGAAAATCTGAGAATTAATAGACCAAGTGCAAAGACCAAAGGCATGGATATGGTTGGATCATTCAGGGCTTTTTGAAACCATTAATTTGGGCATGAGGAGGATACTTTTGCCAATAAAAGGAATGGTTTTTGGATTGGAAGATAAGAGAGCAAGCAGTCATAAACAGCTATGAGCTGTTCAAGAAGGCAGTGGCAATATAATATTTAGAGTGGCAAAAAATACAAATGTCAAAAGATAAGCTTGTCCTGTCCAGAAATCCTCCAGAGTGCCGTGAGAAACTGGGAACCTGCTTCCACAGAAATCTGGGGTCTGTGTTAAGAAAAAAGTACGTGGTGTGGACTGGTGATATAAAAACAAATAATACTTGAAGAAAAGGTAATTATGGTGAAAGAAGAACACAAAGATTGTGGTGTATAAATATAATAGAGAAAGGAAAGAGAAAGAAGCAAACAGTGCAGATGGGAGTCCAAGGAATGCTATTACTTTGTTTTGGCTAAACATGAGGAAGCTGATTTTTTCCTTTTTTTTTTTATCTGAAAAATGCATTATTCCGGTGATACGAGGTGAAGCTGAATTTTCTGACAGAGATAAGGGAACAGCTTTTAAGGATAGATGAAGGTGCTGTGTTCTGAAAATATTAGGAACTCTTTTCATGGGTTATGAAATGCACTTTTAAATCTTCATAGAGGAGTAACCTGAGCTGGCAAACAGACCTTCAAAAGTCCTGACGTGCATTACTGAGGTAGGCCCAGTATCTGTTTTGTGCCAGGAGGAAGGCAGGGATGTCAGGGCTAGGGAAGAGTGGAAGTGGACACCTTCCACTAGCCCAGGTTGCTCCAAGCCCCGTCCAGCCTGGCCTTGGACTCTTCCAGGGATCCAGGGGCAGCCACAGCTTCTCTGGGCACCCTGTGCCAGGGCCTCCCCACCCTCACAGGGAACAATTCCTTCCCAATAGCCCATCTGACCCTGAACTCTGGCAGTGGGAAGCCATTGCCCCTTGTCCTGTCACTCCAGGTCCTTGTAAATAGTCTCTCTCCCTCTTTCTTGTCAGCTCCTTCAGGCCCTGGAAGGCCACAATTAGGTTGCCCCAAAGCTTCTCCAGGACACTGAGCTGAACAAGCACAATTCTCCAGTTTACAAGAAGGACATGAGGGAAGATCCCAGGGCACTGCAGGCCTGGGAGTCTAAACTCGTCACCTGGGTAAAACATGGAGAAATGACACTGGCTGCTATTGAAAGGCCATTGTACAACCAACATGGGCTCCCAAAGGGCAGGTCTGGTCTCCTTCTGTGATAAGGTTACAGCTCCATGGCTGAGGGAAAGGCACTGGATGTAGTTTTCCTGGTTCTCAGTAAGGGTTTTGATACCGTCCCTCACAGCATCCCTCTGGCCAAGTTGTCCAGCTGTGGGATGAGCAGGTTTTTGACTCAAGGAGTGAAGAACTGGTTGAAGGGCAGATGTCAAAGGATTGTGGAGATCTGGGATACATCTGGCCAAAGCGGCCTGGAAGCAGGGCTGGGAGGCACAGCCTGTGAGAAGTGGTTGAGGACTCCTGTTTTGTCTGCTTTGGAGAAACTGAGGCTGAGGGTTCACCTCATGGGTCTCTACAGCTTCCTCAGGGGACATGGAGAGGGACGTGCTGCTCTGTTCTCCCTGGGACCCAGTTCCAGGAGCTGTGGGAATGATAAAACTGTGTCAGGGGAGAGTCAGACAGGATATTAGGACGTTCCAAGAGGGTGGTCAAACACTGAACAGATCTCCTCGGGAGGTGAGAGATGCCCTAAGCAGTGATTGAGGCATTAACACAGTGCCCTTAATAATATATTTTTGATCAACCCTGAAGTGCTCAGGCAGTTGGGCAGATGATCTTTGGTGGTCCCTTTCCATTTGGAATTATTCTGTTCTATTCAATTTGATTTGATCCCAAAACCTGTATCTGCTATGTTGTTTATGATTGGCAAGGTGCCCCAGGTGACCAGCTTTGTTCAGTTGGGGCTGTAGGGGTCTAATCCCATTGTAGGTATCTCCTCTAGTCCTGAAAACTGTTATTGGAGGGCTTGAATAAAAGAAAAACAAAAGGGAAAAGCAGTTTATGGATAGTCTCAGGAAATGCATATTTAATCTGAGTAAATGCTGTCTCCTTTGCTGAATGTGGATAAATAAATTCTGTGGATTACTCAAGTTCTTCATTCAGTTTTCTTTGACTCACATTTCTCTGTATTTCAAAGGGCTCAAGTTAAAAACAAATTTATATATGTAATATAGACCCAACACACAATGATATTACTATTGTAAAAATCCTTTTAAAAATATATTTTGTTGCACAGTTAAACCTACAAAAAACACAGCTGATGACTTTTGCAAAGGTGAACAAAGCAGAGTACTTGGCTTTGATTGCAAGAATTCACCATTGACTAATCTTTAATAATATGAAATGAAATTTAAAACTGACATAAATGCAGAGAAAGATGCTTTAAGGTGGAAAGGGCTTGGCTGTCAATAAGAATACAGCATTCAAATAATTTTATTCAAAAGAAACGTTCATAGAAATATTATGTGAGGTGTGGTTATTTTGATTTATTCTCTTTCGGGTTCCTCCAGATCACTGAAGTGTGTAGCTGACTCTTAGCCCCTAAAGGCTGGGTAATAAAGTGTATGGCACATGATAAAACACAGGTACTAAAGGAAGATAATGAGGGTAATTATGTGTTTCAGTGGCCATGGTCTAAATTGGCATCCCATTACTTATCAGGGCAATCTTTACTTACAAACTCACACAGGTACTAGGGGTGTGTAGAAGGCTAAAAAGAAAATGCTTAGAGAGCCACAACCAATTAAATAATTGGCATTTTCCTAATATACAGAGACAACTATGGATCATCCCTCATGATGATATAGGATTATTTACTAAAAATAACAGCTATTTCTCAATACATTTTAACCCCCGCTTCATCTTTCACAACCCTTTGAGATGGAAGTTTTGCATCCTTATCTGAGAAGAAAGAAGGGCATGAGCTCCTCAGATTTTTTTTTCGGTTTTTTTTAAAACAGAGAATGAGGGAGTACATAGGAATTCCAAATGTGCACACAAACAAGGCTCTTTCATGTTCACACAGGCAGAACAAAAACAAAAAAAAAAAAGAATCCCTGCAGCAACTAATTCTCTGTCCTCTCATATTGAAACTTAAAAAAATCCGGAGTCGATATCAGAGACGTCAATTCACAAAAAAATCTCCAACTGTCCAGTGGTGTTCTTTGTTCATGGAGCTGATCAAAGTCCTCGGATGGAAGAGGGAGCAGGAGCTGTCCAGAAGCAAATCCCTGTTTCTCTGCTTTGGCAGCAAAAACCAATGAGCATATATTCCACTTGTTCTGTCCAACAGCCATCCACGTCCTCTTGTGTCAGCCAGGGAGGCTCCTAAAAACCCAGCCATGGAAAGTTTTGTGTAGTGATTCCATTGAGGTTTGGGCTTCCACCTGGAATTTTACTGCATGGCGCAATATAAATAAGTTCTTGTTCCTTTGCTGAACTGTGGTTCAACGTGAAGGAGATACATCCACACCCAGAGTTTGCCTGGCCTTTGCTTATACAAAATTTCCTGTAAATAGATGTATCTTATTTATTTATTTATGTATTATAGTTATGAATGAATAAATAAATAAATAAACATTTTTTTTCCTGTAACTGAAATTCCTGCATTGTGGGAGACTGCTCAGCCATTACAGATTGCTTTGAGGAGTGTGGCACTCGCATTTGTGATCTCATGTTTAAAATTCATATTTTTCTCTGTACATCTTTTGCTTGACTTGCATCGAATCTGCTTTTCTGTTGTTGCTCTGATTTCCCCTCCTAAATCAGAATGAGCAAGCCTTTAGCTTATCACTGAGTAGCAAACCACCTGTAAAAAAATTTACTTGTGCTTTACATCTATGAATGTGTATATAGATGTAAAATATAAGCTTATATTTTACATAAATACATGTATGTATATATGTGTGTGTGTGTATAGATATGTGTGTGTGTGTATAGATATATGTGTGTATATATATATACATTCATATACATAAGGGTCTTGCCTAACACTTTATTATTAAATATTGTCTTCTTATAAAGAAAAAAGAAAAGGTAAATATAAGAATGTCCTCAAATTATTCTGCCAAATAAAATGGTCACAAAATCGTTAATATCCACCATAGAAACTGTAAAAGCTGCTGCAATAGCTCTGTCCACCAGACTGGCATTAATTCCTAGGTGAAGTTTAGGAAAGAAGGATAAATGGAAAAAAAAGAATCAAATGGGACAATATTGTTCATGAAGAGAGTGGTAGAGATGAAAACAAAATAACATTTACACTGAGCTTTTCTTCTGTGACATTAAGCCTAGGCTTAGAATTTAGACCAAGTTCATCATGTTTTTTACAGTGTTTCAGAATTACAGAAACCTTTAAACATTAACAGATGACAGAGCCCCAGTGAGACATCAGAAACAGGCTTTGAGCTGTGCTGCTTGACACAGGCAGCCTGGGCCACTAAAGAAGGAAGCTGGAACAAAATCCCAACCTCACAGGGACATATGCACGGAACAGCAACTGAGAGAACCCGAAGTTCTTCCTAATATGACTGCATGCATAAATAAAATAAAAACAAAACCAAGCAAAACAAACCAACCAAACAAACCCCAATTAAAAAAAAAAAAAGTAAAATAAAATTAAATAAAGAGGTATTCTGATTTTTTTTCATTTCATTTAATCAATTATTACTTTGCATGTCTGTAGCCCAGCATAAGCTCTAAAGGCACAGGGTGAAGGAAAATGTGTTGTACAATCTCCTTGACTTTCCTCTCAAAGCTGAGGTCTGAGCACCTGGTTTAGGTGTGTGCACGAACCCGGGACAGGAAAAAAAAAGAACTTTGCAGCTTGGAATAATTTTTTGTGCTCATGTGGGTCTGTTTTAAAAATCTGAAAAACTTTCACGAACATCTGGCTAAGACATATGAAATGTACTTAATTGTGCCAGCTGAGTTCTTTTCAATAAGAAATTGGAGCTAATCAAGTCTGCCATTATCTGCTGAAGATGCCAGAGGCTTCCTTGTTCTTTTATTCTTCCTTCTAAATTGGGAGAGGGTGACTGAATCTCCTTGTACAATTTTCTGTTGCTGCCAGAATGTTTACAATTTATCCTTAATTAACCACAAAATGATTCTGTAATCAGTGGCAAAGTTCAAAACTGTAATAAGTAGGCTTTTTGTGAGTGTATTTTTAAATTAATTCATTGTGGTTTGTTCTCAAGCCTTCTATGGTTTGCAGAAGTGGAAAAAGCTGA
Source organism: Edolisoma coerulescens (assembly GCA_013397115.1). Taxonomy (NCBI): domain Eukaryota; kingdom Metazoa; phylum Chordata; class Aves; order Passeriformes; family Campephagidae; genus Edolisoma; species Edolisoma coerulescens. The sequence continues at coordinate 14,071 of VWZW01007083.1, forward strand.
AAAATTCCATAAACTGGAAGGGACGATGTATCAAATTATGGGGTGATGGAATCACAGGATGGTTTGGGTTTCCCTGGAATTGTTCCAGGCCAGGTTGGACGGGGTTTGGAGCAACCTGGGCTAGTGGAAGGTGTCCCTGCCCGTGGCAGGAGGTGGTACTGGGTGGGCTTTAAGGTCCCTCCCAACCCAAACCATTCTGGGGTTCTGTGATTTCTCAAAGCATCTAGGATGTGTTTCTAAATCCATCAGAAATGCCCTAGATCCGTATGCAGGTATTTTAAACAGGGAATGTCATGGTCGGTGTTGGGAGCCCTGGCTGGGAAACACAGAACAAATGCGCTGTAGTGGAGACAGGACATTTTTGACATATCCAAGAATTAAACCTCCAGAACAGCTCTTTTCATTCTCTGTATGAAGGTCTGTGCAGTGGATTGGTCAGGCTAGGACACAGCACCTGGAATTGGCTGAAAATGATCCAGGTTGCATTCAAACTAAAGTAAGCAGACAATTATCAGACGTCTGTGTTAGTGTGAATCTACATGAAAAATATTCAGCATTTATTTCCTGAGATATAGTAATAAATTTTGGCTGAACTAAACCATTATTGATGCATTTTTTCTTGTTTTCTGTACTTTCAGAATACTACAAAACAGTGATAATTCCCAACTGTCTGAGCAAATGCAGAGGACGCCAGGCTGAGAGGTGCAGTCTGTACAGTACATGGAAGGGATAACATCCAGAGGGACCCTGACAGGACCCTGGGAAGTGGGTCCATGCAAGTCTAATGAAGTTCAAAAGGTCTGGAGCAAGGTCCTGCATCTGGGCAATGGCAGTGAAGACTGGGGGATGAAGGGATTGGGAGCAGCTGTGCCAAGAAGGACTCGGGTGTGCTGGGGGGTGAAAAAGTGGCCATGCCACAGCAATGTGCTCAGAAATCCCCCGTGCCCTGGGCTGAGCCCCAAGAGTGGGCAGCAGGAACGGGGGGATTCTGCCTCTCTGCCCTGCTCAGGTGAGACCCCACCTGCAGAGCTGCCCCAGCCCTTGGGCCCAGCACAGGAAGGACTAAAGCTTGTCCAGGGCAGGCCCACAAAAATGATCAGAGGGCTGGAATAGCTCTCCACAGGCTTTGAGCATCCTGATCCTGTGATAGATGTCCCTGGCCATGACAGGAGAGCTGTCATGGCCAGGGCTCCATGGGCTTAGATGGGCTTTGGAGCTCCCTTCCAACCCAAACCATTCTAGGATTCCGTGATCCTAAACTCCTTCATTACTTGTGGCATTTTGTGCCATTACTTTTATACCAAACTGCTGTAATGCTGCTCTTACTGAGCCCTATTTTCTCTTCCAGAATCCCAGAGTTGCTTTCTGCCCTCACTTACACCCACACTAAATTTCATGCAGTGTCACAAACACCAGCAGGGAATGTGGAGCCAGATGCAAGAAGTTTCAGATCTAAGTATCTTTTTCTCTCTTGTTTCTATCTTTTTTAATAATTTTTCTCAGCAAGTTCTCCACAGCACCCAGCTGGTGTTGCCAGTGGCTTAGAAAACTTGAGCTGTCTATGTATTCAAATGGGAATTGGCAGGAGTAAATATTGAGGGAGTCCAAATACATTCTTGAGACATATGCCATTATAAGCAAGCTTAATAAAAATAAAAGCATATTTTGAAATAAAGAAACCAAACCCAAACTAAAAGGACTGGCACATTAATAAAAAGAATAGCCCTTGGCAAGGGCAAGGTGTCTGATGCAACTCAGTAATGATATTCATGGGGTGTTTAATGAACCCTATGTTATTGTGATATAAGGAAAAAAGTACAGAAGTGTTAAATGGAGCTTGGGGCTGTTTTGCAGATTTCTCCAAGCTTCAATTATTAGGAGTCTGGAAGGCTGAGAGGAGGAACAGCTAAAGGAAAAAGAGTTTAAACATTAGTCAGCTGCAAAACATCCATTGTCTTGCACTGCCAAAGCTTGGTTACTGAGCAGCTTGTTTTCTGTGGTTGCATTTCTAAAACTTCTCACAAACTACGAGGAATGGAACCCTTGGAAAAAGGGATATGCTGGGTGACACTTCCCAGATTACTCAGCACCATCACCAACGCTTGGGTGTGTGGAGTGTCACCATGAGCAACTCTGTGCCCAGAGGATAGTGTTCCACACCACGGGCAAACACCTTCTCTTTGTAGAATATCCCGAGCTGGAAGGGGCCCACAAGGATCATGGAAGTCCAGCTGCCCTTCCCAGCACACGCAGAAGCACAGCTGGCCGGGTCTGACAGGGCTGTGCTTTGCTCCTGGTGCTCCCTCACTGCCTTAATTCATATCCCTGCTCACACCCACAGGTTCCTCAGCCCCTGGAGCTGACCTTGATCCCATCCAACATTAAATATCTATAAACTGGGCTCCTTTTCATCCAGCCTTCAGCTCAAATTTGAATATTTCCATATTCTGGTTTCCTCCTCCACTAGTCCAGCCAGCTGGTGCAGTTGGGAATTTGCCGATGAATCACACACAGAGATGAACAGAGTGTGAACTTTCAAGAGACATTTCAAACTTAGTGTAGTTTTTCATGTGTTGGGGGAGGTTTTGCTGGATATTGGGAAAAGGTTCTTCCCCCAAAAGGGTGCTGGGCACTGCCCAGGCTCCCCAGGGATTGGGCACAGTCCTGAGGCTGCCAGAGCTCCAGGGGCGTTTGGACACTGCTCCCAGGGATGCACAGGGTGGGGTTGTTGGGGTGTCTGTGCAGGGCCAGGAGTTGGACTGGATGATCCTTGTGGGTCTCTTCCCACTCAGGATATTCTGTGATTCCATGTCGTTAACCAGAAATTCTCCCAAAACAGATGTCCCTGCAATCCACATATCCTTGCATCCAGATCTCCTTAGACAAGCACATCTCTGTGCTGACAACTTCCAATTCCTTCAACAGGAGCACTCTCCCACTGCAGGCTCGTCATATTTAATGCATTACACCTGCTACTCATGAATATTTTACTGTGTCATTTTTATGAGTAGTAAACACTGGGAAGAAGAAAGCCCAGAGGAAACCTCTCCCAGCCTGTGACTGCAAAAATGCCAGCTTTGCCTTGCTGCTGTGCCCTTGTACCTGGAACTCTATATTGGAGTTAATAGGGTGGGTTAATATTTCCATTTCTAAACCTTTCTGTCCAGGTTACCAGTATAGGCACTCTGTGTGCTGCTGAGGTTGTTTTCAGGAAAAATAGGCATATTATTTGTATTCTCTACAAATAAAAAGCCATGTTGTTGGGTAATAAAAAAGGACAGAGGGCCATTGAATTGAGCAGAGGTGTTGACTGAGAACATGGGAACTCTGCTTCAAGGTTTTCCATTTGTTAGATTGAAGTAATGTTAAGAGGTCTGTTATAATAGATTATTTCCATGATATTCCTCTAAGCTATGGCTGGGGGGGAGCTATCCAAAGCTGACTGTCTACTGTGGCTAATCTCCGGCCACTCTGTGCCTTAATCCCATTATTTTCCTACATGTTTTTCCCATTCATCCCATGATTTTGCATAAAGCACATTTGTCAGTTTACGTGTCCATATGGAGTGCAGGGTTCAGTTTATGAAGAGGCTTCCTTTTGAGATTTGCACATTACCCAACTTAGCATGAAAGTATTTTCCCCTCCTGACAAATGTTAGATTGGAAAGATATATTATGCAGTAAAGTCCAGGGAAAAATGCCAAATCTGCGCGAATTTAGCATCATGAACATATAAAAGTGACTAAAAAATAACTGCAACATTTATACTCTCAACTTGGAAGTATGGAAATAAACTTTAACTTAGAACCAAACAGCTTCTGCCTTCAAGGAGTCTGACATTTGCATCCCTAATAGTCCCAAGATTTCTAACAGCAAATCCAAACAGCCCTATCTGCACCCTGAAAAGTGAAGATATAAATACAGATACATACAGACATATGTTTATATATTCATTACTTAGAAACAGTTTTAACTGCTCGGAGCCCATGGCAAGACGAAATTTTTCCATGGGTATTTAAAAAGAGCTGCAAAATGTGTCATCACAGATGTATTTCTGATCTGTTTCATGCCTAATAATCATATCTAAATAACTAGATATTTCCTAAACAGCATTTTCCTTAGAGCCTTTTAAATGCAGTAATGTGTCCAGCAGCTTTGGAGATTATCACCCAGAAGAACTTGTGAAGTATAGAAGGAAAATAAACCCCCAAATATTAAACATTGGCAACAGCAACATAACTATCCAACTGATTTTACTAAGTATTTTTTAAAGTCTTGTTGTAATGATTTTTTTAAAAGGTTTTTCTCCTGCTATTTCACTATGGAGACCCATTTTGTAAAACGAAATGATGAAGTTCTATGTTTATTTCCAATAAATTTTTAGGGTAAATAATCTCAAGAAAAATGAAGATTTGCTATTTGTTTTGGGGTTCATCCTTGATGCAGCCCCTAGATGAGCTGAGATCATATAATGTACCATACATTTTACAGAGAATCCCACAATCTCTGAGGTTGGAAAAGGCCTCCAAGGCCATCGACTCCACCCTGTGCCCGATGCCCACCCTGTCCCCAGCCCAGAGCACTGAGTGCCACNCCCAGAACTGGACACAGCACTCGAGGTCCCTCAGCTGTGCCAGCACAGGGGACAGTCACTGCCCGGGGCCTGTGCCCACACCAGGGCTGGCACAGCCCAGGGGCCATTGGCCTCTTGCCCACCTGGGCTCCTGTCCAGCCTCTGTCCGCAGCACCCCCAGGGCCTTCCCTGATGGGCACTGTCCAGCCATGTTAGAAACATGCACTTGTTTGAAACAGTCCAATGGGTCTTCAGTGGGGGTTAATACTGACTTTGAAGAAAGCTGGGGCACACAACCTGTGTCAGGGGAACGGCATGGGGAAAAACCCAGTGTGACTGAAAGTTATAAAATTTCCTGGTTGTTTGGAATAAAATGGGGAGAGACCACCAGAGTCTGCCAAGAGATAGACATCTGCATAAAAACAATGTCTAAACCAATCCTGAAGGTCCAAGGGAAGCCTATGAGGCATCCCATGATGTGAAAGCTCAGAGAGAACGTGTATCCACAGACCTGTGAATAACTTGGAATGCAGAAGAAAAGACTGCAGCAAAAGGGAGAGGAAAAATTCCCCCCTGTGAGAGGACAGGTACCTGGATATTTGTGTCTAACACCCCGGATATCGAGTTCACAGGGATGGTTACACCTAAGGTGTTTTGCAGTCGTTGTGCCCTCCTTTGGGAAAGTAAATTAAATGTGTGCATTAAAATCCTAAAGGTGTGTTCAGACCTTGCAATCCTCACCATGGAAGTTTATCCTCCAAAATGCCTACAGAGTTTTTCAAAAGTAGAACAAGAAATTCAGATCAACATTAGATGACAAGGAGAAAATTAGTTTCAGAAATGAGATCCTTGGAAGACTTCTGGACCAAGAAAATTTTTAATCAACTAAATATTTTCCATTTGACATGTAATTAAATGCTGTTTTTCATTTTAGACCTAATTAACTTTTTAAAAATCAATTAAAAATGAAAACACTACTTTAAAATGAAAGGGGATGTTTCATTTAGAAATGCTGAAACATTTCACATAAACCCCCTTTTCCCCATATTAAATTAATGACTCCATTTTATCTGTGCTTATTGATAGCTTTGTTCATGCAAAATATACATTTCAAGGAACTTAATAATCTTCAAAAAGTTGTACCCACCTCTGTAGAGGGCCACTCTAAGTTTTCTCAAGGAGTTTGTATTGTCTTTGCCCAAATTGCCTGTCACCATTACCTGGGACTACATACGAAAAACAGTGCCCTAAAATTTAATCAGGTGTGACATAATATTTGGAAAATAAACCCAAACCAATACAAGTATATTGTATTTTTTTTTTGCCTTTTATATTTATCCTAGAGAAAGTTTAATGTAAATATCGTATTCTGCAGGCTGGAGTCAGGGACCTGTAAGTGCAAAAATGCATCGGCAGCTTATCATTGCAGCCAAGGATCAGAGCAGTTTTCAGCACACTGAAAGCTGATGGTGAGGTCAGTCTGCACGTGGAAAGTGCAGCGTTATAACCTGATGCAGATTTGGTCGAGTTCCTGCAAAATATTTATAACAAAGCTCTAGAACACGATATCCAGAAAAATTACATGTGAGTTTTGAAATGCTATTTGCAAAAGGTCCAGACTTATTTCTATGTGCCCCATGCCCCCTCCCCTCCAAAAAACCCAACCCAAAATCTAAACAAGGCAATCTCACAAAGCAGATGGATCAAGCACTTGTAAAATCAATGGAGAAGAGATTTGCTGCTGGAAAAGCTCTGTGGGGAAGAACCTGGGGATCCTGGTGGACAAGGAGCTGCCCCTGGCCATGAGAGTGTCCGGGGGGACAAAGATCCAGTGGGATCCTGGGGCCATCAGGAAGAGCTTTCCCAGAAGGTCAAGGAGTGGTCCTGCCCCTCTGCCCAACCCTGGGAGCACCTCTGGAGTGATCCTGCCCCTCTGCCCAGCCCTGGGAGCACCTCTGGGGGGATCCTGCCCCTCTGCCCAGCCCTGGGAGCACCTCTGGAGTGATCCTGCCCCTCTGCCCAGCCCTGGGAGCACCTCTGCAGTGCCGTGTCCAGCTCTGGATCCCCAGCACAGCAGGGACAGGGAGCTGCTGGAGCGGGGCCAGCGGAGGCTGCGGGGCTGAGGAAGGGCCTGGAGCATCTCCGTGCCCAGGCCAGGCTGAGGGAGCCGGGGCTGCTCAGCCTGGAGAGGAGCCCCAGCTGAGAGGGGCCCTCGGGCCTGGCTGTCCCTGGCTGCAGGGAGGGCTCCGAGCAGGGCCGGGCTCTGCTCCGGGGCCCAGCAATGGCCCCAGAGCCACGGGCAGGGCCTGAGCCCAGCAATTCCCCTGCCCAGGAGGCAGAACTTCTGCCCTGGGCAGGGCCCAGCCCTGAGCAGATTGTGCAGAGAGGCTGTGGGGTCTCCTCCCTGGGGATATTGCAGAGCTGTGTGGGCACACTGCTGTGCCCTGTGCTCTGGGATGGCCCTGCTGGAGCAAGGAGGTGGCACCAGATGGGCCCCTGAGGGCCCTTCCAGCCGGACCCATCCTGGGATCCTGTGATTACTTTTTCCAAGCCTTCTCCCAGCTCATACCAATCCATTAATGATATAATCATCTCTGGCTTGCTCTAAAAGTTTTTGTTTCTTTGTGACATCATTAAGTAGACTTCCCTAGGTATGAAAATGACCAAGAATCCTCCTATTAAATAAGTTAATCTTAAATTGGTAAATTAATATTAAATAATTAAAATAATCATGAATCTTACTAAATCATCAAGAATCCTGCTCTTGTGCTGGCCCACACTCTCAAGTGAGGAAACGCCTATGAACCTGGAAAGTCTTGGATTTCATATACCCACTTCTTGTCAAAAGGGAAATTGTAAAAAAGAAATTAAGGATAATGAACTTGTGTTTATCTGGCACTGTAGGGAATCAGTCATTTATACTACCGGGCCCTCTGGCATAGAGTAGGAGAAAGGCTGCTAATTAACAGTGGTTGGTTATTAATCACACTTATTCCCTCTCCATTCGCTCCATGAAGTACTTGCACTACAAGTGCTTTCCTTGCTTGGAGAAGAGCAGCTGTATCTACTCCTCTGTATTCAAACAGGCAGATGTTAGAAGGACCTTAATTTTCACACATTTGTCTGAAAAAAGGTCTCATTGTTACAGTCTCAATCTTAAGACTAATGCTTCTTAAAAATAATGCTTCTGAAAATAGAGCACTTGAGCACTCCCAAGGATAGTACTTTATAAATTCATTATAGGTACATCTAGAGGATAATACATGGAAAAACAAAGATAAAACTGTGACTGGCTCCATGCCGATCACTCGAGAGCATGACATCACTCTTGGGACAGGCAGCCCATGAGAGGTCATCTCAACAGAGTGAGAAGTCAGACAAAGGTAGAAATTAGTAGGGAAAGGCAAAAGTGCAAAATAACCTATGTTAATGCCACTGCTCAAATCCAAGTGTATGTGCATCCTGCATATTCCCACAAAATCCCAGCACTGCTGATGTGGGAAGGCACCTCTGGAAGTGATCCAGTCCAAATGTCTGGTCAGAAAGCAGCAGAGCAGACTGCCCAGATTGTGTTCAGCAGGTGTCTGAATAGCACCATCACATATCCAGAATGGCACAGGTTGCCCAGGGTAGTGGTGGACTCACCACCCTTGGAAGTGTTCAGGAAATAAGTGGATGTGGCACTTGGTGATACAGTTTGGTGACATGGTGGTGTTAGTTCAAAGGTTGGACTTGATGGTCTTGGAGCTCTTTTCCAACCTAAGTGATTCCATGATTTTGCTGTTCTGTGATCTGTGGATGGTGAAACCACAACCTCTCTGGGCAACCTATGCCAGTGTTTGATACCTCTCATGATAAAAAATATATAACTAATAATAATGAATTAAATTACTTAAATTTAAATAGTATTTCTATTATTTCACTTTGGACCCACTGCTGCCTCATGTCCTGTCACTGGACACCACTGAAAGGGCCTGATCTATCTCTTCTACACATTTTTTCAGGTATTTGTACACAAAAAGGGAGGGATAAGACTCCCCAGGTTTCCGTTTCCCCAGGCAGAGCAGTCCCAGCTCTCTGAGCATCTCCTTGTCCCCAGCCCAGGACACAGCACTCCTGATGGGATCTCACCAGCACCAAATGTGGAATCACAGACTGGTTCAGACTGGAAGGGCCCTCAGGGGCTCATCTGATGCCACCTCCCTGCTCCAGCAGGGCCATCCCAGAGCACAGGGCACAGCAGTGTGCCCACACAGCTCCGGAATATCCCCAGGGAGGAGAACCCACAGCCTCTCTGCACAATCTGCTCAGGGCTGGGCCCTGCCCAGGGCAGAAGTTCTGCCTCCTGGGCAGGGGAATTGCTGGGCTCAGGCCCTGCCCGTGGCTCTGGGGCCATTGCTGGGCCCCGGAGCAGAGCCCGGCCCTGCTCGGAGCCCTCCCTGCAGCCAGGGACAGCCAGGCCCGAGGGCCCCTCTCAGCTGGGGCTCCTCTCCAGGCTGAGCAGCCCCGGCTCCCTCAGCCTGTCCTGGGCACGGAGATGCTCCAGGCCCTTCCTCAGCCCCGCAGCCTCCGCTGGCCCCGCTCCAGGAGCTCCCTGGCCCTGCTGTGCTGGGGATCCAGAGCTGGACATGGCACTGCAGAGGTGTCCCCAAGGCTGGGCAGAGGGGTAGGATCACTCCAGAGGTGCTCCCAGGGCTGGGCAGAGGGGCAGGATCTTTACTCCAGAGGTGCTCCCAAGGCTGGGCAGAGGGGCAGGATCACTCCCTGACCTGCTGCTAATGTTCTCCTCAGGATCCCATTTGTCCCTTGGCCCCCAGGGCACTGCTTGCTCACAGACCATCTGGAAATGTTCTGCTGGTTGAAAACTCCTCAAGGTCAGCATAATAATAGGAAGAAATGCCACATATATTGGTATTTTCCATCCCAAACATGGGGAGTATCTTCTCTCACAGTTCCTGAGCTCTGTGGTCACAGTGCTATTAGACAGGCAGATTTGTTTTTACCTCTCAAGTTTATTTCCATGTTCAGGTGACTTCCCAAACACTTTGCAGCATTAGGGATCATACTTGAGCCTAGTTTTACCCATTTTTGAATTGCATCACATGATGGTTATTCCACGGACACACAGCTTGACAGGCCAGGACAAGAACTGAGGAATATCTAATTCCTACTTTGCTAATGACCAGAAGAAAACAGCATCTCTAAGACTGGAAGGTTATTACCTATTTTATGTTATGTTATTGACCTCATTAAACTCAAACTCAGAAAATGATAACTGTCCATGGAAATTGCAATTTTCTAATGTGTTTTCTCCTTTCTTCTTCAGATTAAGTATTGTCTTATTTAATACAATATAATTGCATGGAACAATTTATTTCAGCGTTCACTTGATAGACATGTTACAGCTGTGTGCCAGAGTAAACCCTAAGTCTAGAACTAAGCATTAGATCAGCTATTAAAATTGATAGCAGATGTGGACAAACTTCATATAAGCAGAAACACAGCTGGAAGCTGGTGGGAATGTGGCACACACATCCGTGTTAAGTCCGTCATGGTGATACTGTGCTGAACTCCAGCGGAAAAAAAATGCTTTTAATGGCTTTAGAAAATTATGGAGTGAAAATTAAAGTTACAGTGGTTGAAATTTATCGTGTTCTTAATATATCTGTCCTTTTTTTTTTTTCTTTTTCCCTGAAGGCATACATACTCATAAATATTCACCCTTTGTTTTCAAAAAGAGCTCAGATTCATTTAGCTTAGCGGGTCCTTTCAATGCATTCTGAAGTTTGTTAACATAGCCCTGACATTCCTGAAGGAAATCTATTTAATCTTTCCGCACACATATATTTTCTCCTGATTCATATCCATCTGCTCATCCAGTGAAATATGAGAAATGAGAATATTTCTTAGTTAAAAGTTTAGAACTTTCAAGGTTTTGGCTGGCACAGCTCTATCCCTCAGCAGGGTGATGCCAGTTGAACCATGCCCAGAAGAATTCTGTGACCTTTAACATAATGGAACTTCATAACCTCCACCGTCTGCTACACAGAAGTCTAAATCACAGTGTAGTTGGGGAAAACCAAAAAGAAGTGGGTAATGAGGTCTCAGAAATGTTAAAGAAAAGTTTTTATTTTCAACCGCACTGAAATTTTCTTGATTTGGATATCTGGTGATGGTCAAGAGCAGATGGTCTCCTGATCCTGAGAGGGTCATGTTGAGGATGACTGGACAACTCTGGAGGTCAAATCATTGATGGTGGAAGCAATGTTTTGGTTTCTATGGTCACACAGGAATCTTTGAAGACTGACAAGTGCATGAGAGACAAGAACCACCTGACAAAGTGGGACAAAGACACCTTTTCCAGGTTGGCCCATCTGGAAAGGAGATCTCTCAACCAGGAACTGGGAAATGAGTCAGCTCAGAGCCAGGAGAGGACAGACCAACATAAGCAATATTAATTGTTCCAGGCCAGGCTGGACAGGGATTGGGGCAGCCTGGTCTAATGGAAGGTGTCCCTGCAGGGAACTAGACCAGCTTTAAAGGTCCTTTCCAACCCCAGCCATCCTGTGAATCTGTGATTCCGTGATTGGGGTGACTCTGCTACAGATCTCTTGATTGGGAAGAAGTAGATGAGCCCCTCATTTCTACAGGAATTCCAACAGGAATCTCATGAAATTCAACAGTGGGAAGCACTAAGTCCTTCCAGTGGGGACAAACAAATCCATGCTCTAGTCCATGCTGGGCACCGCATGGCTGGAAGAGAGAAGGAGCTGGGGGTCCTGGTGAACACCAAAGTTGAACAAAGGTCCATGTGCCCAAAGGCAACCAGTAGCCTTCAGGGAGAGCAGAGTCAAGGGAAGTGTTTTTTCCATGTCACACAGCACTGGGATACACAGCTGGAACGATGTGTCCAGGGCTGGACAAGAGGGACAGGGACTTAGCAGGGTTAGTCCAGCACAGGAATTTATTTGATGTTGCTTTGAGGAAGCAGCACAGGAAAATCTCCAGTTGGAAAAATCTTTTCCAACCTCAACTATCCTATGATCCAGACATTCTGCCACATTATTCTCCTTTAAGTTTGGTGGAAGCTGTCCCTGCCCATGCAGGGGGGGTTGGAACTTAATGGTTTTTAAGGTCACTTCCAACCCAAACCACGTTGGGATTCTGAGATCAAAGTAGTGTTCAAAGTAGCATCTGACGTGGAAAAAAACCCTGAATATGCAAAATTTTGTGGGTGGAGCGGCAAGCATTTTCTGATAAAAAGCTATAAAGTGCCTGCTAGCAATCCTTACTGGATAAAAGCATGTGAATGTTTTAAATATTTTGATGAAACCATCTGTGAACGTCCAATGCTTCCATTATAGCAATTCTCTCAAATATAATAAGTGGGAAGAATTACAATAAAATAAGCATCAAAGTGAGTGTTAAAATAGGAGCATTTTTGACAACAAATGTTCTTTTAAGGGTGAGAGCTGCGGGTCCACAAACCATTAAATCAATGAAACTTTTAAGTAAAATTCCAGAATGATATCAGTTAAGTAGTGGGTGCACCTGCAAAATATATTTTTCATTCAGCTCAGTAATTACAGGGCATCCATCACTTCTGAATCTTCTCACCAACAAATTGCATAAAGTTTTCTGTATTCTCCAGCCTGTATTATTGTATCAGTAATATTGTATCTTTTCTTTTCAAGTCAGTGGAGTTAAAAACAGTGAGTAAAGAAAAAGAAAGAGAGTAAATTCATGGAACTGCCTAAACCCATCATAAAAAGTATATAACCCATTCATGGCTGCAAAGCTCTTCCTGTGGAAGCAAGACAAATCACTTCTTAACCCCTATAAACTTTTCAGGAACAATCAGGGGCTGTCAAAGGAGTTGCAATTACTTACAAATCTGGGAGTCTTTCTCCTTCCAGCAATGAAATTTATGTAAGAGCTCTAGGTGCTATTTCACTTTGATTGTCTTTCCACTTTTACATTTTATTCTCAAATGAAATGTTGTTAATTCGATGTGAAAAGGATGCAATGTCAGAGAAAGGTCTTTTACACATATTTCTTACTATTTATTTTTAAACAGATAAACAGCCCAAATGCCTACTACCAGGTTCCCTACTTTGAAATATCGATTTTTGTTTTGCAGTGGTTGTGGTGGTGGAGTGACCTTGGCTGGCTCTGGGATGCTCAGGTGTCCTCTGCTCTCAGCCACAGAAATATTTGCCCATATTTGCCCATATTTGCAGAGAACATTTGCTAGAAGTCTTCAATAACCATTAAGCTTTGCCTGCAAGACAAATTATAGTTTATGGGGTTTTTTGCCATTGTTTGTACATAAAATTTCTATTTAAAAAAATAACGAAGATATTAAGCAAAACTGCACTTTTCAGGTTCAGGAAAATTAAACATTACACTATGCTTTTTAATATTTATTATTACTAGCTAGAAAGATAATGCATCCCCAAAGTTTTACTAAAAGACTTGAAAAGGCCTCATTTTATGGAAAATATATCCATGTTTATTGTTTTACCTTTTTCCCCTCTGACAAAATAAGAACATTTTCTATTTAATTTGTATTAGCAAAAAGCTCCCGTTAAAATCTAAGTTAAGGAAAGAAGGAAAAGGTTCCCAAGTGTTTTGGTTTATTGACAGATTTTTACCTTAGCCCAATTTGTGTCAGATCATCATAGTTTTACATAAGCAAGTTTTAATTACCTGAAATGCAAAATTAATAGTTTCCCCCAGTTTTAGAATGACTTAAACAAACATTTATTTATTTAGATGAAAGAAAGCAATTAAAGATATTTGGGAAAATTTTAATTACACAAAATGTATTTGTATTTCCAACCCAAAGCCAATTCAATTGTATGCTGTTTAAAAATGCATTATTCTTGTTCAGGGAGTACATTAATCCTATAAGTTCCTGAAAAGATTTAAAAAAATTACTTTGCACTTTGTTTTCTAACTCACAAAACAGGAAACCACACTGAAGTGACCTTGTGGCTGCTGCTTTCCTCATTTCTCACACTTGCCCCTAAAGCCACTTGCTAGGTTCTCAGCGTTCTTAAAGAACAAAAATGGTCACCAGGAGCTCAGATAAAACTCTCAGGAAGGGTCCAGGTGTCAGTTTAAATTATGTACCCTGACCAATTGTCAACCCAGCATCAATTTAGGGCTCCAAAATCTCCTGAGCTTTATGTTTTTTATCCAAAGTGGACATTTCCCAAGGGGTTGGAACCAGATGACTTTCAAGGTCCCTTGCAACCCAAGCCATTCTGTGATTCTGTGAGTTTTCATCTCTTACTTGGCTAAGCTGCTTCTTGTGCAACTGTGTTACCTGTGACATCCTTTGGCAAGAATTCCAGCACTTCCTTGTCATTGTGTGTTTTCCATACTATGTCCCATGAGCTGGCCCTGGAACCATCACCTCACAGCCAACAGTCTGGGTAAGAGGGGAGTTCAGAGGGGATGTTGGAGAGGAGTTGTCATCAGGACTCTGGCAGGAGCAAAATTTCCCTCTGAATCGCATCTTGACTCCCTCCTGTCTCCTGGAGTCCTTCTTAGAGCGGATTTCCCTTCTTTGGGATGCACCTTCTTATCACCAATGCATCCCTCTTCCTACCCAGCATCGATAAAGGCATCACCCAACCTTCCTTTCTTTTTCAAGAGCTTCTGTTGACTTTCCTGCGAGGAGCAAGAAGGGGAAGGTGGGTCTGTGGCTGTCCCAAGGAGGGAAGGGAAGCAGAAGAAAGTCTGCAGAAAATAGCACGGAGGAAAAGGCATTCTTCTGGACATGGTGGGATTCAGCCAAGGGTTGGACTTGATGGTCCTGAAGGTCTTTTCCATGAATTTCTTTGTGCTTGGGGCTGTTCAGTGGTTCAGGCTTTGCTCAGTTCAATCCCAGTAAATGGTGCTTTATTCAGGGTCAAATTCTAATTTCCCCAGGAATGCTAAATTATGTCTTTCCCTGTGATCTCTTAGCTGATGGAGCAATGCAAGGAATGAAATGCTACTTGACATGAGGAAAGGCTCAGGAATCAACCAGCAGTTGTAACCAGGTGATAATTAAGGTGCCTAGCAATAAACCATTCTGGGATTCCATGATTATGTGCATAATATTAAGGCATCTTCAAGGAAAAGTGACCCTGAAAGAATGCTCTAGGTTAAAGACACAAAGTAATTCAATTTAAAAAAAACCAAACTACAAAGGAACAGCCAACCAAACAACTGCAATCTGCTTCATGTACAGCAGGAATTGTCTCTTCAGTTTTCGCCATTTTGGGTACTTGCACACAACTTAGTCTGAATGTTTTTTCCCTTCACTTCTGTAGATTTTAATCTCTATTAGTGTGAAACTAATGGGTGAACTAGAAAGACCCTGTTACAGAGAGACAAAAAGATGCAACACCTTGCTATTTACTCAGAGCAGGCAGCTTGTGATTGAGGAGAGAATTGACTATTATGCTATTCTGGCAAACATAAAGAGACATTTAAAAGGTATAACACCAGCTGCCCACAGAAATCCAACACGAGGCAGCACTTTTTCATCTGGTGCTGTACATCTGTTTTCAGTGGCTCATCCAGCACATTCTCCTGCTGAAATAACCACACAAAGAGACAGAAATGGAGCATTAAGTGGCAGGCAGAGTTCATCCTACTGCTTCTGGATAAGACACTGACAATGAACATTAATAGACCAAACCATCTCAGTCTGAGCTGAAAATACCATTAATGTAATTGGTTCCTACACACTGTGAGAAATGAAGTTACTGTGTTAAAATTTAAAATAAAAAATGTCTTCTCCATGCAGAGGAAAAAGCTGTTTTGTATAGGAAATTTTTATATTTTTGCTCCTTTCTTTTTAGTATCTGCTCTTACGTAAAAAATAAAGAAGGACGCCTTCAGGGGTGGGAACTCCACCCCTCCCCGGGCAGCCCCTGACAAGGCCTGACCACCCTTTCCATGGAGAAATTCCTCCTGATGTCCAACCTGAACCTCCCCTGGCACAGCTTGAGGCCGTTTCCTCTTGTCCCATCCCTTGTTCCCTGGAAGTAGAGCCTGACCCC
The DNA here is from genome assembly GCA_013397115.1 of Edolisoma coerulescens. Classification (NCBI taxonomy): domain Eukaryota; kingdom Metazoa; phylum Chordata; class Aves; order Passeriformes; family Campephagidae; genus Edolisoma; species Edolisoma coerulescens. The sequence continues at coordinate 29,703 of VWZW01007083.1, forward strand.
CACCTGGCTGGACCCTCCTTTCACCATTATTCATTCATCTTTCATCACTATTCTTTTCACCAAATTCAGTATAGAGAAGAGCCCATGTGGGCCATATAATTTAATTCTTTATTTGCAACACACAGTATTTGTTATGTCAAGCCACACAAAAGCTCCTTGGTGCTCGCTCTTAACTTCTGACATCCCAAGCTCCTCAAAGGCTTCCCTTACAACACTTTTTTCCCTAAGTCAGAGAACTCCTTAAAAAAAATAAACGTGTGAGACAAGGACTACATTATTGGGGAAACAAACCGAAACAAACCAAACATAAAGCAAAGCAGGAATACGATAAATACTGAAATGTTAGTTAATTTTCATTGTTGTACTTCTGCCACCAAAGGTAAAAAAGGAAAAGGTTTGGTGATAAGCACGGATGATTTACTTCTACTTTTTAACAGGAATAGAAATGTTCCTGAAGTATATCATACACTGGGCTAAAATGTATTTCATTTTCAATTACTTGAACAAAGCTATTTTTCCCATAAATATGGTCTCTGTTTTGTATCTATATAATTTGTTCTGTCGTGTTCTGCAGGAGCAGAGACACATGTCAACAATGTATGACAAAACAATGCTAACAAATATTAAGTTTATGGAAAAGGAAATATATCATCTGCAACTTTTACCTTTTCCGGTAGAAACACAGCCCAATTTTCACAGTGGGAACTCAGCACATCTACAGGATGCTCAAGCACTTGCTCCTTTAGAGCATCAATCAATGTACTTAAATGTTTTTCGGAGCAAAAATGGATTAGAATGCAAATTAAATTGAGTGAATTGGAGACGCAATCCAAGTTAGCGGTCACATTACATCGGAGCAACAATTTAATATCATTTCTGCTCCTTCCTGAGTGCTTTTTATTAAGCTGTGTGACAGCTGGCACAGCTGGCCAGAACTGCTTCTTGGCTGTGCATCCTCTCTGCCAACCACTAAAGCAGCAAGGAAAAAAAGCCTTTTCAGTGAATCTAAAAATACTGTAATATATACTCTAATACACCATCTGAGCATTTCAGAGTTATTAATATATTTCTTTACCTCAGAATCAATATTGCTCCCTGTTTGAAAGGAAGAATAATGATAAAAAAGGCCTAGAGAGAAATTTTATCAATTATGACACTCATTTTCAAGGGTGATACTGAGCAAATAAGTCCTAATGATCCTGTAGCCATACACGACAATAGGATTTACCTGGCTGTCTTGTTCAGGTGGCTTCCAAAGTTTTAGGAGTCTCCATAATCTTGAGGATGCTCAGGAAAGGGAGGGAGAAGAGGGAGCTGAATCACTGTTTACAAGGCTCGAGGATTTTCTAGTGTAGCACAGCATGAATAATCTCCTGAAGCAAGAAACACTCATTTCTTCTGGGTTTTTTCTTCATTTCTTTTTTTTTTTCCCAGATAGATATTACAACTGCTGCAGCATCCCTTCTCATTGTATTTGTAGCCCTTTTTCAAACTGAAGCAATGAAAATATTTTAGTATTTTTTCCCAGACACAGGTGAAGGAGTGGGGAAGTCTGAGTTCATTCAGAATCACCTAAACCTGGCAAAAGAAACCAGCCTGACATAGGGAGGGATGAGGAAAGGTCATTGGAACACTTAGTATTCAGAGCCATTTTCCTCAGCTTCAAAGAAGCAAAAAACAATCAAAATAATACAAGGGAAGTTTTTAAGTGTAAAATCTGATGATTTTTTTGTGTAAGGCTTATTTTAATATCTAATTCTAAGCTGCTTTAATATGTAACTATTTTGTGCTGTACCCTCATCAGACATGGGATTACTCTCGGTATTTAACTCATTGGAAGGGCTGACCCTTTCAGTTGGAGTACTAGCAGCTTTCTTTCCCATCTTCCAACATTTAAATGAAAAGATTGATCTATTCGATCATCTGAACATTTTCCTTGGCGTTTTCCAGCTTGCAGCATAGCGCTGTATAGTCCGTTAGAGTTTTTTATTTTATTTTATTATTTTATTTTATTTTTAATATAGGAAGAACCTGGTTTTTCATGGGTGTTAGAATAGAGTCTAACCAGTTACCTGGTGTCAACACCAATGAAATAACCACAGAATCACAGAATCCCAGAACGATTTGGGTTGGAAGGGACCTTAAATCCATCCCTTTCCACGCCCTGCCATGGGCAGAAGCTTCTCCCACTATCACAGGTTGCTCCAAGTCCCATCCAACCTGGCCACCCAACCCTTCCTTTGTTCCCTCACCACATGTCAAGGACACTGTTCTCCAACTCCCCTGGGTTTGGTCCAGTTTGGTTTCCAAGCCCTGGGAAATGATTGCTGAGTGCTTTGGGAATGTGTTTCACCTGCACCACAAGTGAGACCACGGTTTCTACCATACCAGGATGTGCATCTGGCCTTGGAAAATAGATTTAAGTCCTACATTTTGCCACGCTGTGGTCTTCAGTTTGGCCACAAACCTCTTTACCTCTGTTCTTTTCTTATTACAGACCTACAACTCACAAGATTCAAAATTCCAGGCCTGTGGTGACTCACACTGGTGAATGAGAAACTAAACATTATTTTTGAAAGGAAATAATGAAAAATTTTGATTGCTGTGTTTTTGTGTTTTTTGCCTCAATGAAAACATTTCTATTTTAGAAGGATTAAATCAAAAGTGAGAGATTAGTATTAATTTCCTTTACCTCAATAAGCACATAATGAGATTACTTTTATTTCCACAAGCTAAGGAATTACGTGTGTCTTTTGCGTATGTTCCTTGAGTTTCTGTTTGCAAAGCAAGTAGGAAGTAAAATCTAGACATTTTCCAACTCCATAAATTTATCTTTTTTAATACAGGGTAAAGACAACCTTCTTTAAATATCTAAAAATTATATATATACAAAAAAATATATATAAATTAATACAGGCTTACCCTGAGGAAGGTGATTTTCAGCTGAAAGTGAAAACTAATCCATGTATTTGTATTTAAAAAAGAAGTTGAAGAAGCATTTAAAATGAACTTATTTGAGACGGCAGATGAGTTTTGTGAAATAAAAAAGTTTAAAGATGTGGGGTTTGTGTATGTCCAGAAACTGAGATGGATAACATGGGCATGTAAGACAGTCTTTGTTTTGTATCAGCTGAAGTATAACACAATTAATTGCCTTTGAAACCCCTCCTGTAAGTCTCCTGCACTATGAGAATGTATTTTTAATGCACTTGGAATCTTAAACTTTTCACATTTTTCCCTATGTATTTGGTACAAAGTACCTGAAAAACCTGCACAAATTACAATCCATAAATGCAGCCACTGACTAGAACGTAGCATGATAATTAATGCTCATTAATTAGTTTTTTATTTGCTCCCTAACCCCTTGCCAAGGAACGAGTAATCCTCCTAATCCTCCTTCAACAGCCGTGTCCTACCAATCCATCTTCTATGAAGTACGGCAGTGCTGCATTTTATTTCAGCATTCAAAGCAAAATTAACTTAAAAATCACCCAGAAGAGATTTTTCTAGCCTGGAAACTCTGCCCAGTATCCCTGTCTTTTATTACTCTGACCATGCATAACTCTCAAAGCTCAAGAGATTAATGACTTGTACATTGCTCACGCCTTGAAGTAACAAAATCTAATACCCCAATCTTCTCCCACGTGCTTTCAAAAAATAACACATCAAATAATTGACAGATCGAGATGTACCAATTCTTTCTCTTATCAGCTGGTATGGCCACGTAACAAGTCCTCTCATCACTGTTATCTCATTGAAGTGGGATGAGAGTTTTGTGAAACCATCACAGCTTGTGCAAAAGGTTTTTGCCTTTATCTTCATCAAATCATAGATTAGTTTGAGTTGAAAGGGACCTTTTAGAGGTCTTGAGAGCATGGTGTTGGATGACAATGATATCCCTAAAACGCAGGAAAAATCAGTTGTTTCATAACATTTTGTCTTTAAAAACAGTGTTTATTAAAATCCTGCATCATGGGACTTTGAACACTTAAGACTATAGTTTTCAAAATGTATGTTTATTATATTCAGTATATTATTATATTCAATGTATTATTATTTTCAGTATGGAATTATTCAGTATCATTTTATTTAGTATTATTTTATTCAGTATTATTTTATTCAGTTTTATTATATTCAGTATGGAATAAAGAAAAGTAAAAGTGTCTGGTATAGCTGATGTCAGCTGAATATAAAGATACATTTAAATATTGCTTGGGTTTTTATTCCAACAAGACATTATTTGTGTGAAGTTACAGGGAGAAATGGGACACTTCAGAGTCTCTTACATTACTTTCCTGTGATAATCTAATTGCCAATGGTGTGGCCTCTGCATCACCATAATCCTTTTTTTCCCCAACACAACCTTGTAAATCAATATGGAACATAAAACTCTGAAAGAGCAGCAAGTTGAAATATTTGTCTGACTGCTAGAGCAAATTAGAGTAATTACTACAAAATTTAGAGCTGTTGTACTGCTAGAGTTGAGAAGTAATTTTTTTAATTGCATTTCCTTGTGGAAAGGATGTATTGTCTGAAATCTTGAAGCATTCCCAGAAAAAGTCATGTTTTGCTCTAAGTGGGGCCGGAACAGGCAGGACTAAGCACAAAATTCTTTGTCACTGCATCTGTTCCACTCCCTCTGCTTGCAGAGCACTCTCCAGGTGCTGAGTGAGACAGAAAATTCAGTGCTCCTGAAATCTCCAATAAAGAGCCCAGACCTGTGAGGCTCCAGATCAGTGTGATCATGGGTATGGAAACGTAAACCCCCAAGGACTGAGGGGTGAAATGGGCTCTGGATGGTCCTTGGTCAGGGCTGTTGGGCTAACTCCAGCAGAAAGAGCTTTTTGGGCTCCAGTGGGACACTCCCACACTGCGCAACGCCAGGAGAGATTGACGAGAGAACAGGGGGCCAGGGTAGACCCCAGTTCAGCTCAGAAAGTGAAAAAATGTATTTTTTAAATTCCTAAACTGACCTTTCTAAAGGTATTTGGGAACTGAAGCCTCTCTTCCTAGGACAAAAATTTCTCCTGGCAGAGAGGATCGTGGTTTCAGACACAAACACTTGCATTTTTCCCAAGTCCAAGCTGGTTATTCTCTCTGTGAATAACAGCAGTTGAGGAATTATCCAAGCCTCTCAGCAGACTCATGGTGTGTAATACCTCAGCTTCCTAAAGGAAGGAATGGTAGAAGTTCCTTTAAAGTCAGAAACTCTTTTATTATTTTCTTTAACTCAATAAGGAACTATGTTGAAAGGTTTTCTTGAAGCAAATTGGAAGACAGCTCCTCCCAGGGCCTCGGCAGTTCAATAGCCTAATCTTTGACCTTTTATTTCATAAAGAGCCTCAGTGTAGATTTTTTAGGAATAAATGAATCTCAAATTCACTGTGGGGTTGTGGTTTTTTTGGTTGGTTTTTTTTTTGGTCAGAAAACTATTCCTGTGCTTTAACATAGGTGGCAATTTGCTTCTTGAGGAAAAAGTAAAGCAGGTTACAAAACAACCATATATTTGAAATTATTTGTTTGGGGAATAACACATCATCTGTGCTCAGCAGCCCATTTTTGCACTCCTGATAAGTATGTGTGAAGTCCTTTAATCAGTGCATTTCACACAAACTTTCATTCAGCACTACTTTAGATGGTTAAATAGGTAGTTTGGAATTAGGGTTGGTTGTTTTTTCTGTTTAATGCATATTTTGTCATAATCACTAGTGCTGGAGTCTGCTAGAAAAGGAAAATTTAAAAAAATTGCAATATACTGAAAGCTTTTGCTATTGGAAATCTCCATTTTTTTGCATAATAACTGTGCCTTTTATTCTGAGCTCTATACATCTCTAGGTGGTAAAAAAGAACAAATAACAGAAGGAAGGAGGTTTTGTGGGGTTTTTTGAGTACAAGGCTGCTGCTTCTGGCTAACTCCAGGACATACGCAGTTAAGTGAATTAGTAGATGTTGCCCTTTTCCATCGCAACTTTAAAGAAAATAATTGAGAATCACAGCAGGGGGAAGCCACAGTGGTTGGGCAGATAAGGGCACCCCTCAGAGCTAAAAGAGGAGCCTGGAACTGTCCGTGATCCACCAAAGCAGAGAACCGTTGCACTCATAAACATAAAAGCACAAAAAGTAAGATTGAAAATGTGAGCTCATAATAATTACTAGAGTAACATCAGCACACAAATGCAGCATAACTGCAGATAAAATCTAGGCTTTTTTTTTTACCTAGTGGCTCAGTAAATATATTATTGCCACCTTGAGGAAATGGCCTTGGGTCTTATCTCAAATATCCCTGTCCACCACTGCAGTCCTGGCCTCTTGGGCTTGTTATCAGCTTGTGAGAGCTCCTTGTCACATCTCTTGGTACAACTTGCACTTCACTGGGGACAAACAGCTTAAGAATACAGGCATGGAGTCAAAAGAGAAGCCCAGAATGACAATCAGGTCTGTTATGGGGTTGCATTGAAAAAATGACACAGAGCAAGAGGAAGAGGCCTCAAGCTGCACCAGGGAAGGTTTAGATTTGATATCAGGAAAAATTCTTCACAAGAAGGGTTGTCAAGCACTGGCACAGGCTGTCCAGGATGGGGGTGGAGTCACCATCCCTGGAAGTGTTAAAAAACATGTGGATGTGACACCTGGGGCCATGGGTTAGTGGTGAACATGGTGGTGATGCTGGTTGGTGGCTGGACTTGATGATTAAAGTTCCTTTCCAGCCTTAACAATTTTGTGGTTCCATCCCATGACTGTAAAAGCAACCTTGAGAACTGCCAAAAGGCTGCTTTTAAAGCATGCCAAAAAGGAGATAGAAGCAGCTAAGAGAAAGCAAACCAGGAGCAGCCCCTTAGGGCAGCTGCCCTGGCCTGGGATACTCATTCCCAGCAGGATTGGGTGATATGGAGTCTGGGAAAGAGCAGCCAAACCTTGAGAGCCACCTAAAACTGAATCGTCTTTTAATGGAGACTATCTCAGATTGGGAAGGGAGGGGGAGGAAAGAAGGTGCTCCCTTCAGTTTTGGCTCCATTTCTCATTAAAACCTTGTGCCTGATGTGTCTGACCTCAGTGCCATCGAGAAGGCAGCAGTGCTCTGGGGAAAAACAGGGCCAGCTGGCTCTGGGAATCCTCTGAGGGGCTTCCTTCCTCCTTGCCCCTTCCCAGAACACTCTGTATACCCTGTGAGGAGAAAACTTCGTTTGTCCTGTGAAGATTTCCCAGCCTTCATTCCCTGCTCACTGAGGACAGCCTTTAGCTGTCCATTCCCTCCCGCATCACAGCACTAAAACTCCTGGCCTTGCAGTGTCCCTGGGAATATCTGTGACACCCCTTACCCTGCCTGGTGCCATGCACTCCTTCTTCCAACCCAAAAGGTTTGTATTTGTAGACAGAAAAGGCTTGGAATCCCTAATCTGAATTTATATTGATGAAAAAGCCAGGATTTAATGACTGGATTATTTCAATGAACTTTGGGTCTGACCATTCACTCAATGAAAATGTTGCACAGAGGGAGGTTTTTATGAATTTAGAGCCTCTTGCCATGAGGCTCTAAACTCTAGTCCTAAAAATTCCTGAGATTAAATTTCTCTCCTGTCTTTACTTTCATATTAGAAAGAAGGAATCGAGTGCATATTTTAAAAAACAAAGTGCTGTAAAATAAGCAAAATGGTTTGTCTGTAATAGAAACCTTTTCTCCAAAACCTAACGCTCTATTACACAAGATAAAAAGTGATAGATAAATCTCTCAGAATAAAAGTTTATTTAAGTTTCCAAAAGATGCTGCTCTAATGTAGGAGAGAAAAAGGAAGTGAGTAGCTAAAATGCAAAACCTAAGCTTTTGATTAAACATTTTTAATGATAAATTTATTTGAAAAAAGGTCTTGTGAAAATAGTGAAATTTTTCAGTGACTTGCTTTGAAGTGTGATGAATCATTGAAAAGAGAAAAAAAAGTATGGAAAAATAAGTACAAAATAATTAATTAGTACTGGGTATTTTGCAGAGATTTATTCAGAGGGAAGCAATAATTAAAAGTGAATGCATATGAAAATCTTTATATTTATTATAAAGGAAGGGAGATAGGGGTGACAATCTTATCAAATGCTCAAATAAATTAAAATAAGGCTCAAAACCACGTAAAGATGGAAAAGAAAGAATGAAAGTATAAAATAGCAGTCACACTCTGCAGCTGATTGGAAAACCAAGTTCACAAATTAAGCATAATGACTTACAGGATCAAGAAGTTGAAAAATTGACTGTGATTGATGCAGTCCTTAATTAAGACAAATATTGTTCCATGTTAGAAAAAGCTTCAAAAAAATATTGCATCCGCAGTGGAACAGAAGATTTTAAGAACCTGTAAATAACATTAAACTTTATCAAAATGAAATAGTTTATTGGATGGATGAAGCACCTCTGCTGTGAGGAAAAGCTGAGAAAATTGGGATTGTTCAGCTTGGAGAGGAGAAGCTTCGGGGTGACCTCGTTGTGGCCTTCAAGGACGTGGAGGAGCTGACAGAAAACATGGGGAGAGACAATTTAAAAGGGCCTGAGTGACAGGACAAGGGGGAACGGCTTCCCACTGCACAGGGTAGGTTTAGATGGGATACTGGGGAGGAATTGTTCCCTGTGAGGGTGGGGAGGCCCTGGCACAGGGTGCCCAGAGAAGCTGTGGCTGCTCCTGGATCCCTGGAAGTGTCCAAGGCCAGGGTGGACTGGGCTTGGAGCAACCTGGGCTAGTGGAAGGTGTCCCTGCCCATGGCAGGGGGTGGCACTGGATGGGCTTTGAGGTCTCTCTCAACACAAGCCATTCTGGGATTCTCTGATTATTTATTTTCTTTCCCTCCTATTCCCAATGATTCAGCACAACTTCTGTTATATCAGCACAACTTCCAGCAACCCCATGGATTTAGCTCAAGCTTAACTTCAAGCCTATGGCCTGGTTTTAATGCTGTTTTGGCAGACTGAGGACAGTGGCAGGAGGCACAAAATGATGGCATTTAAGCTCTACCTCCTGTAATCAGATTGAAGAACTCCTGTGTTTCTGTTCGTGCCTCTTGTCCCTTGTCCTGTCACTGGAGAATTTCAGCTTCATGGAAAGAATTTGGTTTGGGTTCAGAATTAGGAACCTCTTTGTAAAAACAAGTCAAACTTCTCACAAAAATACCTGATGAGGTTTTATTATCAAAAAAGATTAAACACAACTTGCCTTAGATCTGAATCCATGGAACCACATTTTGAGGGGGTAGAGGGGAACAGCTAAAACAATAATGAGGAACATTATGAGTTCATTCAGCTGTTTCAATTTCTTAATTAGATGTCATAGTTGATTGCAGTAGGTTCAGGATGTTCTGTGTTTTCCACACTAAAACTTCTGATGAAACAATCATTTTAATTATCTTTTTCTGCATTGCTGCTCTGATTTCTGTGCAAAGTTATTGGACATAAAGCCAATTTTTAAAATAGAGATAACTCTATTAATTTATGGATGTGTGTGTGTAGAATTGATTTGATTTCCAAAACAACTACAGTTACAGAGAGATGCACTGACAAATACCCCAAAGTCTCAGTGTGTCTAGAACACAGCCAACACTTCTTCCACCCTCTCCCCATGAAACTGGAATTGCACAGACTCTTCCTCCATATCTAAATCATTTCACCTTGTGGGCAGAAACAAAGCTTTGTTTGTCATGATCAACACTATCTGTGAACTTCTTGATTTCTCCCGCTATAACTAATTAATAAAATAAATTATCATTTAAAATAAGAGGGGGGTAAATTCTTTGCCCTCTGCTACTGGTCCCAAAAATAGTAAAGGAATTCTTTTCTCTTCACCTTCTTCCCATGACCTGTCATCTTTTCCCGACGTGTAATTACCAGGAATGTAACACTCGAGCAGATGGAGCTCCTGCAAGGTTTGAAATTCACCCTACATTTATGCTAAGTGACAGTTTCAACCGAGTGAAAATAAAGCGGTTCCGCACCGTCTGATCCTGCCTAATGTGTCAGTCCTGCCTTTAAAGTGAATTAACAGGAAGCTCCTCACATCCCAGCAACCCAAATTAGGGCCTAGAGAAAGGGTAGTGGTGATTTGATCCCAGACATTCCAGAGAAGGGTATTTCATTCCCCTTTTGCATGAAAGAGACGCTCCCCTGACCTGAACCCAGAATTCAAAGCAGAACCAGGAGTGGCAAATCTGGAGCAACGGAGGGGTTTAGTACATACCCAAAATGTGCATTAAAATCAATGCTGATGTTGTTGTAGACCAAAGGAAATGTGTCAGATTCAATATATTCAGCTTTGACTTCCTTTGATGATTGAAATAATTGCAGGTTTAGAAGAGAGAAAACATGAAATAACCCTTTTTCTTTTTTTTTTTAATAGTAGCATTTCATCTTGGAAAAATGAGTGTGTGTTGAGGGAGGGATGACAGCAAATTGCAGGGGTGGTCTCAATCTTACACTGCTGAAACAAAGGAGATCAAAGACACAAATTTAATCAATCCTGAAAAATCGAACTGACAAAACTCGTAGGGCAACAAAATAGGATGAAAGTTGAAGAGATATTTCGGGCTAGAAAAATTATACGTAAAAAGCTATTTAGAACACAAATTTCATTCGATTTGAAACACTGTGATTTAAGATTTCTGAAAAGCAAAATCTGAATTTTTTCGAAATTCAGTGGGTAGTCTGAATTGATTCGGTACCATTGAAATTCTCATTACATAAAATAACAAATAGGATTTTTTAAATATGTCAGCTTTTTCACGTGTACGTATAAAATGTCAACATTTTTTGTACATAAAAAGTTTTTTAGACATATAAAGTTTTTCTAGAAATAAATTTTTTATGCATATAAAATGTCAGCATTTTAATAGTGCCATGTATCATCTGCCATAAGTCTAATAAAATTTGCCTTTTTATACTGATGAGCAATCTAAGAGAAGACTGAGCCAAACAGACCTTTTTATTGCCAAATTAGTGAAAGGAAACAAAGGAAACCACATTTTTGAACATTCCTTTTGCATTTGTTAAAGCAATTCTAGTTCCTAAAAACTTTTGGTTTCAATGAAATTCCATTTTCAAACTAGAAGTTTTGGGGTTTTTTTCAGATATGCTTTGGTTATCAGAATATACATTCCCACCATGGACAAGTCATTCCAAACACATCCTGTTGATGCCTGTATATCCATTTAAGTCAGCAATTATCATTGTCAGGTTGTTCCAGTCAACAAATTAGGTGGGTGACACTTGTTTTTCTACAAAACAAACAAACAAACAAACAAACAAACAAACAAATAAATAAAATTACCATCTGATTGAGCCTTGGGTGATGAAGAACTGAAGTAAATAAATAGGTGTTGAGTCAGGGCTCTTTTCAGGGCTTCAGATATTTCCAGTTACCCTCCTGTAGTGCAGTTCATGATGGAAGTGTTTTATTTTGGTTGTTTTAAAACAAAAATAATGAAACTCATTAAATACAGGAACCCCAAACTGAGCCCGTGGAGCTGAGCATGTGGAACTTCTGAAACAGAGCATGTGTGGCATAGAACAGAGAATATTTTTGATATTTGATGTTGTAAGACTTTGCAAGGTTTAAAACACCTAACCAATTTGCTAAAGCTTCTTAAAAAGATATTTTTGGGGGAGATTCTCAAAGTCAGTGAAAGTCAAACTCTTCTCAGCACCGACTGGGTTTAAGTTCCATCTTCTACTCGTTCCTTGTGAAGATTCCTTTCCTATCTTTCACTCAAAAGACCTGTATTCCTTTAATGTAGATATTTCATGTTCCTCAATTACTTTGTGATCTCTGAGGCTAAGATCAAGTGAAAATTTAACTTTGAAAAATGGGAGAATTACTGCATTGAAAATTTTCGTAGAACAAGAAAAGGGAAGCAAAAATTTGGGGCTGGGGCTTCAATCCATGTGATACTTAAGGAAAATGGCCCATTGGTCTGCACATCCACTGCTTTCAATATTAATAATATTAATAATATTAATATAACCATAGTGCCCTTCTCATACTGAGAAAAATGAGCTGCAACCTCTTCTGCAAAAATAATCTTCTCAAAGAAATCTGCTTTCTGTTTATTTAGTTACTTATTCAATGATTATGATGATGATGATTTGGTGATTTATATTCTCAATTAGCAATCATTCCTCTTTAGAAGGAGAGATAAAACCCATTCTAGTAGGCAATTAGGACTTCAGTCTGCTCTGTGGAGAAAATGTTACTCTTTCTTAACTTGCTATTTAACTAATGGCTTTGTAAGAGGGTCTTTTTATTATATTAACCGCTGCACATTTTCATTTTACAGATATATATTTATATAGTCATGTTGCTGAATTCTTCTATTCTGTGAGATCTTGTGATGAGGACCATTGTCTCTTTCTGCTACACTTCACAGTTTTTTTTTTTAAAAAGAAATTAATTTTCTTTCTCCTCATCTCATTGAAAATCTCTTGTGACAAACTTGCAGTCAATTATTTTTTGTTTGTCCTGATCTCCTTAATTTCTAAACATCCCGCAAAAATAGCACAGCACAGGGATCCTTCAAAATGCCAAATAGGTAGTTGGTGAAAATCAATAAATTCCCTACATTTGTGATATTTTCCCATCCTGCAAACCCACAGGAATGCTCGTTGTCCAAAAGGAATTTACCTTGAGGAGTAAAGGAATAAATTGTTAACCAGTGCATATTAATTAGGGTTTTATTAATAAGCTAAACCAAACCAAAAGCAGTGTCTCCAGTATTGTGCGGCTCTACATATGAAACACGTGATATGCAAGACATATGGGGGACTTCTTGTAGGATTTCTGTCAGAAATATTAAAATTAATGGATTTACAGGGATGTTTTTCAACTTATTGTAGCCAATATATGTGGCTGTAGTCAGTGTCACAGGATTTTACCTGCATACGTATTTATCTTGAAAGCTAATCTGCTTTGATTTATCATTTTAAGCAGTTTAAAATATTGCCTCCTAAAGCTTTTAACATTTCTGTGAACAAAAGCATTAACTTTTCCTCTAAAGCTGTAATGATTTATCACGTAAGTCTGCTGGTGACTCTATTATCCCCTTGATATATGAAGGAGGTGCACCTTAAAATCCCATTAATACCCTGTGCCATTGATAAAATAGAGCCTTTGAGCTTACAAATCACTGCAAGTAAAAACAATCACGCTCCACAGCCTCAGTCTGGGAAATCTCATTGTGTTGTGCTCCACCACAAGTGCTGAGCAAACAAGAAACAACCCAAGGTTTTGCACTGAACCCCCTGAAAGTGTAAGAAAGGGCAGAAATCCCACATGGCTGTGTAGACCTGGCCTCGTCACCAGGGTTTTCCTGTTGGAATCTAATCCTGCAGCACAAACTCTGCTGTGTGATGCTGGCTGAGATGGATTTACTATTCCATTCCTTAACAATTGCTTTGATCCCATCCTCCCAAAGATAAAATAGCAGCAGGGGTATTTCTGGAGGTGTGCAGACAACTCTGACTCAGTAATAATTTTCTGCTCTTGGGGGTCTGTGAAGAAAAGTCCTGTGGAAGGACTTTTGTAAATCACTGAAACAGAGATGAACTCTCCTGAATAAATGAGCAAACACAAGACGGTGGATGTATGAAGTGTTTAAGTAAAGAAAAACAAACACATACAGGGGCAGGGTTGAAGCAACCTGGGCTAATATAAAGTGGTTGTTTGGTTTTTTTTTTTTTAATGATTGCTACCAATTTACAATTGATTATCAATCATTCAGCAAGAAAAGAGTTGCCTCTATTTTCTGATTAGCATCCCACAGGTACAATTTCATTCCTCCCTGTCTCCAGAGCTTTCCCTTCTCCTGCTGGAATAACCCTGGCTCCCTCAAGCTCTTCCTGAGGCACACAGCCCACCCCAGGAGCAGCTCAATGGCTGTGGTGGGTTTGACCCTTGCTGGACATCACCCTATCACTTACCTCCTCAGCAGGACAGGGGGAGTGGGTACAAGGCTTGGAAAAAGCCCTCCTGGGTCAAGATAAAGACAGTTTAATAAAGCAAAGCCTGCGAGAGATGACAAAGAGCGGAGGCAGTTGCCATGGCAGCAGCCATCCTTCTCTTGCTGCTTCAGTGCAACCCATCTTGAGCTTCTGAAAAGATCCCTGCTCGAGTACCTCCTCTCCCACTGCTGGAAGCTCCTCTGTTCCTGAACTCTGTCTCCAGGTACAAAAGGCTGGGAGACCTTGGAAGTGAGCCCCAGAGCTTAGAAGGCATTTGTTCTCTCTGTCCTCTGGCACTGAATCACCCTTCCTGTTCCCAGCAAGCCAATATTTCCCTTGTTCATTCCTCCACTGATGATGGAGCAGTAACAGCTTTTCTTGCCCTTGAAACTCTTATAAATTTCAGCTCCAGCTGATCTCTGGATTTTCTGACTTTATCCCTCTATATCCATGGATTTCTCTCTCTTCTCTGTCACCTGTCCTCACATCCATCTCTTGTATATCTGCCTTCCATCAGAGCTCAGCCTGCACTCCCTGCTCCCCCAAGCCAGCCTTGGGACACAGACACTTGATTGGGATGCAGCAAAAAGTCCAGGTTTTGGGTCCATTTGCCAAACAATTTTCTAAAGTGTCTAAAATTGCAAGCTATTTTTCATTGGAGGAATACATTCTTCAACCTCTTTCTTGCTGTGCAAAAATAATTCACTTCAAAACTTCATTGAGGACCAAAACTCACAAGTTAAATTTCAGTCCACAGTGGAACTCTTCTATTCTAATGAATATTTTTGAATCCTGTTAATTTTGCAATAGATATTTCCAAAGGTCACTGTAGTTAACAGCTGAAAGCTTGGCAGTCTATGAGGTGGAAAGAGCAGCTCTAACGAAGAGATGCAGAGAAGAGATTGAGGTCCTGAAATCCCCTTATTCCTCAAATATCACTAAAATTACCCAAAACAAGAAGGTGCCTTGTTTTGCTTTACAATTAGATGGTTTATGTTTATAACAGCGTTGCACTTCGGTGTTTTTCATTAAATTTGGAGCATTGACTTCCTTTGGAGACCTTTCAAGCCTTTCACTCAGCTATCCATCAAGCTGTACTACATTGAGCTGTCAGGCAAAGCATGTAATGACTAAACTTTTCAAAAAAACCAGATGTTAATGGCTCTTGACAGGGAAATATTTTCTTATCACAAAATTATGAGATGCCTTTAGGGCTGTTAGTAAGACATAAACAGCATCCATCAAACTGAATTCCTTTCTCAGCTGATGCAGGAGCTGTGCAGGTTGCTCCCTTTCTGTCCTTAGAACAGCTGTATGTTAATGCAGGTTGCTGGTAATGATATAAAATGGGGGGGGAGGGAAAGAATTTTAATAATTAAAATTAAGACTAAATTGGATTTTGGCTGGGAGGAGGGTGTGTTTTGTTTTGGTTGGATTTTTTGTGGCAAGTGGTTTTTTTATCACTCATCTAATGAAATTTAGGTGGAGGGGAGATTTTAAATGAAGAATGGGTTTTTTTCCTTACAGGCTTTCTCTTGCTTCACCACAGTTGATCATTCTTAGTATTGCTCCCTTGCATAGCTGGGAAAAATACAAATCTCTTCACTCTAAAAAATCGCTGGGTAGAGTTCTTAGAGCTACTTGTTATGCAGGAAGTCAGATGAGAAAGTCAGAGGTTGAATCTGCTTAAAAGTGAGAAAAAAGAATTTTCTACCTACACAGGAATTTCCCTAAATAAACACTGATTCTCCCCTTAAAGGGGAAAAAAAATGGGGTTTTACAAACAAAGAACAAAGGATAAATTGTATTCTGCCTCTAGTACCTGGACTGCTACATTCCTGGGAACAGCTTAGTGAAATTTAATAGTTTGTGATTTAGAGGAAATCAAGTAAGATTTTTTTTTTTAAATGATTGCTACCAATATATGATTGATCATGACCGAGCAAATTCTGTGTCTCAGTTTTGCCAGCTGGACAGACTAAATGGAGTAATCCACTCTAGCACATTCCTGCTGAAACATTGATGCTTTCTGGGATGGTTTGGTAATTATTTTGTTTCATTATGTGCAAGGCAGGAGTGATGTATAAACTTATTTAAGATCCAGGCAATTGGCTGAGGTGTGGAGCCACCTGGGCTGGTGGAAGGTGTCCCTGCCCATGGCTGGGGGTGGCACTGGATGGGCTTTGAGATCCCTTCCACCCCAAACCATTCCACGAGGATTTTATGAACCTTGAACAGCAAGTTTTTGAACTTAAATGTTGCAATCACCTTTTTCTGGTGTAGTATAATTTCAGTTCTGAATGGAGAAAATGTATTTCAACAAAAGCTTTCATTTTTTTCCAATCAAGATGGGTTGTGCTAATTAGCTGCCATAATGAACAGAGGCAAGCACAGAGCCACAGCACCCCTGAGGAAGATGTGAGAACCACAGTCCATTCCCATCCATCTTTCCATAAGATAAATGAGTGACATATTTTCGAGGTGGTCATTGTAATCCTAATAATAACTTAATGTATTTTGTCTCCTTTATAATACCTATAGGTATTTTTGAACAGAAATGCCGTTATCAAAAGTGCTTTTTCAAGTTTTTAATCCTCTCACAAGAAGTGCCCTTTGTTACAAGCCTACTTTTGGAATTTCAATTCTGACTGTAAAGAATTTCAATAGATTCCACCTCTGCTCCTTTTTACAGGCACAATTCCCTTTCAAGCAGTTTTGGAAGGAAGGTATTTTCAAGATCTAAGCTGACAGAGAGAGTGGATTCTTCTTCACTGCCACTTCATTGTGCTTTAAGGTCTCTCTGCTAACATGAGGAAAACATTTAATTACCAAAAGGTTTCCCACTGCACAATGGTGGGAAAAGGAGTTCTCAATCCCAGAGCAACAGGATCCAGATGTAATTCAGTGTGAGAGGGATTCTACTAATAATATCTAAATTCTTGCCCCAGCTCATCTTCCAGGATATTTTACAGCATCTGTGGGTGTTCCACAAAGTTTCTGTCAGTTTTATCCTCTGAGCACTGGACAGTTCATGGTTTTAGATCTCGGTTTAGCATTTCTTAGTCCTTTGCAGTAATTTAACCAAGGCAAAGCTGGCAGCAGAAACCCTGGGGCTCAGATGCTCCATTTTATTTAAGCACCCATTCCTCATTATTTGAGAATTAAAAAAAAAATCCCAAATTTATAATGTATTAAGCCTCTACCACCACCGGTTTAATTTTCTTTGAAATAATTTTTATTATTGGCCATACAGCAGCACGAGCTGATAAAAGAGCACAATATTTCACAAAGAGAACCAGGCTTTAGAGGACTTGCTACGGCACCTTTCTGGATAACTTCCTATGAGTAATAAATGGAATGTGTTCACACAAGGCTTTAAAAAATGGTCACATGGAGCTGACCACGAGGCAGGGTGTGAGTAATGGCAGGCCCACATCAGCCGTAATAAGCAACTATAATCTGGAGCAGCACATGGAGAATTAATTGAAATTCAATTATCTGCATTAAAACGCCTCCTAGGAACAATGGAGAAAGATACAATATTTAAAAAGAAGAAAATTATCCATATGTGGCTTTTAGAAAACAAGGAGGCTGCACAAACAGTGAGAAACAAGCAGCTAGGTCATTATACAACTGTGCTTATCTGAGAGATTTTTTCCTGGTAGGATTTCGTTCTTTGCTAACCAACCTTTCTCTTAGAGGAAAAATTTTTCACTCTTCTGATTTGATAGACACTGTCATCTCCAGTAAAAGAAAAGAAAACATCAGAGCTCTACTGAATATTACACAGTGTGAAGGATCTCATGGGTTTTCATACATGTTCGTGGACTAAATTGTTCATCAGTATTGATTTATTTAAATTCAGGATTTCTGTATTGTGACAGTGGAAAAGGAAAAAAAACCCAGGAAAGTAGCAATGAAAGAAGATCATAAATCAGTCTTATTTTTCAATTAAAAAAAAAAATTCTCTTGTTGATCTGTTATGTCCAAATTAAAAGTCATTCACACAGTTCAAAAAACAGCATAAATTTCCTGTTTTGTTTTGTTTTCCCGGAGCAGATGCCCTCTGGATTAGTAACTGAACTTAGTTCATGAAGAACTGGAGTGAGTTCTAGGGATGGCCCAATGGTGCTGCTGGGATGTGTTACAGGCAAGGATTGTGTTAAGAGCTAAAGGGAACTCACCATGTGTGTGAGGCTGGGAATTTTCTGCTGGCCTAATTAAGTTATTAACAACTTAATGAGTATACGAGCAGTTGTTCCAACTGCAGAAAAACCTAATTATAAGGCAGCTAAAATAATTACACAGAAAGCCTTCCTGAAACCTGTTTCTTTTAGGGGTTACATTCACAAAGTCACAGAATCATGGAACAGTGTGGGTTGGAAGGGATTTTAAGGCTCACTCAGTCCCACCCCTGCCATGGGCAGGGACACCTTCCACTAGCCCAGGGTGCTCCAAGCCCTGTCCAGCCTGGCCCTGGACACTTCCAGGGATCCAGGGGCAGCCACAGCTTCTCTGGGCACCCTGTGCCAGGGCCTCCCAACCCTCCCAGGGAACAATTTCTTGTATAATATCCGACCTAAATGTGAGAAACAAATCTACCACGGACTTGGAAGGCAGAATAAGATTGCACACAGAGTTTTGGATGAGATGGAACTCATAACTTCATTTCAGCTTCCCAGCAGGACCTTGGGTGGAGTTGTTACCCCCTTATGTGCCAGAGCACCCACAAACACATGGACACATGGATCATACCCCAGTCAATAGCTTGAGCTCAACCTAAGCAAACTGGGCACAAGCTGCTGCATTCATTTCTAAGGATTTTGGAGCACTTTCTGTGTGATAAACTCCATTTAAAGATTTCTCAAATGCCAGCGACCAGTGAGACCCAAAGGCTGAAGGCAAATGGGAAAGGCAGATGACAGAAAGAGCAGCCAACAGTATTTTGGGTGGGGTCTCTCTGGCAACATATTCGAAAGTGTTTGAGGTATTTAGGAGCATTGTCTTTGGTAGTTTCACACACTTGGTTTGAAAGCTACATCCAAACCTGCACTGGATGTGTAAATACGTATTGCATCCACCTACTGTGGAGTTTGGGGTCCTTCCACTGTACAAACAGGATGTGCTACTCAATCCACATTCCATTCATTTCTAGATGAGAAGAATCAGTTTGGTAAAAAGAGAAAAGGTTTGCTGACAGAAGTGTGGATATCTGGTATTTCTTGGAAAATGAGCCATCCCACCCATTTCCTAAATGACATTCGGGTAAATGACATGGCTCGGCTATGACATAGAGAGCTTGTTCATATGCAAGCCAAGAAAAGGAGAAGCAAAATGCTGTTCATAAAGTGATCCAACATGCTTTGAAATTAATCTAATATTTTAAGTTTGCAGGGGTTGAACCCCTGCTCTGTGCAGGTAGACAATATATTTTACATATATATAANGTACATGCCAGGGATTTTCCATTATCCAAAGCAGATGCACAAGTTAATTTTTCCATGTTTACAAGAATTCTACAAAATAAAATTCTCCCACAGCAGCAGGAGGTCTTTTAAATACACATTCTAAAAGGCATGCACGGTTAATTTTAGGCAGAAACATTAAACCTTCTTATGGAAACAGAATTAGTAATTAGTAGGAAACAGTGAAGAATGAGATTCTTTATATCTTTCCATTCAAAGTCCATTAACAGCTTAAGCTTATTTTCTAAATTCAAAGTAATGCAAATATTTCAATAAGCAATGAAGTCTGAATGCATTAAAGTAGAATCACATCTGTTTTCTACGAATCTTAGTGAATAGACTTTACCCAAAGGAAAAAAATATAGAAATAAAGAAAAAAGGGGAGAAAAATTGCTGCATTCTGTCCTTTCCAATTAATGTAAATGCAGATGATAATGATTTGTGGTTTTGTGCAGGAACTTAGGTGAGCAATCATTAGGAAGGACTGAGCACCTCCCTGACTGCAAATGTGACAGGCTTGTGCAACAAGAACTGAACAAAACTGGTTTTGTTAAACAAGGCTTCAATTTTTATGCCACTGATTTGTATAACACAGGTACTGATTTTAAAAATAAGCCTCAACCTCCACTCTGTTATTCCTGAAGAACGCTGACAGGAAGACAGGAATAGTTTTGGCAATGAGCAACAGCCAGGTTGTACAATAAATATTCCAGGAGATCTACAGGTCATGTTAAGGCTCTGTCTTATAATCATTGAAACATTTCCTATGGCTTCCCTGATTGCAGCTCACTCCACAAGTAAATATCAGTTTTGTAGCTGTAAGTTTAAGAGAGAAACCTTAAAAATTCAAAGAATTTAGGTGCTTTTCCTCACCATTCATATAATGCAACTCCCGTTTGTTTTGTTTGAGAATTTTTTAAAATATATTTCATGGAAAACACAAGGACACCTGAAACTGGAATTTTTGCAAATTTACTTAGAGACACAGAAAATAATGCTTTCCACAGCAGATGTGTGACCTTTTTAAATTGCAGTGATTTAGGAAATACACAAATACAGTTATTTTATAAAATATTTTATATTTTAACCTTATAAAATATTTTAAATTTTAACTTTATAAAATATTTTATAGTTTATCAAAAAAAAACCCTCAGTACCTGAAGATGCTGGGAGAAACAGTTCTTCAGAAGTACTGCCTCCTGAATTTATTCTTACCAGAAAGCTCTTTGGAAGTCCATAATTAAATCACAATTATTGGAATTACAGACAGCTTGTGGAATAAGATTTTTACCAAACTGGCCACAAAAACTGTTTCTTTGTGAAGACTCAAACTGGAAGAGCTGCCACCCAGAAAGCAAAACCTTAGGAAATGACCCACACCAAAGTCATTTCCTATGAAACACAGATATTTCACCTATAGTCTGATAATAGACCAGGGGCCTGGAAGAGTTCTGAAGCTGGAATTAGGAAGGAAGAACAAGGAAAATATGAGGAAGTAGTTCATACCAGGAAATTGGTGTCTATAGTTTGATCTGAACATAAGTTGAATTTGGATAGCAAAATAAGTCTGGCAACCTTTCTTCCTTTCTTTTTTAATTCATGAAGTTGTTCTTATTTTAGGTAGGCCCTAGTTCAGAATTACTGTGTGTATTTTATTCCATGCCTGGTTCCTCACCATCACCTGATTTACTCCACACCACACAGGAACCCAAATTTCCAGCATGGGGTGGGCAGGAGCAATTCCAGCATTCAGGGCATCCTCAGCTGAACCCTCAGCTCACAGACTGCTTAGAGAACAGTGAATTAATTCCCTTTTAAAGACTCCGTGGGAGTAAAGAGCACCATTCTCCCCACCAGAGGTGGTGGCACAGCTGCAATAGCCAGACAGGGGGGTTTGAAGCTATGTCTAGTAAAAAAATCAGAGTCTTCCACTCCTGTAACTTTGCTGGCACCAGATAAAAGGCTTTGTCTGATTTCGGGTGTGGCAAAAAGCACAGTGTACAAAAGTGAACTTGGATTAAGGGATCAGTGTGTGCAGCCCTGAAGTGCAAAGTTGTTGGGTTTTTGTTTGTCTGGATACAGCTAATATTTAATAAAAGAAGTCATCAGACAAACTAAACAATAAGTGGCTTCTCACTAAGTTCTGCTTGCTGCCAGGAAGATGTGGAGAATTTCCATTCCTTCTGTCTGGCACATTTGTTTAAATGCAAATATAATTAGTTCCATAGCCAAATGGAATCCTGCTATCCAAATCTGTGGAATTGCTTTCCCACATAACCTTTGCCTATTTTAATCAGTGTAACAGAAACATATTGATGCTTTTTCTAATTTTTTTTTGAGTCTGTTTTCTTTACTGATGAAAGATTAATTGGGAAAAGCACGGGAGAGAAGGGAACCGGCCTTTTCTATACCACCGTTGCCTTAAACCCTGCTTTGAAATGGAAGAAATGTTCCCTGGGAGTTTTTTGTCCTGGTTCAAAAGGTATTTGTAGAAGCATGACTCACTTCTCTGGCCCCTGGCTGTCACTGATCCCTTTCATGAGGATGACCAGGAAGGCTGACAGCTAATCGATTATTTACTTAGTCCTTAACTTGTTGTGCTCTGAGGAATTTAGCACGTCAATCAGTGAAAGATGATGCACTCCCAGTTTCCATTCACCCAGCTCGACAGACTCCAAACCTTCCGTCCATGCAGGGCCACTCTGAAAGCCCTGATCACAGACCTTGACATGTTTTTAGGGGGAAAGAAGTGGATTATGAGACTGAACACATTTTAAGTGTAAATCCAGGAAGTTTATAACTGGTTTTATATAATGTGGTTTTATTTTTCATTTTCCTTTACCTCATGTCTTTCCTTTCTCGTTGTGAAAATGGATGAAAGCAATTAGCACAGGCTTGTAATTGCTAAACAGCAAATTTATATCAGAGATATCCAGGCTGATCTTTTTCTCCTTTCAGGGTTTCTTTATCCATGCAATTTAGACTGAAGTAATGCTCTAAACAACATTGTCAAAAAAAAACCAAACAGGGAGCTTTTCTTAAAACATGTTTAACATCTGTATTTACTCGAAATAAAAACCGTTTTCTGTAAGTCTGCAGCCACCCATGGGAAAGCTGGAGGCCCTCAGGATTCACTGTTCCTGCAGTGCTTAAGAGGCATCTGGATCTGGCACTGGGTGATGTGTTAAGTGATCCAGGGGTCACAGTGGCAGTGCTGGATTGATGGCTGGACTGGATGAAGTTAAAAGTCTCTTCCATCCTTGATGATTGGAGGATTTTAACTTCAGTTTTGTCTTAGAACATTTTGCGTGCATTCCTAAGAAACCAAATTAACTGCATTTTTTTTAACAAAAGGTCCAGCAAAAAGATAAGTACAAAATTTAAAAAGATATAGTTATCTCAGTGCAATTTAAGAACTCCCTGGAAGTTTCTAAAGCTTTAGAGTCCCTTCTTGTTTAAAACCACTGTGTTACTTCAGGTGCGTTTACACTCCTTTCTGTATTTTAAATTAACTAACTCCATATCTGCTTGTGAAGCTCTTCACACAGAGTTGCACGGCTCTCTGGGCACTAGCATTGTTGATAATACAATATTATCAATCCAATAATCCAGTATTATCAATCCATGGAGCCTGGAGGCAGCCACCGTGCACCACGCTCCTGGGGGCTGGGGGGCAGGTAAGGAGTGAAGTCAGGCCCCTGAACTTTAGGAAAAAAAACTTCAGCTCTTCAAGGAGATAGCAAATTTAATCCCTTGGGGGGGCTGTCCTCAGGGACAGGGGAGAAGAGAGCTGGGAGATCTTTAGGGAAATCTTCCATGGAACACCAGAGCCGGTGATCCTCAGGAATCAGAAATGGGGGAAGGAAGGCAGGAGCCCGGGATGTCTGAGGAGGGACCTGCTGGTGAGACCAAAGGGACAGGAGCAAATACACAGGCCTGGGAAGTGTCTAGGGATGAAATTTGGGGGTGTAGGGAAGGGGTGAGGAAGGGAAACTTGGAATTGAACCTGGCAAGGGATACAAAGAGTAACAGGAAGGGCTTCTTCAGGTCTGATAACCAGGAAAGGAAGGTCAAAGAAGGTGTCACCCCTTGATAAACAAGGCTGGGAAACTGGTAAAAATGAATGAGGAGAAGGCTGAGGAGCTCAACAAATTCCGTGTTTCAGTCTTCAATGTAGACCTCTGTTCCCACACCTCTGGAGTGGCTGGACAGCAGGATGGGGGCTGGGGGAGCAAAGTCCCTCCAACTGGAAGTAAAGATCAGGTTCATGAGCACCTGAGGAACCTGAACATCCCTAAATCTGTGGGACCTGATGAGATGCATCCCAAAGTCCCGAGGGAATTGTTCTTTACTGTCTCTTCCCATCAGCACATATCCAAACCATCTCCCACCCAATCAGAGAACAGGGCTGGGCTATGACCAATTCAAGTGTTTAATTTCACTGGAAGTCTCTGGTGCTTTGGAAGAAGAAAATACCAATATTTTGCACTTATTCAGATTTGAGAAACAGGCTTTGACAACATTAATGTCTTTCTGCCTGTCAGGTTATGAAAAGTTAATTCTTTGGCAATGCAGTGAGGTACAAGCACTCCTCAATTAAGTTTCATTGCCTCACTGACTGTCTGATGTGTGTTTTGTTTGCTCGTATCACTGCAAAATAAACAGCTAAATAAATGCCAGCCCAATGTGTGAGAGGGATACGACTGAAAGGAAAAAATTCAGTTAAAACTTCAAATAAATGTCATTTTATTCCTCTACTCAGTAATATTAGTGGCTTTTCTGCTTGGAATTTTCAGTGAATTGATTATTACTATTTTTAGGGAACAATAGATAGGACAGCTTGACACTGACCTCATGTCACTGAAAGTGCTGCTGTACTAATTACAATAACTAATGTTCATAATTAAGAGGAAGATATGATAATCAGTAAAATTTTGAAACCTAACAAAAAAAAAAAATAGCAATGACACCAGCAGCCATGAGAAGTGGTGATGGAAAAAATGGCAAAAGATGACCTAAACTGAATAAGTTACTCACTGGTGTGCATCGTACTTACATGATTTCTGAGCAGCCTTGGCTAGTGGAAGGTGTCCCTGCCCATGGTGGGAGGGTGGAAAAGGATGATCCTAAATGTTCCTTCCAACCCAGCCCATTCTGGGATTGTTTGCATTTCACAGTTACTGTGATTATCAGAACTGCATTATAATCAAACCTTAATGCATCATCTGCCTCAAAATACAGACACTGTTACTGTCCCCACACCCAGCTTACAGCCCCCGGTACACAAAGAGGAGGAAGAGTGGGAAAATAGAGTGGGGTGAAAGAATTCCCTACAAACCATACAAGAGATGGGTATATCTGCATGTCTATAGAAGCTTGATCCTTAGGAAGGAGATAAATCTTCCCTTCTGACCCTGAGGTCCGTGACTCCAATGGTCTTTCCAACCCCAAGGTCTTTTGCATTAATTGTTTGAGCCGGTGAAGATCTATCTGAAAATATTTTGATCTAACTCATAATGCCCCTGGCAGTGTCCAACAAACGTGTGAATGTGGCACTTGAGGACATGGGTTAATGGTGACCATGGTTATGGTGCTGGTGGATGGTTGGACTGGATGATCTCAGGGGTGCTTTCCACCCTTAATGATCCTGTGATTCCATGATTCCCCAGCAGGTGAAACACAGAATGTGGAAGCACAGCAGAGACCTGAATGAATTTCAAACAACCTGCCCTGATCGGATATGTTCCAGAACACAGAGGTTCTTCTTTTTATGATGATCCCAGGAATTCTGGGGGATTCTGTTATTTTAGGCTACTTTCTCCGTCCCTCAGAGCTGTCTAGGGCGGAACAGCTGGAAGTGGGATAAAGCATGAGCTGGAGGACTCTCGATATGAAATCCTGGTCCTGCCTGGTGTACATGGAATCACTGCAGACTTCCTCCAGATTTTAGGGCTCTGCAATGAGAAATACTTGATCAGGCATGAGAAATGCCCATTGTTTGTGCAGCAAGAGATTGAGACCCCGGCAGGATGTGACAATCAGGAGTGTCTTCCTTTCACATCATGGCCAGCAACTCTTAGATGTGGATATTTTCTGTCTGTATGTGTGTGTCTGTGGCTGTGTGTTCACGCATGTAGACGTATCTAACATCAGACGACATCCAGAATTATTCTAGACTCTGGTAATTGTGTAAACCTCAGCTCTTCTCAGTTCCCATAGCAACAGGACACTGCACTGAGATAGGAGTAGTCTTCCCTCGATAGGATTTTGATCAGCTCTTTCTGTTGCAAATTAATATCAAATTGGAAGTCAATAATAAATGAAAATACCTTTCAAAGCAGCAGCCAGGGATGTGAATGGGGTGAGGGGCAGGAAGAATGAAGCCACTCAGCTGTCAGCTGCTTCTGCTAGAAAGCAGAGTAAAACAGAGAGAAAACTAGTCATTTTTATGGAAACTCAGTGTAAAACCGCTTTCAGGAGCATTTCAGTGCAGAACCAGTCATTTAAACAGTGTGCAGAATGATAAACCATAGTCTCCTCTTTGCACCTTAAGGCCTTCATTCCCAGCTTTTAATTAGACATTGCTTAACTCATCTTTATCTAAAAGACCTGATGATTAGAGGTGACACGTTGCTGTAAATCCCCTACACACACTGTCACCTCCTGGAGGCAAAGCCACATTTACAGCCTCTGTTCCCAAAAAAGCCAACAACCTACAAGAAAAAGCAAAAGGGCAGTTGCAATGGAAACTATGGAGGATTTACACTAAAATATATATTGTGCTTGATCATGCAATCACAGAATCCCGGAATGGTTTGGGTTGGAAGGGACCCTCTAGATCCTCTTGTTCCACACCCTGCTGTGTACAGGGACACCTTCCTTGGTTGCTCCAAGCCCCCAAGATGATGGCATGATCTGCCTGTTTATAATTGGTTCAGAACATGTCAATTGTGTTAAAACTGTAAAACTACATGGAAGAAATTAATTTCATTTAACCTGGGAATAAAAAAGTGCCTCTATGACTTCGGAGCCAGCACGCCTAAGTACTGAAATAGAAATCAGGGAAATTTAACTTGGAAAGTCATATTTGCTATGGAAGATTACATCCAAATAGGCAAGGAATAAACAACTCCACAAACCCCATCATTACAAGGCTTCCCTAAACAAATATTCTTTTCCTTTTGGAAATTCTGACTACCCAGCAGACAAAGCTTTTGCCCACATGCTGCTGTTCTGATTACAAAACTCCTGGTGCACCATGCACACACACATTAAACACAACATATGCCTCCCCACAGCTCTTTTTCTTAGCATGAATCCCCAGTGACTTCAACAGAAAAGCTCCAATGGAAATAAAAGCAGTGATCTCAATTTAGCCATAAATTTCAGGGATATGTGTGGTTGTATGTGTTACTTCTATAAATATGAATGATCTCTCTGTGAAAACAGGAGTCAGAGAATTCCAACTTAAACTAACATGTTCTTTCCTTTTGAATATATAATCATTCATTTTTCTACCAGATGGACTTCAACCTCTAATTTTTAAAGTTCAGGGTTTCTGTTCATGAGCAGATCTGCTAAAACATATTCTCCAAAAAGCCAGCATTCTACCCTGATAATTGGAGAAAGACTGCAAATACTTAAAGATCTATATGCTGACTCTCCTCGTGTCATCCGATGAAATAATAAGAAACCTGAGAAAATTCAAAAAAATAAACAATTCTGGGTTGACTTTTTCACATTGGAGTCAGCCCACTCATGAAAAACTCCAGGTCATGGCACTCACTGTCTCTAGGCAGAGGTTTGGAAGATGTCTCCTGTCAGATGTAGCTTGTGAGCCACTTTTACTGGCTCCTTGCAATGTGCTTTGCCAAGAAATGTGAGACTCAAAGAGCTCTGTAAATTCATTAATCTCATAGAGCAATTAGTGTAAAATCTAGCGAGTGCTAAATGATTGCAAATGAATTAGTTACAACATAACATTTAATTTTCAGTAGTGTGCTCATTTATTTGTGTGACATGGCAAACTTTACAAGGCAAATGCAAATATTTAGACCGTGATCCTGCAACTGCCATGAAAGAAAACAGTTTTTCCTCACTTTTCTATCAAAACTGAAAGTTTCTGATTGACCAGTCAAGAGCTACATGGAAGAAGAATGGGTTACTGTTCTAGAGGGGCTGGATTTGATGATCAGAGGGATGGAGCAGAGGAAAGGCCAGGAGAGTTGGGAATGTTCAGCCTGGAGAAGAGGAGCTTTGGGGTGACCTCATTGTGATGTTCCAGTGCCTGAAGGAGCTGACAAGGAAACATGGAGAGAGATTTACAAGGGATGGCGGGACAGGACAAGGGGGAATGGCGTTAAGATGAAGGAGGGCAGGGCTGGATGGGATATAGGGAAGAGATTCCTCCCTGTGAGGGTGGGGAGGCCCTGGTACAGGGTGCCCAGAGAAGCTGTGGCTGCCCCTGGATCCCTGGAAGTGTCCAGGGCCAGGCTGGACATTGGGGCTTGGAGCCACCTGGGCTAGTGGAAGGTGTCCCTGCCCATGGCAGGGGGTGGCACTGGATGGGCTTTAAAGTCCATCTGGGAATAAAGTAAAAAAACCCCCAACCTATCACATTAAATATTTGAACAGATTGTGGAGAGTTTGGGAATCTTTGGTGCCTTTCAAGATCCAAGTGACCTGCTCTGCAGTCTGAGAGAGTCGTCATGAAAACTTTTTTTTTTTTGGAGAAATCTCTCTGACTTTTGTGACTTCTCTTCACATCTTTGAGCCCAGTACCATTCCATTCCCTATTTCCCTCCCTTCCTTCTGTGGGCCTTAACCCAGTAGAAATTATTGATCTTAGGAAGTGCCTTGCTCTTGGATTCTCAGCAGGAGAAGATCCCCCAGAGTCAACCACAAAAACACGTTACTCGATCTGTTGTTATTGTCCCTCACATTTGCTCCTAATTTCCATTCAGAAGAATGAAAATATAATTGTACTGTTCTCTTAACCCAGAATAACTTTGGTATTTAAAAAAAAATGTCGATTGGAGAAAATTCTTACCTGATGTAACTTGATTTATTAAAAATTATGTTGAAGGAAATAAGTTCATCCTTACCAATAGGGTTTTTCTCACTTTTTCTGGAGAAAACAAGCAGATGCCCCTTTTAATTGAGAAAGTGCCTTTTATTATTGCTTGAATATATTAGTTTTACCTGATAATTCATTCACCAGGGACACTATGCCAAATTAATTGTAAAGGAGGAATGAAGCATTAACATTTAAACACCTATTACACTATTCTTAAAATAGCTTAAATGGCTGTATTAAAATAACACAGCAATGCTTAAATCAACAATTCCTGTCTTTTAAGTTCAGCTGGCTCCATCCATACTACCAGCAGGATAATTAAGCACTGGTACTTTTGCCTTTTGGCTACTAATAGATTAGAATGAACAGCAAATACAACCAGAGAAATAGTTCAATATATTCTTTTAATAGGTATATTTAAAAACCGAATAGAAAATTAGAGGGATACACTTGAGAAAAAAAATCCTTAAAAAAAAAAAAAAGAAAATCTTCCTAAAAATCTAGCGCAAAACGTGCAGGTTTTGTTCCTATGCTTCATTTATTTATTTATTTAGCTCATTTTGCTCTTACCCAGCTCCCCCCAGGGTTGTTTCAAGTACTCATATTATCTTAAGTCTATTAAAGTAAAGCTGAAATGCCCTGTGATTTTTCTCCCCTTTACATTCTTTTGAAGAACCCATTTCTCGTCTTGCAGCTATTGAATTGAGTGAAAAGACTGCATTATGTACCAATCATGTTTTAACATCTAAAAGTGCAGTTTACATTTACTCCTAAGCCTGGGAAGGTAGAGAAGAACAAAGCCTACGTGCTCAGATTTTAAGATCTGTGTGGTTCTGACTTATTGTTTGAGAAATCATTTCTGGCACTGTTTAAATGAACACTTTGCATTAACTGGCTACACTGATGTGTTTCCCATAAAAAAGAAAAAAAATTAAGTAAGTTAAAAGAAACAAGAAGAGAAGACATAAAGTTTGCCCAGGTTTATAAACAGCTTTAAATATTGCAGCCTCTGTAGTTTTCTGTAAGAAAACATGAGCAGTTGCCTGCCCTTGTACCACTCTAACAAGAAAATCCAGGGTGTATAACACTGAGTAGTTATATGAAATTTTCACTTCCAATTTGTGCCCATGCTCTTCATTTTGAATAAGGAAAAGTGTTGGAAAGAAAGGGACAGTGACAGAATTAAATGAGGTGTCGCCTACAGGCCACAGCATCATAAAACCTCCCAGTGACAGGAATTAGTCAAAGTTAAATTCAGAATGCCACGTGGTTTGGCAGAGACTCAGCTCTGGGAGCCAGGGTCAGGCTGAGGGGTAACACGGACAGCAATTCCTGGAGAAACCCTGGAAGGCAAGAGGATATTGTGGGTTGATAAAGCTGGTGAAAACAAAGTATCAGCAATAAAGGGAAGGCTTAATATTTCAAGCAACTATTTCTTCACAAGCTGTACCAGGAAAATAGTTTAGCTCCCTGGGGACTATGTCCTTNTTCTCCCAGAAATTTACAGCAGAAATCTTTTGCAGGGACCAGGTTTTTCTTTCTCCAGCTTCTCAAACTGGGCTTTTATTTCGGTCAGGATGCCTGTCCAATTTTGGCTGTGCTGCCAGACACCCACCCAGCTGCTCTTTCACTCAGCTTTGGGAAGAAAATAAGATGAAAAGCTACTGGGTCAAGATAAAGGTGGGGAGATCACCTACCAATTACCTTCATGGGCAAAACTGACTTATCTAGAGGAAATTAGCACAACTAATTGCCAATTAAAATAGGGTTGGGCAGTGAGAAATGAATTAAAAGCCCACCTTCATCACCAGCTCCTCTGCATCCTTCCCAAACAGCACAGAGGGGATGGAGAATGGGGAGCTCTGGGTGGTCTGTGATATTTCACCTCTGTCCCTCCTTCCTCCTCCCACTTTCCCCCTGACTGTGCCCAGGAGCTGCAATTCTGCAGGATAACCCTGCCCCAGGGTGGGACTCAGTCCTTGCCAGGGTCCTCTCCACAGGCCCTGGGGAAATACCTGCTCCACTGGGGTCTGTTCCACGAAATGAAGGGTAAACTCTTCTCCAGCACCTGGAAAATCTTCTCCCCCTCCTTCTTTTCTGATCTTCACATACACTTTTTTTTTCTCACTTTTTTCCCTTCACTCCTCACTGCCTTTACAAGTGTTTTCCCCCTTCTTCAATGTATTTTCACAGCAGAGCAGCTCTGTACACTTCCCCCGTCTCCTCCAAAAATCCCGGCCACTGACATCACTGACTGGAGCTCTCTATGCCATTGCAGTCTCTGATCAGAGCTTCTTTCTCTTCATCCACTTCTTAAGAAAGGAATTAGCCAAACAATTAGCAATTTAGATAGTAAGAGTTGGAGGTTATAGCCATAATGAAGTTCTGGGGCCTGACAGAGCAGCTAGAGGAATAAATTCAGATCATTTGTACCTGGCAGAGCAGGCATACCTGGCAGCATGGCAAAGAAAAAAAAAAGTTTCCTACAGATCAGTTTAAATAATTCTGGACAGTTTTCTCCACCTGCTTTTGTCTGGGTTACAAAGTGATTGTTTTAGAAAGAATAAATAACGAAAATAACAACTTCTGGGACTGATAAACACTGCAAACAGTGAATTAAAATTATACTTTTTATTTCTGGATGATAAAGACGTATTTCATTAGATTGGTAGTCAGTGCTCTTTTAAGAGAAGGTGAATTGCAAGCTTTTTATCTGTTGGGTTTTGTCTGCATCAACAAGATCAGCAGATACCTCCCTCAAATCATTTGGAATTTACTCTGCAACCACATGCAAAAGTGTTCCATGTGCTGGACAGAGAGGCCAAAACTGGCTCAGGTTATGCCCAGAACTTCCAGAGGTAAAGCCTTGAGTGTCTGGAGCTGGAAATCTGCCTTAGGGGGGTTTAGGCACAAACGTGGTTTTCGAACAGTTCATTTTATGACGCGAACTAAAACTGCTCCTGTGGCTGTGGGGACATTTCAGGATGGTCTCTATGACAAACAACAGCAGCACTGAAAGTCACTCTCCATGCAGCCAAAGCAGAGGCATGTGACATCAGTAAATTGCATGTTAGACAGAATAAAATTAATATATTTGGGCTCAGAACAAACTAGTAAGTGTAGTAACACAGTGTAAGCAGGGACCACAAACAGGGTTGGCAAATCCAGAGACACTGGCACAGAAGAATGAGCAATGTGACCACCGAGACAGTAAAAAATAAAAATTATAACATTTCCAGGCTAAGGAAAAGATGAGCATAAGGGGCTGCAAAAGGGCAGAACTTCCCCCCCCAGGAGACAACAAGGATGTTTGGTGAAGCCAGAAAACCAAATTAATATGAGGAAAAGCTGAGGTTCCTCAGAACCATAAAACATAACAGAAACAGAGACAGAAACATAAAAATATCACAAATGTAACAACGGAAAAATACGTTGAAGAAAATAAAAAGGTTCACATTGGTTTCAGCTCCTCTCCTCACAGACCTCTCAAGGCCCACGTGACCAAGAACCTTGGAGGACTGTGTCCATCTCCACCATTTCCATGGCACCAGCTCCGTGGTGCCTATAGATAATTTAAACGCAATTTTTGAAGACCAGCAGCTCTGGATTTGTAGAGCTGATGGCAAATAATGTGTAAGAACAAACAACTGGTTAGGAAATTTTTTGTCCATGAAGGAATTTAATAAAGTTTAATTTTTTTTTTTATTTTAAAACTAGTTTGATTATCAGTTTTCTAAACACCTCCATCACGACTATTTCAAATTCTCTAATCAATAGGTAATGCATTCACACAAGCACATATAGATTGCTCTGCAACATTAACATGGATTTTGCTGTAGGTAAGGGCTTTGAGCTCTGACAGGGCCACTTTTTACAAAATATGTGGATTTCTCTTGGCCAAGATGGATTGCTGAGCTTTCTCGGGTAAAGACAGGAATAATTACTCGAAGCTGAATGGTGATGGAGCCTTGCTGCAATAAATGCTGCTCTACGGAATAAATTGAAGATTTTCACTCTGAAGCTCCCTGACAAACACCAGGGTACCTGTAGAGCAGCAGCTCAGTTCATTTAGACAGAATCTGTTTTTTCATCAATGGGCAAAAACAGGTTCAGAGGGGACAACACAAGAAAAAGGAGATGGTACACACTCCCCTGAATATATTTGTTGTCCCAGCCTCTGACCAAAGATGTTCAGGAGAGAAAACATGCCATTAAACACTTCTCCTAGCCCTCCAGTGCTTTGCTCTCCAATGCTCCTGCTCAGTTTTCCCTGACATTTCCACCCCACGCTGTTCTGTGATAACAGGTCCCACAGCTCCCATAAATGCATGGCCAAAGCTGGGGTTTGTTAGCCTTGAACTGCCTGCTTCAGCAGGGATCATTCTGAGAGAAACACGGAGTGATTCCTTCCCCTCCTGCTGTGTCAGTGCCCAGCTCAGTCTCCTTTCTACACTGCAGGACAGTCCTGGAAGCCACTCCCCAACTCTGTCATCCCCCTGAACTTTCACAGAAACATTCCAAGTCCTGGCTCCTCTCTTAGATAAGGTGAGAAATTTTTATTTGTAGAATAGATCAATTAAGCAAATTGTCCAATACTACAGATGGTCAAATAAAGTGACGGATGTGGGCAGCTGGAAAATGTAGAATGGTTTAGTGAGAATGGGGAAGTTGGGCAAAGGTTGGACTTGCTGATCTTTTCTAACCTTAATGGTTCCATGATTCCTTGACTGTATGAATCTAAGGATGTTTTGCCATTTAGCAGGTTTATTCATTTGGGCTGAAGTCATTGAACTGCCCTTGTAACTTCCCAGGAAGAAAAAGGTACCATTGACCAGGAAGAAAATGCTGTGTATTATCAGACTGTTCTGTTTGGATGCTTACAGAAATAATTTCAAAAGATGATCCACTGATCAGGGACACAGGTAGATTTGGAATGGATTGAAATATAATTGGTTGCACACCATAATTTCTGTGGATTAATACTTATTCCAGTCTGATAGGATTTCCTCAGATTGTAGACGAGTATTGCAAACTCTGGGAATTATCTGTAGAGAGTGAGCAGGAGCAAAATCCTCTTCACAGTTCCTGACACCAATCCAATTAGTACAAAGTAACCTGCATGCATTTTTGTCCAAGAGCAATACTTACTAGAAATGAGTGAGTTTGGGTTTGTCTCATGTATTTTCCATCTCTCTGAAAATAAATAATGCAGGTTTGTCTACAAACACTATTTAGAAAGCAGTGTCAGAAATGAATTTCATAGAATGATGAAATCACAGAATATCCCCAGCTGTAAGAGACCCACAAGGACCGTGGAGTCCAACTCCTGGCTCTGCAAATATTTGTTACCAGACTCCATGAAAAGCTACAATCACAGCTCAGGACTTCAGAGAGAGATTTGGAGGTTTAGAATTAAAAAAACTGGGCCTCTACTCAGAATGCTGGGGGGGGGGGGGGGGGGGGGTTGGGGGGCTGGGTAATGGGTGAAGAGGTCTGGAACTGGAGAAAGATTTGAAAACCCGAGAATTACAGAATGGTTTGGGTTGGAAGGGAC